>JAPDVR010000002.1:52512027-53024587 GCA_026230005.1 Gila orcuttii
ACAGGAGCATCTGAAGTTAAGTTTCGAGTGATGTATGCCTTCAACATATTTACCTGACAAACTCTACTACTACATCCCCGATCAGGAGTGCCAACAACGTAATTAGTATCACTAAGTCTTCTCTCAACAACATAAGGGCCAGAAAACTTAGCTTGCAAGGCTGTTCCAGGCACAGGAAGTAGAGCCAGCACAGACTCGCCAGGCTAAAACTCGAAAAAGGCTAAACGAGTTTTCATCTTACCCTGGGACTCAATCAGATGATTTTGAGCTAACTGATAGGCTTGGTGACGATGCTCATGGAAAGAGGTCCAACACTCCAGGGCTGAATCTAAGCGACTCCTGAACATTCTCTTTCATCACTCTCTCTTATTGTGAACATCATCAATATTAGACCTTCCACCCAATCTCTACCAGTCGCTGTGAAATCTTTCTTTCTGTGTACTGGATGATACACACGTGCCAATTGATGCTTAACTCCCAATTCATTCACCATCTGTGTAAATACCTTTGATGTAAAATTGGAACCCTGCTCTGATAGAATAAGCCTAGGCAAACCAAAGAGAGAGCGGTATCGGTTTTAAGAGGAGCTAACAGTATGGTCTGGTCTGGTTTTCCCGCTAACTGGCATTTATGACATAAGCGGACAAATGTAACGGCTGACTTCAAACCGGGCCAAAAGAATAATTAACAAAAGTATGAACAAAAACGCGAAATGAATATAGTCGCTGCATTTGTCATTACAAGAAGTTATCGCGTTCACATGTCATCAGACAAACAGAGTTTTGGTCAGTGCAGAAAGTACACAGAAGCATTTTTGGGATTTCTTGACATTGAATTTCGTGTCACGGATTTCTCACAACTTTTTCGCAAGACGGAATTATTACTTTTTTTTTAATTCTCCTTTTGTGGTCTATAAAAAAAGAAGGGCATACATCATCAGAACAGCATCAGGCCGAGCAATTTATGACTTTATTTTCATTTTAGGATGAACTATCCCTTTAAGGTTATTGTAAGAACATGGTTTTAATTAGTGTGCACTAAATTTAGTCATTATAAACAGAAACATGACCACTTTGAAAAAAAACTTATTGCTCTTGTAAAACCTCCCCTTCCAACCACATGCTGTGAATTAAATTGCCTTAAAAATTCAGATGAAAAAATCAACAATGCAACAAATAATACAAAACAAATGTTATTAAAATGTGATTTGAATTTTGATACCATTTAAAAGTTTGGGGTTGGTAGGATTTTTGCTAACACTTTACAATTAGGTTTCATTTGTTAACATTAGTTAACTACATTAGCTAACATAAACTAACAACAAACAATACTTTATACTAATACATTTTTTAAAACCGAAGTTTTGTTAATATTTGATAATGTACTGTGAACTAAGATCAACAATGAACAATTTGATTTTTACTTACTGACGTTAACAACGATTGATAAATGCTTTGAAAATATATTGCTCATTGTTACTTCATGTTAACTAATGGATTTAATGTTAACAAATTAGTACTTATTGTAAAGTGTTATCAAACTGTCTTTTTATTGTAATATATTTTAAAATGCAATTTATTCCTGTGATGGCAAAGTTGAATTTTCAGCAGTCATTACTCCAGTCTTCAGTGTCACATAAAACCGTTAAAACATCATGAATTTACACTGGACTAAAAAACAACAAGTGCAGAGATAAAAAATTGTCTCCTCATTTCAGAAGACCACCACACGCCACTGCTCTTGGAGGACATGCTTGTTTGAATAGGACAGCATAATGCTTGACACTCGGGTGGACGAGAAGTAGAACTGACAGTCCTGTCAGCATGAGGACTGCCGGAGTATATGAGTGTGTGTGTGTGTGACTTGGGCTCAAACCTGACATCTGACAGGGTGAAGGCCTCAGCACCGCTATGCGTATTTCTCTGTCTCCACCTTTCTTTCTGTGTTTGTGTGAATGTGCGTGTGTGTTTCAGAGTCTGTGGCACGGATCTGTCAGCTTGTGTCTTGCCAACTTTGCTCCGAACTTGCCTGACACGAGTGTGACACCACCTGTGGTGTTTTGTCATCCCTATTTGCTCTGGGGAGATGCTGAGCTTGTACGACAGGTACCGTCACACTGTTCCCAATCTGCGACATAACACTCATGACACGAGGTCGTATCGCACTGGCCGCAAACGATCCATGAGAGCGTGTGGGTGTGAGGTTGTGATCATACATTAAGAATAAGAGCGCATGAAAGTGTTTTATTGGAAAGTTCAAATGGTCGACACTTTGAGCTTTTGTTCCACCCCCAATTGACTACTTCAGTATAGTTTGAATGAGAAGTAAGTTTCATCATATGCATACAGACAGGAAAAGTAAGAGGAGAATAGACCTGCAACAAAAAACAAAAAGAGAGAGAGAGAGATGTCTGTGCATGCGTCATGAAGAAATGTGTTCACCCCAGCCATCTTTGCTGTCCTTACAGTAATTCAAGCAGACAAGCAATGCCAGGAGACAAAAAGAGAGAAGATAAGGACATGACTGAGCAGAAATTGAATGAATTGTTCTGGTATTTTTCAAATATTACATGCTTGATAGCTTCCTTGAACTGTTTTTTAAATAGCAGTGGTTCTTGACTGGTTTTTGACTCAAAGAGCCCCTGCTGTTGAACATAAAATGGCTGATATTTGGTTAATTTTGCGGTAAATATCACAAAACTGCTTGTTTTCAAAAAACATTTTGGGAGTATGATTTATTTTGTGATTCCAGTGGTTTCAAGAACTGTATATTCTGAAAATAAAAACTAATAATTGAGGGGAAAATATAATAATAAAAATAATAATAAATATTTCTGCGTACATTTTGATTTTATGCTTTTTTTTAGCATTTCAGTTTAGATTAGAATTAGATTATTTTAATACGTCAAACATTTTTTATTTAAATATGTTTTAGTCAATCTGTGGCCACCTTAAAAATTTGCTAAGGCCCACGGGTGGGCCCTGTCCCCAGATAGGAGACGGAGAATAGTCTCTTTTTGGCTTTTCAAACTTCATACTGTATGTTTCTGGCCTCAAAAACTGCTTAGTGCCTATTCTGGTAACTCACTGTGGATAATTTCCCATTATAATAGCTATCACATACATGTAAACTCACCAGCTGCATTACATAGTTGATTGATTTTCAACTTAATTTCGATGTCTTAAAGGGTAATTCACGACTGGCAAGATGAGGTTTTAATAAAAGTTGGCAGTCTACACAGTATATATATCTTTTTTAAATCTGTGCTACATGACTAGAAGAGGAAACAGAGAAAAGGGCTGTGTCGAAAAAGCTGGGAAATTTCAATGCCCATAATGCACTTGCCGTGAGTGGGGATACAAAAATGAGGAAATGCGTTCAAAGCTGCGTTTGAAGCTGTCAAAAGTCCGTCGGATGATGCGTTTTATGTCATCTGGCTGCGTATTTTTGCTGACAAATAATTGGAGATATCTTGATGCAAGTAACACAAGAGAAATGTGCAAGAGAAATACAAATACTAAGCTGGTTGAAAATCATCAAGCTCACCCTTTAAATAGCTATTTTACATGAGACAGGCAGCACTTTCAAATTGCAAAATCTTAATATATGTAATGTTTATCATTGTATATTAAATATTGAAAATAAATAAAATTTACATTTTTAACCCTAACAAAGTAATTGCATTTTACTGACTTGTTTACCTGTGCTATAACATGAATCCTTGTCCATGCTTGGCTTCTAGCAGGTGAGGACACTTGTGGACAGAGGTGGAAGGGACCTCTGGCAGCAGGGAGTAAAGCACAGGGAGCTGCTTCTGAAAAATGACCCATAAGCTACTCAAAAGTTACCCGATGTATCAATGTGAGTGGTGACTGCAATCTAGCGAAACTGCTTTGAATGTGCGAAAGATTCGAAAAAGTATCTGAGAGCGCACTGAGAGTACACTGCCCTAGGCATACAACTGCCCTCATACAACTCTTGATATACATACATGGATGTAGATTAATGATTTTTATGTTTTTGTTTATTTATTTATTTATCATTTTTGAAATCATTGTTACTCTGGGTTTGGGTCCACTTGGGCTGAATTACAGAAAAATCCCATCTCAGAATCCTCTCTGTGTAGTAACAATGGTAGACTTACGGCTGTTTCACAAAAGTGAGCGGCGCTTGAGCAGCGCGTCAGCGTAACTACATCGTCACTGCAGCTGCAGACGTGCGAGAGTATTCACACTGGAAGCGTTTGTACAGCGTCACAGCAGCGGCTCCAAAGCTACATATATAAGCGAACAATTATTTACAAAGACAACTATAAATTTGTTTTTAGAAGTTGGTAAACCATAAAAGGTAAACAACAAAACAACCAAGAAAACCGCTCCAATCTTGTCGTTTCAGTCATAGCCTATCGATATGTTTACAAGACTGCAAACTCCGCGGATAAAACACACACACAAAAAACCACACACTCGGGTTTGATCTGGGTTATGCTATGTAGCTGTCTGTGTATTTCATAAACTAAAAGAAAGTTTATATATAATATTTTCTGGCTAGTTTACTTCAGTTTTTTAAAAAAAAATTATAATAGGCTACACCATAGGCTATACTTTCACCCAAACTGAATAATTAAAAACAAGTTTAAATGGGTAGCTTAAATCTTCTTTAAATATTTTTGAGTCTTAAATTTTCTTTTTTTGCCTACTCCAGTTCCTTTTTTTGCCTAGGCCTACTCCAGTTCTTGTTAAAACTCACTAGACATGCTTATTCTGTGCATTTTGGGCACTTTTTGTGTTAAATCAAATTTATTGTGTCCATCAAATGTGTGCTTTCACTTTAATTGAGCGTGAGCAGCGCAGCAAAAGTTAGGCTTGTTTGAGATTAACAAAATCTGCGCAGAACCAATCACCGGTGATCAGCGCGTAATGCATGCTGGTTAGAAATGTGTCCGAGTGCGGTCCGCCTTGGTCTGATGTCATGCTGACGTGTGTCAAAAACCTCTCGCGAGCGCAAGGCGCACGTGTCGGATTCTGCAGTCGCGCGCAGTTGCTCTCCACCGACTGCGCTGATCAAAAGCATGATGGGAAACGACTTGCTGACGACACAGCTTAATGTTGATTGGTTTAAACAACCGTGATGTATTGTTCTCTTTTAAAATGTTTGATTTTAAAACTCGGATATCATGTTTTATGTGTATATGTTCAGGGGCGCCGCTAGATATTTTGGACCCTATGAAAGAATATGAGGTTGGGTCCCCTACCGCATCCATTACATTAATAAAATCGATCTCTGGGGGCCCCAAAAGTGTGTGGGCCCTTAGAATCGTCCTAACTTTCCCCCCTTTCCCCCCCCTTAGCAGCGCCCCTGTATATGTTATTTGTGAATATTCCCAAACTCTCGGACAGTGCGATCTCTATGGGTTATGCAATGTAATTTTTTTATTATATATATATATATATATATATATATATATATATATATATATATATATATATATATATATATATATATATATATATATAAAAACACACACACACACACAAAAAAAATAAAACAAATCAAATAAATCAAAAAATGATTGATAAACACTTGTTTGGAATGGAATTAAATAACAAGTACTTTGGGTGTCTTGTTCATTATATTTATTGTCATATAAATGCAACAGAACTTAAATTGCATCCAGTTTATTAGCAACAATGTGCATGAGTGTGAATCCCGTGAATCCCGCAATATCCATCATTGATCTCGCAGGTATCAGATCCACTGCGAGAAGCGAGAACTGTCCGGCTTGCCTGCGCTTTTTTCACTCCTCCGCTCTCACTGCAGCCGCCTACTCTCGACTACATTTCAGGCGAGGCAAGGCAAGGCGCATCTCAAACAAGCCTATAGACTCGGCGCCGAAACCCCCGCTTCATTGCTGCTCGCGCGACGCTCCTGCTTGACGCTCACGCGCTGCTCCTGCTCGCAGTGTGAATGCACTCATTGATTAACATGCACGCCGAAAAAAATACCGCTGCCGCTGACGCTTGCGTTGTGAAACGGCCGTTAGACTTAAAAACCTTTTCAAATGAAGAAGTCAATAATTACAATAGGAAGTCTCTGTAATTCAAATTCAGGACCCTGTTGTCACAATTATGTTTAGTTAGTTTTGTTTTCATGAACATTTAGTTTGTATTCATCTGTTGCCTGTTTCCTTTGTTCAGTTTCTCGCCACTCTTTCCATGGGCTCTCATTAATTATCACAGCTGTTTGTCATTGTCTCATTATAACTGTGTATTTAGGTTCCTCTGTGTGCTCACTTCAGTTGTCCAGTATTGTTGGTGTGTTGCGTGTTACATGTGGTCTGGTTGCTATTGCTAACCTTTGGATTATTTGAGTCTACCTTGGTTTCTTAATTTAAATAAAAGGACTTCTATCAGATCTTCTCTGCCTTTCGTCTTCATCATCGGACTGACAACGTTACACCTATTTTATGTTGTGGTGGGCAGACCGAGGATTCGTGCAACACTAAAACAGTAGAACCAAATGTGCCGTATCATGTCGAGGCTTCGAAACAATCCGACATCAGTCTCCACGGTGACCCCTAGGGGTCAGAACAGTGTAAATGCAACAAGAACCCAGGCCAAACATGCATAAAAACACCTTTTACAAATCTATTGCAAATTTTTTTTTATGGAAAGTAAAATCTTTCAAATGCAATGTTATTGCTATCATTTATTATTTACTGTAAAATAAATAAATACAAATAATAAATAAAATATATAAATAAATAAAATAAGAGGCATATAAAGAGTGGGGGGGTGGGGGTGGGGGGGGGGGGGGGGGCAGGAGACCAAGGAAGGGTTTATAGAAAAGAAAGGGGAGAAAAAAAAGAGATAATGGCATGGATATGTTAGATATATGTGTAGTTCATGCCTTTAAAGCCCTTCACACAAATCATATAGCAACAGTTAAAGGTAATTCAAAGTAATTGCAGAATACATACATACATTTACATATATATATACATATACACCTACAAACATACACACCCATACACACACACACACACACACACACACACACACACACACACACACACACACACACACACACACACACACACACACACACACCTTCATATAGTTATATATACCCATATACCTAATAATATAAATATTAATAACAATAATAATAATAAAATGTCTTAGGCATATATGTACATGCCTTACACATACATAATACTGTATACTAACTAGTAAAATGCAAAACAATACCACGAATATATCAGATGTGTTTATCCTTTACATGTCCTGATATATTAATACAGGCTATAAGTATATTCGGAGGGTATTCAATAGCATTGATAAATGCATGATATGTGTGTTCCCTTTCAAGGGAACTCGAGCTGCGTCGAGACGTTGTGGCAACTCCCCTGCGTGATTGCGTCATGAAGCACCTATGAAATAAGTCCAATGGCGTGACGGAACGTCATGTGACGTTATAGACCAGGAAGCTAAAGCACCCCTGAAAGAGAAGAAGATGTGGTGTCTAGAATGAGGCTAGGACATACAGGATTAAATAGAACTTTATTTGTAATGAAAAAGCATGTGGATGGAATATGTGAATACTGCAATAGTCAAGAGGATCTGGGAAATTTGTTTTCATATCTTGTTTTCTTTTTTAAAGACAACTGGATTAATTAAAAGAATTTAAAGAAGTGTAGTTTGAACCATTGATCCACACTCCAGTCCAGATGGTGGCGGTAATGCACCAAAAAGCTGGTTGCCAACCGCCATAGAAAGAGAAGAAGAACACTGAGAAAAACAATAAGTAGAATTTACTCAATTTTTATAAGGCAAGTTTTTGCACTGATATTTTTCAAGTAGTTGTAGATGTATAAAATTTACAAGTAAAAATAGAGTATATAATTAGGATTTACTTAATATTCAAAAGGTTTCATTTTTACAAAATTATTCTTAGCAAAGATACATGATATTTCCTGTTTTATTTACTTTGCCATAAAATCATTTTTTACAGTGAAGAAGAAGAAGCACCCTGGCCTGAAAACAGTATATATATATATATATAATCTTGACAAGAGTATAATGGCGAGCAAACAGCTTTGGATCGTGTGTTCGTCCCTGTCCTCGAGTGGGGACACACGCGATTCTTGTGTTGTTTGTTTGGGTGTGGAGAATACACGGTCAGCTCTAGTAAAACGGGACTGATGGTGTTCATTCATAAATTCCCGACGTGTAACATATGCACTATCGAGAGTTTTTAGCTCTCCTGTTGGCTTTCTTCTCGAGGGAAGAAAGTCAATAAAGATTATTTGGTTCGGATCTCGCGTTTGTCAAAGCAGCGCGTAGATTACGGGTCTGCAATAAAGATTCTGTTACTCGATCTCGCGTGTGCTGAGGCAACTCGTAGATTACGGGGTCAGAAATAAGAGTCTGGCTCATATCTCGCGTTTGCGGAGGCAGCGCGTAGATTATGGGTCTGCATCTCTACAATAAGAAAGAATCTAATGGCTCAGATCACGCATTTGCCGAGGCAGCGCGTAGAATATGGGTCTGCATATCTGCAATAATAATCTAGTGGCTCATCGCACATTTGCCGAAGCACCGTGTAGATAATAGGTCCGCAATTTATAATATGCGTAGGGAATTGAGCAGACTGGAATTTCCCTCTCTCTCTTTCTCTTATGATAATCACAGCCTGTGATTCAGACCATATATTCTTGTCTGCTTGTTCTGGCTGCATTTCATTTAGATGAAATTAAATGTTAAATACTCTTCTTATTTGAAGTCTATATACTATATTCAGCCTTTCACCTAGACCGTTTCTACTTGTCTGGTTGATATTTAGCTGCATTTAATTTTTGAGAAAATTAAATAAGTACTCATCTTTGATGAGTTAGATGTCTGTATTAATATACTATTCAGCTTTTCATCCAGGCCGTGTTTACTTGTCTTGTTGATATTTGGCTGTATTTAATTGAGGAAATTAAATATATACTCATCTGATCTTTGAGAAGTCATTTAATTCTGATGATATAAATGGTGAATTTATACTGCGTTGTCGGACAAAAATGGCGGATTCGGCGGATTATGATTGGTCAGAACGCCTGTCAATCAAACTCCCTGGGAAGGGTCAATTGGTCTGATCAGTCCGCCTTTGTCAAATTCGGTGAACGTGATGGAAGTTGATCGTATACGATTATCATGGGGAATTTTAAAGAGGAGTGCATCAATTCTTTGATGGCTTCTTTGGGATTATCTTGTGCTGCTTCAGGTATACCTGAAAATATTAAATTATCATGAAGATGCCCAGGAAGTTTTTAGCAGATGTGCTTTTAACATGGCCTTAATTTTCGGTAGTGACTTTACTGACCTTATTGAAAAAGGGAGATCATTCCAGAGTTTGGATCCGACATGGGAAAACGCTCTGTCGCACTTTTGTTCTGACAACACAGAGAAGATTTTGATTTTCAGATCTCAAAGATCTAGATTGATTATAAAATGCCAGCATACTTGAAAGATAAGAAGGGGCAAAATTGTGTAACGCCTTAAAAACAGTGACAGGATCTTATAGGTAATTCTATCTCGAACCGGAAACCCTTTCAACGATTTTAGATTTGGAGTAATTGACTCAAATTTTTTTACCGACTTAAGCATTCTTGCAGCAGCATTTTGTATTTTTTGAAGACGTGCCAATGCTTTGTCAATTCCAAAATAAAGAGAGTATGGCATCTATCCAAATTATTAGTACTTGCAGCCACTTCATCCTCCTCATTTTGCGATATTTGTAAAATGTCCCTCGACTGTAAACTGTTTTTAAAAGAAAACCCACCACTCCAGTTCAACTTTGCACCGGAGCCATCCTTTTTTTTCTTTTCTTTTTTTTCCACTGGAATGCGACATCCGATCTGTTATCCAGATACGGAAGCCACTTGATGTAGACAGGTGTAAACGCATGGTGTCCTGATTGGCTTATGATGCGATCTGCTTAAAAGGATCACGGTGATCGCATGTTAATGCCAAGTGTTAAACGCAGCCTAACTGAGACTGAGTGAATTCGAGACTTGTTTTTAAATCCTTAATGTCTTAGTGAAGTAGTTCGAGAATTATCTAATCATCTGATTATCCAGTGTATGTTATTTTATCAATTGTCTGGGTTTGTTTTGTTTGTTCATTGAATGGCTCAGCTAAACAGGCCAATAAGACTATTAACTACCATTATTCGTTTTAATTATACTGTTTAGCTGAGCCATTAAAACATCTACAAATGTATAAAACTGATCAGAGATCAGGTAAAACCTTTTTTTTTTTACAGTCTATGGGTAAAACCCACAGACTATTGTTCATTGGTTCTCAGTGACTCCTCATGATTCATGGGTTGACAGATCATCGCCCCCGGCCAGTGAACCATTGAAATTTCGAATGTTTTCGAAACGTTTCGAAACAGTTATGATGTAATGAAGCCTCGTTTTCTGAAATCACGTGACTCTGGCAGTTTGATACAAACCATTGATTCGGAACAAAAGATTCGTAAAGTCTTTGAAAATGCCATCACTAATTTGATGTAGAATAACATTTAAAATGCTTTTAAAACTGTTATAATTTATTTTTTTTACTTTTATTTTCTAACGATTATGTTCGATTTGCACTTTGATACATACACTACCATTTAAAAGTTTGGAGTCAGTAATATTTTTAAAATTAAATTAATACTTTTATTGGACATGGATGCATTTAATTGATCAAAAAATGACAGTTAAGGCTTTTAGATTGTTACAAATAAATGCAACTATATAAATATACATATAAATATAAATATTTATATAACCCAAATAGTTAGGGAATTTACAGTTAAAAACCCAAGAACCAGATATGATTAATGAAGACCAGGAGTTAGAAGTGCAGTCAATTTAAGACAAGAGTCAGAATTATAATAAATTGAATACTTTTTTTTACTGAAGATAGTTTGCAGTTTCATCAGGCAGAAGTCAGCTTCATGACTCACAAGGAGTTCATAGCTATGTCTAAGCTTCATCATTACTTCAGGTTGAATGATTTTGATTGGCTAAAGAATAGATAAACATAAACATAATACATTTCCACACATGGACTGATAGGCAGGAGCACATCTCCATTGTCTGTACAGCTGCCACCAAGACCCTGAGTTAGGTACAATTGTCCCTCCGAGGTCACGAGACTGTGTGTCTAGGCGCCAGCATGTCGAAGAAAACAAGTCAGTCAATCTCCAATAATGCCACTTGTTCCTTAACCTGTAACCAAGAATACTAACACACACACAGCTTCTTCGCGGTTGGATTTGGTCAGGCTCTATAAACAGGAGACTCTTTCCAAAACATCCAGATCCAGAAAGAACATGTTCTTTCTCTCAGTGAGAAGACACTTTAATATAGAACAGTAAAGTAAATGGTTTAACTAAGAAATGGTCACTTAAACTATTGGTTCCAATGACCCTTGTGATAGTTGTCATGGTGAGCTAGAAGAACAGATATATGTTTTAACACGTTGAATAGAATACCTTTCTCAAACAAAACGGGTCCTAATTTTTGGAAGCAAGGTCTGTTGCTGTATTCCTGGCATGGGCCAGACCCTTCAGTCACCTCTCAGATATCAAATACAGACATTAGAGAATACATGAAAAGAACATTTCAGTAATCACACTGCTAACTTCTATAACTATGTAAAATCTCAAAAGCTTAGAGAAGTCATTCAACTAATTTGATATTTTGAAGGGAAAATATTGATTAATATCTTGATCATAATCACTCCAGAATCCACCCCCTTCATATATATATATGAAGACTGGAGTAATGATGCTGAAAAGTCAGCTTTACCACCACAGGAAATAAATAACATTTTAAAATACATTTAAAAAGAAAACAATAATTTTAAATACCTTTAATATAAATACCTAAATATCTTTTTAATGGTGGTTTCTATATTTTTTAAATATATGAAAGCCATTGGTTTGATTTTCAGGGAATGCATGAATTGATGAAATGTCCACTTTGAATGCAATGTAAATTTCTTTGGATGAAAGCTTTTGCCAAAATGCATAAATATGAAGCTAATGACTCATACGTCATGGTTTGTTATCTTATCATTTAAAAAACTATTAATTAATATTTAGATGGCTTTTTTAAATAAATTATATTGGTTGTAGTGATATAGGTTTCTTCACTGGTACAAATGTTTATTTATCTTGTTTCATTTAAAATGTAAAATTTGTAACTTGTGTGATATGTTATAATGGCTATTAAACAAAGACATACAAACTTTTTTTAGCGCTATACATGCACATCTTCATTGTGAATAAATAAATGCATCTTAATTCAACTAAAGGAGCTCAGACATCTAAGACATTATTTATAAGACATCATACACTTCACCTTTACCTCACTACTGTGTGCTTGCATGTGTCATTTGCTGCACGTTGTATTTAAAGTCATCCTTCACACATAATGTTATATAAGCTTTAACAGTGTCGAGGTAATTCTGATTCTAAATATGGCCACAAAGTTTCTGGCATCTGCAGTTTCATGCCGCATATGTGTAGATGCTAATGTGTTAATATATCTCTGTGTTTTCTTGTCCCTCAGTTTAACTCCACACTAACAGCATGGTATCGTGGTTGGAGGGGTTGGTGGTTTTGAATTTCAATGGTGTTTACTGAAGGGAGTTAATCAGACACATTACTGTGTTCACAGTCCTTATTAATGTAACACCTTGTTGCCTCTGAGTGCTGCACTAAACCCACTGACTGAAAACTATTTGACCTTGGTGCTTTGTAAGTGTGCCCTTGGGGGAGTCCATGACCGTAAAAGAGAACAATTTCCATTTAGATGCATAAGAAAAATTCAGTGTCCTGTCATGCTTACTTTTCCTCTCTTCAGCCTATGTATGAACTTCTGAGGTGCTTCTATTGATATTCATAAAGCCTTCAAAGTGCTTCTTTTGTTTTCAAACATACTCAAAATTCCCCATCACTGTATACAGAGCATGAGGGAGAGATTGAGGCTCATCATTACTGTCTGACTGCCTTTCTTGTTTATAAACATGATATCAGTATCAGCCCAAATCGAATAACATCATGCAGGCTTCCATGGTAAACTGTATAGGTGAAAGGGCTTCTGCTGACACACAGTAATCAGCTTGGAAAAAAAAACTGGAGACTGTTTCTGTCACAGGTTCCCTGTCCTATTTTTGTCTCAGAAAGACCATAGCCAACTACTGTATGTGGTTGCTGAAAAGAGAGGGTAATTGGTTGCTAATTAACTGAAAACCTAGATTTTCATTTTATTGACTATATTGGAGTCTTTTTGAATGTTACATTCAAAGCCACCAGTTCCCCTTCGAGGGAACTCGCACTGCGTCGTCGTTGTGACGACACTATGGGGAATGCCCCAGCGTAACATCTGAAGCATGAATGAAATCTGTCCAATCCTGATTGGTGCTGCGTCATGACGTAGTAGATGACGGCATAACCGGAAGATACAAAGGGACGCCCAGCACACACACACATTAGCTTTTTTGCTCTTCAGCAAGCGCTCTGTGTCAAACTGTCTGTCCTATTTGGTGTTGTTTGTCCCATAAGAATTGCAATATAGAATCTATAGTGGCTCGGATCTCGCGTTTGCCGAGGCAGCGCGTTGATTACGGGTCTACTCTGCAATAAAAATTCTGTGACTGGGATCTCGCGTTGTCGAGGCAGCGCGCAGATTAAAGGTCTGCATTGCAATACAGAATCTATAGTGGCTCGGATCTCGCGTTTGCCGAGGCAGCGCGTTGATTACGGGTCTACTCTGCAATAAAGATTCTGTGACTTGATCTCACGTTGTCGAGGCAGCGCGTAGATTAAAGGTCGTACATTGCAATACAGAATCTAGTGGCTCGGATCTCGCGTTTGCTGAGGCAGCGCGTAGATTACGGGTCTACTTTGCGATAGATTCTGTGTGTGTGCGAGGCATGAACAGTCAGCTCCTGAGGGTGCTGCCTGTGTTCATTGAGAAATATCTCGATGCGCACAGCCGTGCGTTTTCGGGTGTTTCAGCCTCGCGCCCGATGATTTTCTTCTCGAGAGATGAAAACCAAATATATTGTGAACGACTCGAATCTCGCGTTTGCCGAGGCAGCGCGTAGAGTACGGGTCTGCAATGAAAGGGACACACGCGATCTGTGAAATAATACTGTTTGGGTGCGAGGCATTCACAGTCAGCTCCTGAGGGTGCTGGCAGCTGTTCATTGAGAAATATCTCGACGCGTATATCCGTGCGCTGTCGGCTGTTTCAGCCTCGCACCTGTTGACTTTCTTCTTGAGGGATGAAAGCCAAATATATTGTAATGACTCGAATCTCGCGTTTGCCGAGGCAGCGTGTAGATTACGAGATCGTATAACACAAAACAGTATTCTCTGGCAATTATGGCTGCATTTAATTTTAAGAAATTAAAATTATGAAATATTATCTGACTTTAAGGAAGTTAGATATTTTAATTCAGCCTACCACTCAGACCGTGTTTCACTTATACAGTGTTTATGGCTGCATTTAATTCTGAGGAATTAAAATGATGAGCAGCAAATGACACGCTGCTCTGTCTGCCACACAGGCTTGCGGCCATGCAGTGTTCCTTCTGCACATCAAAAATCGTTTTTCGATTTTTCCCTGCCGGTCCTCCGCTTCAGGGTATCGAAAACAAGACAAAAATAGCAGGGCTATTCCCCCCCCCCCCCCCCGTGGAGGGACAAGCGAGAATCGCTCCTCCGCGGAGCCCTCAGGAAATCGATGCTTGTATCCAGCGTCAAGTGCGCTTCGGGACACATCGGTTTTCAGCGAATGCGCGCTGCAGTGTCTGCCCCAAGGGCTTGTGGCCAGGCAGTGTTCGTCTTCGACCATCGGAAACGGTTTTCGATTATTCCCTGCCGGTCTTCCGCTTCAGGGTATCGAGAACGAATCCCGATTGATACCCGAAGCCAGGCTCGAGAGCCTGGTTCCTTTGCACGCCGCTCCAGCCGCCTCTAGTAAGACCTGCGGGGTCCCTGAATCTCCTCTGAATTCCAGACTGCTGGGGCTCATGGCAGCAGCGTGGCCGAGGCTGCGTCTGTACGCATTTCCCCCGATCGCTCTGCTCCCGGGAGTCTTGGAGTCATACCCGGTATGGTTCTCGGACATTGTAGCACTGCTAGACTGCCTCCCGTGGCAGGTCCCTCTGAGGAGGGATCTGCTGTCTCAGGCAGGGGGCACAATATTTCAACCCCGGCCAGAGCTGTGGAACCTCTGGGTCTGGCCCCTGAGGGGGCTCGGTACCTAGAGGCTGGTTCAAGGTTCAGGTTCAAGATGCTCACAATTCCAGCCATGGTAAGTCAGATCCAGTTCGAGGACTGGTTCGTCACGATAGATCTGAAGGACGCATACTTCCATATTTCCATCCTTCCATGTCACAGGAAGTTCCTGAGGTTCGCTCGAAGCGTACCAATATCGGGTTCTTCCGTTCGGCCTAGCTCTCTCCCCTCACACTTTTACAAAATGCATGGATGCAGTTCTAACACCCCTGAGGCTCGAGGGCTTCAGGGTGCTCAACTACATCGACGACTGGCTGATACTGGCCCAGTCGCGAGAGCTGGCGATTCGGCATCGAGATGTCGTCCTCGCCCACATCCAGAGCCTGGGGTTGAGACTCAACACAAAAAAGAGTGTGTTGACGCCCTCCCAGAGGACTACATTCCTGGGAGTTGTATGGGACTCCACTACGATGCGGGCACAGATGTCTCCTGCGCGCGTCGAGTCCATACTGGCAATGGTCTCCAGAGTGAAGCTAGGCCACAACCTCACTGTGAAGCAGTTTCAGAGACTGCTGGGGCTCATGGCAGCAGCGTCCAACGTCATACCTTTTGGCCTGCTACACATGAGACCCCTACAGTGGTGGTTGAGAGCCAAGGGGTTTTCCCCGATGGGAAATCCGTTCCATATGATCAGTGTAACGCGCAGATGCCTTCGTTCCCTTGTCATATGGAGGAAACCTTGGTTCCTGTCCCAAGGACCGGTGCTGGGAGCATCATGTTGCCGGAAAATCGTTTCAACAGATGCCTCCCTAACTGGTTGGGGCGCGGTCATGGACGGCCGCTTTGCGAGAGGTGTGTGGGAGACCCGGCATTCTTCCTGGCACATCAACTGCCTGGAAATGCTGGCGGTCTACAAAGCTCTGGGGATTTTTTTCCCAGACCTCCGCAGCCACCATGTCCTGATACGCTCGGACAACACTTCTGTAGTCGCGTATCTGAATCATCAGGGGGGTCTGAGGTCACGCCCTCTATGCAGACTGGCACACCAGATCCTTCTGTGGTCCCAGGGGAAACTGTTGTCTCTCAGAGCGATGTATGTCCCCGGGGACCAAAATCAGGGAGCAGACGTTCTGTCGAGGCAGGGGCTGAGGCCCGTGGAGTGGCGACTCCACCCCCAGGTGGTGGAGGCCATGTGCGTGAGATTCGGCCCAGTGGAAGTGGATCTGTTCGCGTCTCAAGAGACGTCCCACTGTCCACTGTGGTTCTCTCTCAGGTATCAAGCTCTGCTGGGGCTGGACGCTATGACGCAGACATGGCCGAGGCTGCGTCTGTACGCATTTCCTCCGATCGCTCTGCTCCTGGGAGTCTTGGAGTCATACCCGGGTATGGTTCTCGGACATTGTAGCACTGCTAGACGGCCTCCCGTGGCAGGTCCCTCTGAGGAGGGATCTGCTGTCTCAGGCAGGGGGCACAATATTTCAACCCCGGCCAGAGGTGTGGAACCTCTGGGTCTGGCCCCTGATGGGGCTCGGTACCTAGAGGCTGGCCTGTCAGCAGATGTTGTTGAGACCCTACTCAGCTCCAGGGCTCCTTCCACCAGGATACTGTACACCCTAAAGTGGAATGTGTTTTCCACTTGGTGTAGAGAGCGTGCGGTGGACCCAGTTAACTGCCCAGTGGCTTCAGTGCTGGAGTTCCTCCAAGATCGTTTCTCCACGGTCTTACCCCATCCACACTTAAGGTGTATGTGGCTGCCATTGCGGCTTTCCACTCACCTATAGGTGCTGGGCCTTTGGGAAAGCACCATATGGTTGTACGTTTCCTCCGTGGGGCTCGGAGGATGAGGCCTGCGGCTCACTCCAGAGTCCCAACTTGGGACCTGGCGGTGGTTTTCGAAGGGTTGGCTGAGGCCCCCTTTGAAACACTGGAGTCGGCTGAGACAAAGAACCTGACCTTCAAGGTGGCCTTTCTCCTTGCCATCACCTCTCTGAGGAGAGTGGGGGATCTCCAGGCCTTGGCTATAACGCCAACTTGCCTGGAGTTTGCCCCTGGCGGTGTTAAGGCCATCTTACATCCTAGACTGGGCTATGTGCCCAAGGTGCCGTCTAGTGCGGCACGGTCAGTGGTTCTTCAGGCCTTCCATCCTCCACCTCATGGGACGGCGGAAGAGGGGAGACTTCACCTGCTCTGCCCAGTCAGAGCTCTAAGGGTTTACTTGGAGAAGTCTTTTCAGTGGAGGAAGTCAGACCAGTTGTTGGTGTGCTTTGGTTCACCCAAGAAAGGGCTGTCTGCATCTAAACAGACAATCAGCAATTGGATTGTCCAGGCTATAGCCACGGCTTATCAGGTGCGCAATTTGCCTTCACCTATGGCCGTGAGGGCACATTACACCAGGAGCATGGACTCCTCGGTGGCCCTCCTTTCTGGCGTCTCGCTTCAGGAGATCTGCGAGGCGGCCGGGTGGGCCACCCCGCACACCTTCAAACGTTTCTACAGTCTGCAACTCTCCGTGACGCCTGGCGCCAGAGTGCTCGCGTCCTAAAGTGTGCCTGGTCTTCCAGCTTCAAACTAGGGCGGGCGTGATTACGGTGTGGCATAGTGGGCATTACGTTCCCCATAGTGTCGTCACGACAACGACGCAGTGCGAGTTCCCTCGAAGGGGAACGTCTCGGGTTATGACTGTAACGTCTCGGTTACGTATGTAACCCTCGTTCCCTGAGTAGGGAACGGAGACGTTACGTCGGATGACGACGAAATGGGGTTTCGCTTAGAAAGCCTATCAACTTCGAGTATTACAAAACGAGCCAATGGCAAAGAAATGCCATGGGTCTGCGGAATTTGCATGACGTAACTCCACCCCACCTCGTGGGTATAAAAGGAGGAAGTCCGCAACAGCAGTTTATGTTTCTTCGCTGAGGAGCCAAGACTGAGCTCAGGCGATCCCCGCGGTACAGCGGAAAGTGGCAGGCAGACGTAACGTCTCCGTTCCCTACTCAGGGAACGAGGGTTACATACGTAACCGAGACGTTCCCTTTCGTTGTCACTCCGAGTTACGTCGGATGACGACGAAATGGGGTTACTAGTCTAATCACGCCACCTTCTCAGCTGTCTTCCAGTGCCCTGCGTAAATCAAGATCCCTGTCATAGACTGGACGAAGGACTCCATTTAACACAGGAATACCAAGGTACACTGGGAAGCATATCCCAAGCTAGGGGAAGTATGCAATTAATGCCAACCCGGAGGGGGGGGGACTTAGAGAATACACATATGACCCGAAGGAAACATATGGAGAACACTGGGGTGTCCAGCCGCAGGTGGAATATTTCAACCCCAGGGGTGGCAAGGTGGCTTGCCAAGGGAAAGACACATGCTCAGAGAGGCTTACAGTGGAAATACACATGTGGGGGTCGCTCAGGGGAGGGACCATGCACACGGGAGGCACCTAGCCGACGCGCAGGCAATAGACACTGGCGCCGACGTCAGGAGTGCTGGAGGAACTCAGGGCTTTCGGGGAAGCTCACCTGAGGAGAATATCGCACGTATCCAGTCCGTGGAGTGGAATGGCGAGCAAGCGAAGACACCTGAGCGGGTCCGGTACTAGCTAGTTGAAGCGAGTACATGAGAGGACACTGGCTCCACTCGGAGATTATAGAATCTGGCGAATGTGTTAGGTGTCGCCCAGCCTGCAGCTCTGCAGATGTCTGTTAGCGAGGCGCCATGCGCTAGAGCCCAAGAGGATGCCACACTCCGGGTGGAGTGAGCCGTCACACCAAGGGGGCACGGTCGACCTTGCTGCTGGTAAGCCAAGGCAATGGCGTCCACTATCCAGTGAGACAACCTTTGCTTGGAGAGAGCCTTTCCCTTCAGCTTCCCACCATAACAGACAAAGAGCTGGTCTGAGGTCCTGAAACACCGCGTCCTGTCTACATAGGCGCGAAGAGCGCGTACTGGACAGAGCAGTGCCAAGGCTGGGTCTGCCTCCTCCGGGGGCAGCGCTTGCAGGTTCACCACCTGGTCCCGAAAGGGAGTGGTAGGAACCTTGGGCACATATCCTGGCCGGGGTCTCAGGATCACGTGAGAGAAAGCCGGACCGAATTCCAGGCACGCTTCGTCGACGGAGAATGCGTGCAGGTCCCCTACCCTCTTGATGGAGGCCAGTGCAACCAGGAGCGCTGTCTTCATTGACAGGAACTTAAGCTCAACTGATTGCAGGGGCTCAAAGGGAGCACTCTTCAGGGCAGTTAGAACCACTGAGAGGTCCCAAGAGGGAACGAGAGGAGGGCGAGGAGGATTTAGTCTCCTCGCTCCTCTCAGGAACCTGATGACCAGGTCGTGCTTCCCTACCGACTTACCTTCGACAAGGTCATGGTGTGCGGCAATGGCGGCAACATAGACCTTAAGGGTGGAGGGAGACAGCCTTCGCTCCAACCCTTGCTGAAGGAAGGAGAGCACAACGCTGATCGAGCATCTCCGGGGGTCTTCTCGGTGAGAAGAGCACCAGTCGACGAAGAGGTTCCACTTCAACGCGTAGACGTGTCTCGTGGACGACGCTCTAGCGGAAGTGATGGTAGCCGCCACCGTAGGTGGAAGGGTACTCAAACCTACCTCGAGCCGTCCAGGAGCCACACGTGGAGGCTCCAGAGATCGGGGCGAGGGTGCCACAGGGTGCCCCGTCCCTGAGAAAGAAGGTCCTTCCTCAGAGGAATGGGCCAGGGAGGTGCTGTCGCGAGGAGTGCAAGTTCGGGGAACCAGGTCCGGCCGGGCCAATACGGCGCGACCAAAATGACCTGCTCCTCGTCCTCCCTGACCTTGCGCAAGGTCTGCGCAAGAAGGCTCACTGGGGGAAACGCATATTTGCGGCCCGGCGGCCAGCTGTGCGCCAGTGCATCCGTGCCGAGCGTGCCCTCGGTCAGGGAAAAATACAGGGCGCAATGGGTCGAGTCGTGAGAGGCAAACAGATCTATCTGTGCGTCCCCGAACTGGTCCCAAATCAGCTGAACCGACTGGGGATGGAGTCGCCATTCTCCAGGGAGGGGCTGAAGCCGTGAGAGCTCGTCGGCTGCACAGTTCAGGGCTCCGGGAATGAAGATGGCTCGAAGCGACCTCAGATGCTTCTGACTCCATAGAAGGAGGTGGCGGGCGAGTTGTGACATACGGCGGGAGCGTAGACCACCTTGATGGTTGATGTACGCTACAGTAGCGGTATTGTCTGAGCGGACTAGTACGTGTTGACCCCTGAGCAACGCCCGGAAGCGGTGCAGGGCAAGGCGTACTGCCAACAACTCGAGGCAATTGACATGCCATAGCCGCTGGGGTCCTGTCCAGGAGCCCGCAGCAGCATGTCCATTGCACATGGCGCCCCAGCCCGTGGTGGAGGCATCCGTGGAGACCACAACATGCCGGGAAGCTCGTTCCAGGGGGACACCCGCCCTGAGAAAACTGAGGTTCGACCACGGGGTGAGGAACTGACGGCAGGTCGGAGTAACTGGTACCCGGAGCGTGCCTTGATGCCATGCCCACCTCGGGACTCGGTCGCGAAGCCAAAGCTGAAGCGGTCTCATATGAAGCAATCCGAGCGGCGTGACCGCGGCTGCAGATGCCATATGCCCCAGGAGCCTCTGAAAATGTTTCAGTGGAACCGCATTCTTGCTCCTGAGATGTCTCAGGCAAGTCAGCAGTGACTGCGCGTGCGCGCTCGCTCGTAAGCTGCGCGGACATGGCGACCGAGTCGATGTCCATACCGAGAAAAGAGATCCTCTGCACGGGGCAAAGTTTGCTCTTCTCCCAGTTCACCCGAAGGCCCAGACGAGCTAGGTGCCGGAGCACTAGGTCCCTGTGTTCGCAAACCTGATCTCGAGAGTGGGCTAGGATCAGCCAGTCGTCGATATAACTCAGGATGCGAACCCCGTGTTCCCGAAGGGGAACAAGGGCAGCCTCGACGACCTTCGTGAAGGTGCGAGGAGACAGGGCTAGCCCGAAAGGGAGAACCGCGTACTGGTATGCCTGCCCCTCGAAAGCAAACCGTAGGAACGGTCTGTGTCGAGGAAGAATGGAGACATGAAAGTAGGCGTCCTTCAGGTCGATCGCTGCAAACCAATCCTGGGGCCGCACGCATTCGAGAACGCGTTTGGCGGAGAGCATCTTGAACGGCAGCCTGTGAAGGGAGCGGTTCAGCACGCGCAAGTCCAGGATTGGCCGTAACCCACCGGTTTTCTTGGGGACAATGAAGTAGGGGCTGTAGAACCCGGACCTCATCTCGGCTGGAGGGACAGTCTCGATTGCACCCTTCGCCAGCAGGGTGGCAATCTCTGCTCTCATGATAGGGGCACTGCCACCGACCAAAGTGGAGCGGACTCCCCTGAAGCGGGGAGGAGACCGTGCGAACTGAATCGCAAGCCGAGCCTGATGGTGCGCGCGATCCAGCGGGACAGACGGGGAAGCTCTAACCAGGCTCCCAAGAACTGAACCAGCGGGATCAAGCGGACGACAGGCGTCCCCCCGGAGGGGCAGCGAAGCGGAGTAACTGGCCCAGACGTGGACGGCATAGCGGCCCGGTGTGGGGGCACAGTTAGCAACCGCGCCCTGACAGAGGGGGCCAGGGGAGGACCATGCTGGTCGTCCCGCGGGGGCCTGCTCTGGCAGGGGTCTGGCGACAGAGGGGGACAGGGGCGAAGCGGTCCGTGGACGGCACGCCGTGTCAAGCACCTCTGGGACAGAGGGGGACGAGGAGAGCACGGCTTGTGGGCGGCGCTCTGTGTCGTCCGAGAACTCTGTCTTCCCAGAGACGGGAGAGTCAGTTCTTAGGAGAATAAGGATTTTTCCCCGGCCCTCCACCGGGGAAAGGAGTGGTCCTGCTATCAACTCCTGGAAGAACTGAGTCCCATCTCTGTGGAGCCCGTCTCAGGAGCGCCGCTTAACCCGGCACGTAGCGGGGGGCGGGGCTGGAGAGGGCTGAGGCGTCCGCCCGCGGCTTCCAGAGCCGGCTCGTCTCTTTAAACGGGCGGGGTGGGAGCCGCGGGGGGGGCGCCTTCGGCAGTGGGCAGACCGAGGGATCTGAGCGGACGGCGGGCCATCGGGACAGAATCACGTCAGTCTGCACATGGGCGGTTGAGAGCTGTTGGGCGAAGTTCTCAACCGCACCGCCGAAGAGGCCGACCTGGGATATGGGAACGTCGGACAGACGGGGCCGCGCGACATTCAGCACATCAGACAGGTTCAGCCACAGAATGGTAGGCATCACCTGACCCAGGGAGCGTACGGCCACTTTCGTCGCTCGGAGAGCAAGGTCAGTGGCGGCGCGCGACTCAGTGAAGAGCCCTGGGTCAGTCCCGCCCTCGTGCAAGTCCATGAGCATCTGGGTCGAGGACCAGCAGAATGGCCATGGCCTGCAGAGAGGCGGCTGCCAGTCCCGTGGTGCTATAGGATCTCGCCACAAATGTAGACGAAAACCATAGACCACGGGCGGGTGCTTAGGATTGCGCCGAGAAGAAGCACTCTGAGGACACATAGCATCGCAACAGAGTGTTCAGCCGGGGGAACCCCAGTGTACCCGTGACAGCGGCCCCATCGAGGGGGGAAAGGCGGATGAGATCAGCGAGCGGTCCCGAGAAAACCAGGGGGTCTTCTGGGACTTCGAGATCTCATCATGCACGTCCGGGAGGGAAGGTATTGGGGTTTGCCGTGGACGAGGGTCGGCGGCCTTACCCAAAAACCAATCGTCCCAGGAAAGCATGGCCTTCATCTCTGGATCAGACTCAGGCACAGCCGTATGCACACCAGAGGGTGGCAGCTGTGACGAGTCGTCACTTCGCAGAGAATCAAACCCACCTTGTGAAGCTGCTACAAACATAGTATCATCCTCTGTAGCTTTAAATGAAACACACGGGCCACCAGAGGGTAGACTCGTGGGAATCACCTATTCACTAGCGGGCACCGCCGTTGAGGGGAGGCTGGGGTCACGGACACGGAGTCGGCGCCTTGTTCCAGACCAACACCCTCAGGTCACCCTGGCCACCAGCCGAAGATCGGGGGGTGGATGAGGGGACTCTCACTCTTGCGAGTTCACAGAGTCTCGACCTATATGACGCGATGATCATGTTCCCACAGAGAGAACATGAGTCATCCACGAGCGCTGCTCTAGTATGATCAAGCCCAAACATACCAGACAACGCTCGTGCCCATCAGAGTCCGATACCAAGCTGCCGCAACCATTCGTTTTTTTTTTTTTTTTTAAATGCACGGGCGAGCCGTCTTTAAAAAGACGTGCCGCGTGCGCTCTTTTAGAGAGAGAACTCACGTGTTGAAGCGCCCGGGGAAGCACGCGCTCTCTGATGAACCACTGCAGAGATAAGCAGGAAGCACGCACTCGCCGGAGATCGCCGTCACACCAACACTCGAGGCACTCGTTCGTGAAGCTGATAATTCAGAGTTGGCTTGTGGAGAGAAGAATACACTTGGCTCCGAAGCGAAAACATAAACTGCTGTTGCGGACTTCCTCCTTTTATACCCACGAGGTGGGGTGGAGTTACGTCATGCAAATTCCGCAGACCCATGGCATTTCTTTGCCATTGGCTCGTTTTGTAATACTCGAAGTTGATAGGCTTTCTAAGCGAAACCCCATTTCGTCGTCATCCGACGTAACTCGGAGTGACAACGAAAGGGAACCCTTGTTCCCCGAGAAGGGAACGAGACACTGCGTCTCGTCGCCACACCTATCACGGTCAGAGCGCTTGCTTCATCGCAAAAGAGCTAATGTGTGTGTGTGTGCTGGGCGTCCCTTTGTATCTTCCGGTTATGCCGTCATCTACTACGCCATAACGCAGCCCCAATCAGGATTGGACAGATTTCATTCATGCTTCAGATGCGCTACGCTGGGGCTTTCCCCATAGTGTCGTCACGACGACGACGCAGTGTCTCGTTCCCTTCTCGGGGAACAAGGGTTACAGTCGTAACCCGAGACGTTTTCCACTCACAGAGTCATTGCCATTCATTTTGTTTTACTGTATTGCCATTATTTTTTTACTGTAGCATTAATCTTTATCGATGAAGTGTTAAAGGTGTCATGAATTGAGACATTTTCACATTTTCCTTGATCTTTTGACATATAAGAGGTCATTGTACTATAAAAATATCCAGAGCTCAAAACTTACTCGTTAGTCCAAAAACAGCTTTTTTTTAAACCAAGCTCAGAAACTACTTGTTTCAGATTTTGTCAAAAGACCACCTCTGCAGAAGATCAACGCCTACTTCTGCATCATTGCCTCTTTAGCCCGTCCACTGAACTGCGCATGTCATGTAGCCTAGTAGTAAATGCGAGACAGGTGCAAAAACAGGATTAATCGAGCAACAAAACGATAGAGATGCCTCTGAGGTTTACAAGACTGATTTTCAACACTTTCCATTTTTGAATTTCCACAAAAAAAAAAAAAAATCAAGCCTTTTTTCAAGATAGGAAAGGGCTTTTAAATTAATAGTAAAATTCCATCAAATTGAATTGAATATCCTATTCAATCCTCTACGATTTACGATTTGTGACTGGTTCAAGTGTGCGTACACATCACTGTAACTTATATAAATTGACAAATTTGACTTCACTGAACTTGAAGAGGAAACATCATATGTTAATCTTTATTTTTAAAGCTTTACTGGGAAAACTATCATTGTATATATCTAGTTCATTGACTTACTGTACTAGTATTTATAATACTAGATCAACAGTCAAAATTTTACTTAAGATTCCAAATTTCCATACAGAGTTAGGTAGATCAGCCTTTTCTAATTACGCTCCTTATGTATGGAATGAACTTCAGGGTATATCATATATGAAATATTTACCATCTTTAGCTTCATTTAAAACCCTTTTAAAGTCTGTTTTTATAGAACGGTGTAAATGTTTTAACAGTTGATTAGGACTAATATTGCTTCTCAGATATGGGTACTCTTGTTTGGTAGTTATGTTGTGTCATATTACTTTGTATTTTTGTTTTTGCTGCCTATCTTGACCAGGACTCCCTGGTAGAAGAGATATTGTATCTCAATGGGACCTTCCTGGTAAAATAAAAATAAAATAAAAATAAATAAAAAAATATACATATTATTATTACTAATTAAGACTTTTAAATGAGTAAAAAAAATAGAGCTTAATAAAACATTTTGTAAATCTTAAGCTAAAATTTAAACCTTTAATTTTTTTTTTTTTAAATTTATGAATACCAGTCACAGTCACTAAATGGTCCATTCACTTGTTCCATAAAGATTTATACAAAATGTTTTATTAAGCTCTATTTTTTTTTACTCATATCAAATTCTTAAAGTCCCCCTGTAGTCAATAATTTTACCTTAACACTCATCTTCGGTCACCAAAATGACACCAAAATTTTTTCTTCATGCCTTAAAATAGCTTGAATGTAACTCTTGCCTCATTTAATATACACGGTCCCCGCCTCCACTCACTCACATTGGCATGATTGGTTACAAGGTAGTTTGTGACGTTAGAAACACCAGCAATTTCAAACCGTGATTTTATCTTTGGTTCACTGCAGTTTTAAGGAGAAAATACTCAGCAATGGTGTTGACTTATGAATTTGCACATGGTTTGTCTTAAAGCATATTAAAAACAGCACATAGACATAAAAACAACATTAAAAATGTGATTTTCACCACAGGGGGACTTTAATTCAAATTGAATAATCCTTACATATTATTCATATTAGGATGCAATTTTACTATTAATTGAAATGCATAAATCCTGAAAAAAGGCTTGCAACTTGTGGAAAACAGTCTTTGGATTGCCATCCTTGTGATCTTAACATTAAGAAAGCATGGATGAACTTTATTTTTAAGTTCCAGTCAAATCACGTCAGTAAGACACTGATCCTTTGTTTTTAAACAAGACAGTTTGATGCAGGCTTTTCAGAGAGACTGCAAATAAAAGATGATTCAGTGCCAACTATATTGGATCCGAGAATAATGTCGCAACACACATGAGTGAGTAACAATGTTTTTAGCATGTGTCAATATTGCTTTGTCTGTTACAGATCGTTTGATGTGTACTACTGAGTATTTATACTGTAGCGCCACATTCAAGCTAAATAGTTGTGATTTTCTGTTCTTTCCTTTGCGTTGGCATTTATGGGGTATGCATTGGATTATTGGACACAGAAGAAAGCACGTTGAAAACGCTGCTTTTGTTATTGCTGCTTTTTGATCTAAGCCCTTTGCTGTAATCCTGAATAAAAGCTTCAGTGAGTGGCATCTGTTTTGTCATCAGTAAGACATTACAACATGTTTCATTTTATTAAAAAACAACACTGAAAATGACAATGTATACATTTTTCACTTAAACTATTCTATTCTACTACACATTCATTCATAATTCTGTTTACACAAAACACCGCAAGTCATCCTTTGTCAATTATAACTGTGGAAACAAGTACTTTAACTTTATTTGCCACAACCAAGACTTATAAAGAGATGTAATATGCATAAATGTTTCACATCATTGGCAAATGTTTCAACTATGTAACGAGATATTTTTAAACACCGGAAGTTTTCAAAACAATTCCACACATGTAATGGAGGGGACGTTTCAAATCATTTTAATATGCAAAACTGTTACCCAATCATAGAAGTGGGCGTTAACTTCCAAGTCTTTATGTGACCTGCCCATCAAAACAGAATGTTTGAAAGAGTGGGTCAAAAACAGGATAGAAAATCGCTTATTACTTCCATACAGATTTCTTTTTGATGTAAAAATCTTGATATCATTATAATTGGAGAACATTATTGCCAGCAGTAGGGGTGGGCGATATGGCAAAAATATCATATCACGATTTTTTTCAGGAAAATCACGATTCTTGATTTTATCACGATTGTCTTTCATGGTGGTTGTACTATTTTGCAAGTGACTGAGCATTACAGCCAAACTAATTTCCCTTTTTTAAAAGAAAGCCTTATAAGGTAACAAAATATGAAAAAAAGGCAGACAATTAGACCAAAGTGGTGTAAATAAAAATAGGCTACACAAAATAATATACAAATGAAATAAACAGTGCTTTATTTTTTCAGCTACAGTATACTGTAGGTGTATTTAACAGTAGCATTCAAGAAAGAAATTAAATTAACAAATATAAAAATAAAACACTACATAGACATCACTGTATAAATTATAAGTAGCTTTAATAAGAATCAGTCAATAGCAGTGTGTGATTTTCTCTTTATTGTATTGTTTTATCAACATTAAAGGATTAGTTCCCCCCCAAATGGAAATTGTCATCATTTACTCTCTCAAGTTGTTTTAAACCTGAATAAGTTTCTTTCTTCTGTTGAAAATAAAAGTTATTTTGAAGAATGTGGGTAACCAAACAGTTGCTGGTCCCCAGTGACTTCTATAGTATATTTCTTCCTATGGAAGTCAATGGGGACCAGCAACTTTTTTTTTTTTCAGCACAAGAAAGAAATGAATACAGGTTTGGAACAACATTAGAGTGAGTAAATAATGACAGAATTTTCATTTTTGGGTGAACTATTCCTTTAAGGACAAGCGGCAGCATGTTTACTATTGGGCTACTGTCACTTTAAAACCGGCGCATCTATGGTACACGTATGACATGCACCTCTCATTTTCTCTCAAATGTGTGCTTTCACTTTAGACATAATTTAGCCAACTGTGTTTATGTAAACCTTGTGTGTATTTGACAATATTAGCGCAATAAGACTTGAAAGATAACTTAGTCCTGTAACCAGGCACTTTTTGACGTTTTAGTGTGTGTGCTTCGGGTGTACGCAGTAAAGTGCATGTTAGTTAGAACCGCGCAACCGCATGCAAATGAAATGTTTAACTGGCAAAGCTTTAATGCACAGGCAAATAATGAACTTTTATGAATTGCAGTGTCCCGTCCCGTGAGTGTAACTCTACCGTTGCGTTAACATGTGATGTGTGTTAACAGTGCTCTGGAGGCACCAGAACTGAACTGATAGAATGCACTGTAGCACGATACCACAATATTTCTTTAAAAGCAGATCGTGAAGGCATTTTAATCGTCCACATTCAAAAAACTTGATATCGCACACCCCTAGCAGCCATATCACCCTGTAGCCAAAGACTGGTTGCCCACTGAAGCTAAGCAGGGTTGAGCCTGGTCAGTACCTGAATGGGAGACCCCCTGGGAAAACAAGATTGCTGATGGAAGAGGTGTTGGTGAGGCCAGCAGGGGGTGCTCACCCATTGGTCTGTGTGGGTCCTAATGCCCCAGTATAGTGACGGGGACACTATACTGTCAAAAAGCACCGTCCTTCGGATGAGACGTTAAAACGAGGTCCTGACTCTCTGAGGTCATTAAAAATCCCTAGGATGTCCTTCGAAAGAGTAGGGGTGTAACCCCAGCATCCTGGCAAAATTTGCCCCTTGGCCTCTGTCCATCATGGCCTCCTAATCATCCCCATATACTGATTGCCTTCATCACTCTGTCTCCTCTCCACCAGTAAGCTGGTGTGTGGTGCGTGTTCTGGCGCAATATGGCTGCAGTCGCATCATCCAGGTGGATGCTGCACATTGGTGGTGGTTGAAGAGATTCCCCATTCCATGTAAAGTGCTTTGAGTACCCAGAAAAGCTCTCTATAAATGTAACACATTATTATTATTATAAAATAATAAAAAAAAATCTCTCTCATTCACAGAGTTCACACAAGCCCATTCAAGGTGCCATTCGGTGCCATGTCATGCAGAGAATTCCAGAGTTACTTAAAGCTTGTAGCATGAGATCATCCACAAGACAGATGGTGATTCATGCAAAAATAACATCTAACTGAATAGTAAATTTCCCTGTTCCCTGAGAGACAAACATTTATCACATTTCCGTTACTCCTGTTTATTCAGGACCTTTAATATGTTGATCTGTTTGTTTCTCCAAACAGTGACAGTCAGCATGATAATCAGATGAGTGTTTATCACTGAAACAGGGCGGACTTTTCCACTTTAACAATTCCAGTTAATTACTGATTCCATTAACAGTTGTTTTTGTCCTTTTTCTTGAAAAAGTAATGGCTGCTGGAAATTCATGGCTTCGCTTGCACAGGAATAAATTGCATTTAAAAACATACAGTATTAAAATAGCAAACAGTTATTTTAAATAATATTTAAGTAATAGCAATAATATTTTGCAATATTACTGTTTTTACTATTTTTGATCACACAAACGCATAGTCAGCATTGCAGTATATCAGCCATGCTGCTTTCTAGATATCGACATCAGTCACTGATAAACACATGTTGGTCTACCACTATTTTGAATTTACGTAAACAATGAATCACACACTTGACAGTTGATTTCCAGAAAATAAGACGCATGCAGGTTGTCATGATGACAGCAAGGTTTTAAAGTGTCTAATCCTGATCATGGAGGGCAACTATCTTGCAGAGTTTAGTTCCAAACCCCAAGTAAACACATGAATCAAGGTGTTTAGGATTACTTGGGCTGTGTCCGAAATCGCCCCCTATACCCTTAAATAGGGCAATATTTGAGGGGACAGCCATTTTTAATGGTGTCTAAAACCATAGTGGACGCAGCTGAATCTACGGCCATCTTCCAAACTGCTGGCCTAATGTGGCTATAGCATAATATCATACAGGTATAAATTCCTTTTTTATTGATTATTACATTTTATTTTATTTCATGACAACGTTCAAGATAAAAAATTATTAAACCGCAAGCACAAACTTTTCAAAAGCTGCAGCCCTTCCAGCATACTCAGTGTCCGAATTCATTAAATCGTTTTCATTCACTCCCTCAAGTGAACTATATTAGAGGACTAATGTTGGGAAAAGTGAATGAGAGTATAGGGGGTGATTTCAGACAAAGCCTTGGATTAGGAACTTCCAGACAAATGTTTTGTAGTAGGAGCTAAACTCTGCTGGCCGAGGGCCCTCCAGGAGCAGGATTGGATAGAATAGTTTTACTTTTGAATTAAATTCAGTCATACTTGGTATCCCTAAAATGTACATATCGCTGAATCCACTCAAATAAAATGTTTCACCCAATCAATTTGGAAAATCTTTCCCATTTCAACACCCCAGGAAGCAATCTAGAGCATTGCTTATATGTACAGTAGAGTGACATTCATAATAATGCATTTCTACACTTAAACAGTATTCAGAATCTTAATTGTAAAGTATAGTCGAGTGTAAATGTAATGTACGTGTGCAATTACAGTGCTGTCATCCTCAGTTGATGCATCTTTAAAACGGCATGCCTTTACATATTGAAATGTAGTCATATTCGTGAGGTATTTAACATATATTAATATGCATTATCCTGAAGGTTATACATAATGACTTGCCGGAAGGAAGCTGCCACACGTTTTGACCTTGTCGATATTGCGACCTGCTGACCTATCTCCTGTTGAGCACTGACCCAAGCCATCCCACTCTAATTAAAATGATGTGGTCGCAAGGATATTGGCCGCACTTGAGTCGGGCCATGCCTGAAACGGCCCTGACTTTTAACTTTTAATGTAAATGGCCATTCCATACGTTAGATGGAAGACGCTGAAAAGAGAAGATGATATGCACATGCTAATGTGTTTCACCCATGCTGGAAGATTACAAAGTGTTTAGAGGTTAGAGGGAATGTCAGGGGCCATTTGTTTCACGGCAGTCACAGACTCATTAAAAGTACTGAGTCTCATATCTTTCCGGTAATATTCTTCCGTCACTTGTCAATCTGGGTACCACTCACATCCTGAAATCCCGCAAGGGAAAACATTTCAGAATTTGGGACCCAACTGGAACAAGTTCAGAGTCCTATCAACCTCTAAGCTAAATAAAATGGTTTGAGTGACACCTTAATCGCTTCGATAACCCAAACTTGCAGAATGGAAGAAAAGCCAAGCCGATGGCATTACATTCCCCTGGGACTTGACAGTTTGACTTTGTCAAGGGCAATTCTTTGATTTCTTCCATTCCTCCTTCCGTCCGTAAGAGCGAAGGCTGCCTAGTCTCCATCGCCTACCCCTCTTAGTCACAAATAAGCTGAGTGCACCAGTGAAGTTGTCATGGAGACAACCCAAGTAACCTCTTCTGTCAGTGTGCATCAAGACTTAACCTGTAATGGCTCCATTCGAGGTATTTGCTGGGAGATTCAAAACAAACTTGTTTTGTGAACATTTGAATGTCTCCATGGGTAAGTGTATGTTTAGATTCAGATAGGAGAGCTAGGATATTCCAAAACCTGTATGACGTTCTTTCTTCTGTGGAACAAGAAGATGTTTTTTTTTTTTTTTTTGGGTCAACATATGCCTTTTGGGAAAAAAAAAAGTCTCTACTTACATTTGTTCAAAAACTACAAAAACATACCTAAACATACAATTCACTGCAGTTTCAAGCTCTGCTTTGTTGGAAACGTGTAAATGTAACTGAAGTTTTATTGTTGTCATTGTAAATATTCACTTTCCCATATGGCCACGGAGGAGAATCGGAGAGGGTCACATTCAGCGGATAGACACCATCACACTTGCATTTATTTAAACAAATGACAACCAAAATCAAATCTATAGAAGCTTGTGAACAATTTTGAAGTGTCTGCGTGCAAGTTCTGCTAATTCGCAAGCCGAGTGAGAGTCATACTCGCAAATTTAATGCTAATTATTAAACCAAACAATATACAAAACTTTCAAAAACAATCAGCAATGTGATTATTTTATTGAGTGATGGGCAGTGGGTTTAATCAGTGACCTTATTAGTAGATTTACTATCTGCTGTCTTCTCATCACCTCCTGCCTTGGTGTTTTTAAACGTAAAAAAGGTGAACAAAATGTATTACATTGTCGAGTTTTCTCCCTGAAAGATGATGCGAGTTACCATGGCAATTCTCAATGCAGCATGGATGACCTACACTGTAAAAAAATTAAAGGATCAATAAGTTATGACAACATGTGTTTTTATATTGCTTTAATTCATCAAAATAACTTAAGCAAAGTAAGTTCATAAGTTATACAAGTGTGGCATCGTGAGAGGTAGGGTATCACCAAAGTGTGGGTTGGTTCACAGATCGAATCCAGGCAGAGATCAAGTCACTGGTTTCTTTTAATAAATCAACTCAAAACTCCAAAGCGTTCTTTTTATAAAAACAAAAAACTCTTCCAGCTTCACTTTATGCTCTCAAACTAAAAACAGCTAGTCTCTCTGTTCTCAGCTCATTAACAGCTTTTCACCTTCACTCACAACAGCTGTGTCCCCACCGCTGAGGAACCTGGTAACTGTAGTCCGGGACGAGGTGGGCATCTTGGTTTGTAGTCCCCATGCTGTAACCACCTAGATGGCACATACCTTGCCTCTATGACATACCCTCTCACGATGCCACACAAGATTCAACTAATTTATTTAGTCGGTTTAATGTAATTTAAGTTAAAATGACTTAAACATCCAAGTTGATTGTACTTAAAAATTTACGGCAGCAGCTTTTTTTACAATATACAATGGCGAAACAGAAAATCATAATACTGCCCTAAAGTCCCTAGCAGAAAGGCAGTGCAATCCTCCCAATATGGCATATAAACAAAGCAGTTACCCAGAACTCAACACGGTGTGACATTAGCTTCACATTCTCTATAACAAACAAAAAAAAGAAAAATATTAGGTCATAACTAAAATAAATGTTTTCAAAATATCTTCCTTTATGATCTTGAAGCTTAGAACGATGCGATCGAGGGTGAGTAAATGACAGAACATGATGAGTGAACTATCCCTTTAAGCTTTACATTAGATTGTAAGTATAGAAAAAATGGAGGTGGAACCTCTATATGCCACATGATATCCTGTATTCTGCCTCCAAGGAGGATGCTCTAAGAAATGACATCTGGTATTTAAGAACAGCCAAGGTTATTTGCCTGAAAAGCATGGATGATATTTGTGCAAATGGTGAGAATGTTTGTGTGTATGTGCCCCTATGTGGATGGCATGTCAACGGTGTGCTCAAGGAGATGTTTGAGTGACAGCTTTGCTTTAGGCCACTGCAAGCTAATCGTCAAGACCGACTGCCACTACTCGCCAATTAGTGCTTCTTTTCTACGCTTTGACAACACTACTGACACATGCTGACGTTGCGAGGGGGCTGCGAGACAGCTGACACACAAGGATGGGTTCATGTGCCCATTTCTCAATGACTTATCAACATCCAGATTTCCAAGGGTTTGTCTCAAAGGCAAATAAGACCTTTTCCCTGCAATTCCACCTTAAATATGATATGCACTCTTGTGACGATACCCTAATGAGAGTTTAAGTACTCTACAAGACATAATAGTGATTCTCAGTTGTTTTTAAGTAGCAACTTTTTTTATTTTTATTTACAATAAATGTGATCTCTTTGTGAGTGACCCCCTTCCTAAAATGTATAATTGCATGTACAAAGATGTTTATGAAAAAATATTCATCTACAAAGATCTATTTATACTGTGTGAGAAAATATTGACATTATAATGTTGTTTCAAAATTAAATAAATGGCTTTTCTTCTGCAAACTCCATTGCACCCTCTTGTGGCGACCCCAGTTTCAAAACCCCTTAATTAGGATAGACACAAAGGAGACAATTGTCAAACAGGAAGAAAAGCAATAGATGGTCCAGGTTGATGATTGCAGACTTTGGTATCTTGGTAAACTGACCCCTTATGAAGCATGTGAGACTATTCATGTCTTTAGCTCAGTAGAAGAATCTGAGGAAGATTTTGCTTTCCAAATAGTTTCGTTGTTGTCTACGGGAGATAAATTACATATTAAAGAGTTCTCTTTTATGCTTTTTTTTCCTTTTTGTGAATTAAATTCAGTGCTATTGTAATATAATAACTCCATATATGGTATTGTGTTCATGAATGAGACATAAAGCCTCTGTGTTGCCATTCATATGTGTTTTCTTACACAATCTTCAGAGAGAAGGGAGCTATACAGAGTACAGCTCAGCTGCAACTGCCTTTAGTGTTTCCCTCTTTATTTCAATGTTAGTTAATTATTTCAGCTTTATACACAATCTCAAGTCCTTGTGTCTGGCGGCAATTAGAGATGTGCATTCATTAAAACCTCCCATGTTCTTTCACTAATGAAGCCATCAGCTATAGGCCATGCCTAACCATCCACACAATGGGGGAAACTAATAATTGCACACTCTCACATTAAACACACATGTGCATCCTCCTTTATAGAGTGTGCATTCTGTGGATCAAAGGAGGCAAATGTGCAGCTCATGCACATGTTTATAGGGCAATAAAAGGTTTCTTGAAAGACTTAGTAAACATATTCTGTTTACTTAATAAAAAAAATAGTTACTATGTAGGCTGCTTCTGAAAGCTGAAAAATGCTTCCTCCATAGGCAGCATACGGAGGTAGGAAGGCAACAATGCACATCCTGATTGCTTCAGCATAGATGTATCCTTCACTGCCCATGATATTCCACATTTCTGTGTGTTCGATTATTGTGACAGTAAAGTGAAAAAATAAATACAAATGGCATCTGTAAATGGTGTTTAGTGGTCAGTTTGTTTAAATTAAAATATTTGACACATTTTTCCACTTTTCATGGCATTTCTAGTGAAAACTTGTATTACAATAATTACCAAAGCTCTCTATTCTGCTGTAGATCATTAAACGGTTATGCTGCCTCAGAAATCTGTCCGAAATCAGTTTCAGGAACAACCTTAATGCACAAACGCTGCCTGTAAAGTCATTGCCTGACTGTAAAACAATCCAACTTCTATTTTGTTAGACACTCTATTTTACTGAATAATAACATTTTCTGTGTTTGGTCAAAACTACTTAAGTTTAAAATCTCCAAAAAAAAAGTTAACTTTAACTTTTATGTTAACTCAACTCATTTTTTTTTTACAGTAAGGGCAGCAAGCCAACATGTAAGCTGTCTAAGCTTTTGGATGTAGTCATAGACTCCTTACCCTTTACTCTCTCTTTCTGTCTGTCCCTCAGGTAACATCTTTGTGGTGAGTTTGGCAGTGGCGGACCTGGTGGTGGCCATCTACCCGTATCCACTGGTCCTGACCTCCATATTTAACCAGGGCTGGAACCTGGGATACATGCACTGCCAAATTAGCGGCTTCCTGATGGGCGTCAGTGTAATCGGCTCCATTTTCAACATCACTGGCATCGCAATTAATCGCTACTGCTATATATGCCACAGCCTGAAGTATGACAAGCTCTACAGTGACAAAAAGTCAGTCTGCTACGTACTGTTAATCTGGGCTTTGACGGTGCTCGCAATCGTGCCCAACTTGTTCGTGGGCTCCTTGCAGTATGACCCGCGGGTTTATTCCTGTACGTTTGAGCAGTCGGCGAGCTCGGCGTACACAATCGCCGTTGTCTTCTTTCATTTCATCCTTCCTATCATGATCGTCACCTACTGTTACCTACGAATTTGGGTTCTTGTCATACAGGTGCGTCGACGAGTCAAGCCTGACAATCGTCCCAAGCTCACGCCTCATGACATACGAAACTTTGTCACAATGTTTGTTGTTTTTGTGCTCTTTGCTGTGTGCTGGGCACCATTAAACTTCATCGGGCTGGCGGTAGCGATTTCTCCAGAGCGTGTGGTTCCTTTAATACCTGAATGGCTCTTTGTGGCAAGTTATTTCATGGCATACTTTAACAGTTGCCTCAATGCAATCGTCTATGGAGTGTTGAACCAGAACTTCCGTCGCGAATATAAGCGCATCGTGGTGTCGGTATGTACTGCGAGGATCTTCTTTGGGGAAAGTTCAAATGAAGCGCAAGAAAGACTCAAGAGCAAACCCTCACCACTCATGACCAACAACAATCAGGTCAAGGTGGACTCTGTGTGAGTGTATGGGTGAACGTGATTTCACCAAGTACCACATGTTCCTGGATCAACATCTTTGTTGATCCTGGAACAACTTTCAGATCAACCAATCAGATTTGAGGGACAAGTTTACAGTTTATTTCAAGTTTAGGCTTAGAACCAGGGTAAGGTGCTTCAACATCAGTGTTATTCACCTATCATTTTCATCTGATTTTAGGGAAAAGTTATGGGTAGGGTTAGGTTTAGGGGTAGGAATAGGGTAAGGACTAAATTTTAGGACAGGAATGTTATTCCAGGATCAACAAAATATGTTGATCCAGGAACATATGTGAGGTGAAGAGAACACAACTAAGAAAACTTGATTTAGAAAAAAACAAAAACCTGATAACCAAATATGTTGTCAGGATGCAGACCTGAAACTGTGATTTGTTGCCTCAACACAATTAAAACAAACAGGAAATTATTATCATTGTCTTTTATAAAGCACTTTTTTCATCATTGGTCAGAAGTACTTGTAAAGCATGTATGAATTTCTTGGTTTAATGTTTACAGTGATTATATCAACAAATCTATGTAAAACATACTTTGTGTAATGATTTTATATCAATATCTTTGTCTGAAATAATAAAAAAATGGCGTGAATGATAAATATGAAGTGCAACAGTTGGGTTCCAGAAGTATAAACTCTATTCATTTTCTCCACGGAAATGCATTTGTAATTATATAAACCTTTAAATACAGACATGTTGTGAGCTCTGAGGTTGGTAAGCAATGGTATATGTTTTTACTGAAGCCATCTGTTCGCATAATTTCAACTGATTTTTAAAAAAGAAAAATCATGTTTAACAGCTGAATTCCTGGTGAAAAACTAAATTTCCCATGATGCTATACAGAAAATTTCACCAATCAGAAAATTGTAGCAATCAAATTGTGCCAAAAGAGCTTTGCTGGGAAACATGTCAAGGGATTATGTCATTTGCAATGCTATTGCAATGGGATTGTTCTTTCCCTCAATAAAGCTGTTAAGTATACTGTCTTGTATTGTCTTTTTGACTGATTTTCAAGTACTTGAGTACTTTAAAGTAAATAAAAGTTTGTAATGTTGTGATTCATCTAATAGCTGGTTGGCTTGGTTCATGGTTTATCGCTTTAACAAAGAATTGTTTCAAATCCCAATGGAAACAATGAAAGGGAAAAATACTTTTGGAACCAACACCGCTAAAAACAGGGGCTGGCACTGTTGCACTATTACTGTATATAAATGTGAGTGTGTTTCAATGATGTTGATCATTCAGTGAAGAATGAATAACATCGTTGTCAAAATGATGCCATGAATATCAGCATTTCTGTACAATGCCTGGCCACAAATGTGACCAAAACTTTACAAACACTCTACAAAAAAGTTTTACTATGGAGTTTACTGCTTTGAAATTACCTCTCCTGGTTTGCCACTGTTACTCTCCATTTGAAAAAGCAATACACCTGGATTGCTGCTTTCCCACAATCCCCAGCAAATATGTATGAAAGTATGGGATTCCTCCTCTTTAGGGTCTCTGTCCTCTCCTCCTGCTTCATTTTTTAAAATTTTTTCTAGCTTTATCTGTGTTTGTCTTTTTAAACCTTTGTTCTCTCCCTCTATTTTATGTTTTATCTGTCCCTCTCCACTCTTTGTATGCATGGATCTGAGTTAATATGCAAGTTAATATGCAAACTGAGCAAAAATATTAAAATCAAAATGTTTGATGAATGAAAAATAAAATTGGAATTTTATATATCTTGAATATGTGAGAATTACATTTTTATTTTTATTCTATTTTCTAGTAAAAATATTTAATCAATATTAAAATAAAATTTTAAAAAAGTAAAACCGCTAAAACAAGATAAAAGCTGCTTAAACAATAAGATTTAAGTAGATGTTTTAATCCAGAGAGAATAAACCTTGAACATGTGTACTTTTAGACCTTTAGCAAAAAAAAAAAAAAAAAAAAAAAAAAAAACAACAACAACATTTTGTTCTAACTATAAAATCTAATTCTGAAAGTTTGTTTTTCTTCTTAAAAACAGGTGCAGATATTTTGCTGGGGCAAAAACCAGGCAGTATCATCAACACTCCAATATAAGTATTAAAGTACAGAATTAGATTGAAGCTTATGCAATAGTGCTATCTGAACGCCCACCACTGTTGCTCGATAAAGAGAGAGAGAAACATGCTGTTGTGACATCACTCTATGTAATCCAACCCAACCGACTGAACAAGTGCGTGAGAGAGCGAATGAACACCATAAAAATGCCAGGATTTACACTGCCCTTTAACAGAATTCTGCACTAATCCTTTATCGCCCTCTGCGACCATAGAGATTCATATCTATTTATAAAAATAACTGAACACTTTATGTGGAAGGAGGGGTGATTTATTCTGACCCCGTCCAGGTATGGTTATGGTTGGAACATAGAGGTGGGCAATTTTGTGGAAGCTATCATTCACAGTGTTTGGATTTTTTTTTGAACGAACAGCAATTTTAAGTTTAATGAATCTGTGTTGATTTGCTGTTTCTTGTATGTGAGACAGAGGCTATTTTAGAGCTGGACGCAGGCTGATCAGGGTTTTGGCTGTTGTAATATGATGATATCAGAGCTGATTCAAAAATAGCCCATTTAATTTGAGATGATTTGCAGATGAGCAGGCCTTGGCTTCCCAGACACAGATTAAGAAAATGCCTAGACTGCAAAACATTTCCAGTGGTGAAAAACATCTCTTCACCTGTGAAAGAGTTATTTGACCCAGTTCTGTTATTCCGTGTCCAAGCAACCCCAGTTGTCTGTGTATGGGTTTAGTTTTGCGTATTCCCACTAAAGAACACATAAATATTAAATTCTTCTCAACGTGAGAATCATCTGTATCTTGTGGTTTGTCATTGTAATCTTGCAAAAAAAAAGTAGCCTACATATCAGCCATCAAGTCTAGATTCCAATTCTTTTCATTTGTGCTGGAACTGTGTGGATCTGAATTCAGCATCCCCAGAATTGGGTCCGGAACCTACTTTAGTAAATCTTCCACAACATTTACCTTTGCATGAAATTCTCTGCACAAAAACCCACTGACAGCATGCGGGGATAACCATAGCCCTGTGTAAATGTACAGCAAACTCATGTTGAAAAAACAACCACAACCTGGGGCACAAGATGTGTAGTTATGCACGGATTGGTCTTTCATTCAACAAACAATTTGATGGTTCTTAAAGGGATAGTTCACCCAAAAAGGAAAATTCTGTCATTAATTACTTACCCTCATGTACTCACCCTTATGTCTTTCCAAACCCGTAAGACTTTCATTCATATTTGGAACACAAATTAAGATCTTTTTTTGATGAAATCTGAGAGCTTTCTGTCCCTCCATAGACAGCATACGCAACTACCACTTTGACGCTTCAAAAAGTTCATAAAGAGATCATAAATCTAATCCATATGAATTAAGCAGTTTAGTCCAAATTTTCTGAAGAGACTTGATCACTTAACAGATTTAATTTAGGCTTTTATTTACAAAACACTGATGCATAACACATGAGAATGTACCTTGTTGGTTTCACGCACGTCAAGCGAACATGCTTGAGCTTCTGTTTATCATAACTGATGTGTGCGTTGATGAATGTTTACAGGTGAATAAAAGCCTAGATTCAATCTGTTCATCATATAAAGCGATTGAGTCTCTTACGAAAATATGGACTAAACCACTCAATTCATATGGATTAGTTTTCTGATTTCTTTATGAACTTTTTAAAGCTTCAAATTAGTAGTTGCGTAGCTGTCAATGGAGGGATAGATAGCTCTCAGATTTCATCAAAACGATTTTGTGTTCCGAAGATGAACAAAAGTCTTACGGGTTTAAAACGACATGAGGGTGAGTAATTAATGGTAGAATTTGGTGAACTATCCCTTTAATTCACACTTATAGACCTAAGGAGGTCTATATAATACCTCAAAAATAAATTGCACACCTGGTGAGTTGAAATCTACTGTCTTTGTTTAGGGCACTTAGTTTTGCATCAATTTCTTTTTAGCCAATCCCTTGAGCTGTAAAAATGCCACGTGATCAATGGTGTGTTCCACTTTTACCGAGACATGAAGTCGGACACCTTCTGCTTCCTGCTACGCTCATCCAGTGCACTGTATCACAGATGAAGTGGATTGGAAACAATAATATTGTCAAATTCACAGATGTTTTCATGTAGAAACAGAAACACTTTTCATTTAATATTTTATGTATTGCTTAATATCTATCAGATCTATCTATGATTCTATCAGAATAGAGTTTTATTCCAAAATAAGCCAGTTTTATTTGAAAAAGCATGACAATATAACACTAGGTTACATAAATGGATTTTGTACTGTTATAAAAACATGGATTTGTGAGTATTAGTGGAATTGAAGGTGTCAGAGTACAAACAAAATGCACGTCATCGTTGTCATCAGTGAGTCTGGTCAATTGTAAAACAGCTGTGATCATCAGAGCTTGTGCAGTCACTCTGAAGAAACTGTGCAGAATGAGCCAGCTGACTGCCCTCAAATCACTCTTGCGGTACTTTGATGGCATACGTCACAATGACACTGCTTTCAAGTCAGAAGCCAATCGGTCTGTGCAGTCCCACACACATCTATTCTGAAGCCGCAGGAAAATTACATTACTACAACGCTGACAGCCTGATGGCACAATAAAAATGCCTCCAATCCCACAAACCCAAGCTGAGTGACTATCTTGATCCGTGATGTGAAAGGCAGCAGACAGGTAAAAATTAATGTCAATGAATTTATGCTTTTATAAAAGTGCCCTCCAAAAAAATCAGCACTATTAAAACATCCAATATAGCAAACTGAAAGATTTTACGCAGTCAGAATATAGGGACGTCCCGCGTGACGTCACGCCATTTGGAGCAGCCATCTTGACGGAATAGAAAATGCTATAACGCCGGTGATAATACAGCTCGTCGCGAAATATTTCTATAATGCCGGAACGATGCTGTGCAGTTGGATGCGATCAGATTCGTGATCATACAAAAGGAATATCTTTGTACCGTATCGCAAAAGAAACAAAACGGAGAAACAAGTGGTTGGCGGCAATAAACAGGCAAAACGCTGATGGCGGTGTTACTGTTTGGCTTCCAACTCAACACAGTCCAACTCAACACAGCTTTGCAGTCTTCATTTTGGATCAGGTAAGTTGTACCCTCGAAGGCTAATTAATGATTTCTCGGAGTTCGGGATCAAATGTTATAAATCCACTGTTGCCATAGAAATCCGCAATGTTTGTGTGCACTACCATTCAGCATAACATAAGCTTGTCTTAGCCGGACACATCAGGCTCCCAATTTTACTATATATATATATATATATATATATATATATATATATATATATATATATATTTATTTATTTTTTGCTTTAAACAGAAAATCATTTGCATATTCATAAATATGTCAGCCCTGACCTAGAACTAGATGTTGCATTTATTAGAGATTCTGAGAAGACCCATTATACCAAACAGATGAGTCAGCAGCAACATGAGAAAAATGAAAAATTGAAGCAGCTGCATTCTTTACCAGTTTTAACCCAACGCATTCCAGAATAAAAAAAGAAGGTATTTGTCCATCATGAATAACCACATGAGGACAGTTGGCCATCTATCACCCTGGTGTGGCTGGAAACATTCTGCAGGCTGCATATAGATTAGTATTAGGAAGTCCCAGAGTGAAGCAGATATTAATCCCTGCTGGAATGAAAGTGTCTTGTTAATCACTTACTGATGACAGAGATGATCTAATATGGAAAAATGAAATGGAAATATGACAGCTCAAGCAACTTGATTCTCTAGTCATAATGTGTGGAAAATAGGATGGAGTGTGTACAATTACGAAATGTGATCTTGTCCGTTTTTATTTCAATTAGGCTACGATCTATCCATCACATGCTTTGAGGTCATCAAGGTCAACCTGATGCAGCACGTTCCTTACTGTATTACAGGGCCATGCAGCTGATATCAGCTTTGGCCTCCCCTTGACTGTATTCTGGAGGAAAATCCGCAGCATTCTTTAGCTGAAGGTGTTCAGGGTAGATTTCGGAGAACTAACTCTCCGTGCATAAAAGCTATGCAGGTAGGGCTTTCCCTCCTGCTATTTTAAACAGGATCCACATCCGCTATTGACGCAGGGAAGGGCCACCTCTGCATGGAGTATTGACATTTTTGCTTAACATGATTAGTGCTCTGTCAGTCTATGCACATCAAATAGAGGGGTCATGGAATCAAAAACAGAGAAATTTCTGAGCCTCATGGATTTTTTTTAATCTCATAAGCAAAATTTTTCTCTCAAACCGGTTTTACCCAACCAGATTCACCCATTGACTTTGAGGATGGAGACGGCAAGTCAGCAGATTTTGCCCCAAGCTTAATGGCAGATGAAAGCACAGCTCTGATGCAAGAGGACAGGAGGACCTCTGATATCTGCTTTTCACTCACACTCGCCAGACTTTGCCCCTGATAAAACAAGGCTGGTTTTAAAACATTGTATGGTTAACATAATGTTTTAATATGCTCCACTTTTAAAAGAAAAACGGTCCCACTTTATATTGGCTTTAAGTACTATGTACTTACATCGAAAAATAAGTACAATGTACGGTAACACTTTAGAATACGATTCCTTCGTTAATGAATAACTACACAGGAACAAATAAATAACACAATATTAACAATCTAGTAACTACTATTAACTAACAAGAAATTCTGATTAACAAATTAGTAAGTAATAGCACACAGATGAAAGTGGTAGTTCACTATTAACTAATCAATAACTACTATTTTTTAATGCTTCCCAGAGAACTACTGAAAAAGTTTAATAATTCATGCAAAACTAATCAATAACTAATGCAGGACAAATGACTAGCACTACATTAACATTTTAACTGCTACTGTAAACGAATACACAAGGTTTATCAGCATGTAATAGCATAGCAGACTAATGATTTGGGAAATAATTAGCCGATGCTCTCTCCTAGAGAACTATTTATCAACTGAATAATTTTAAAGAAATGGATTTTTAAATGCAGTTGTCGGGACCTTACTTGTCCTGTGGCCAATTTTCCAGCATTCCTCTGGACTGGCATTGAATCACTAGAGTCATGGTGACGACTGGAACATATTGAGTTATCAGCCATCCAAATACCATATACAGTGATTTTATTATTTAACCTACCTCAGAAAAAAATATGTTTTTATGTATGTCTCCTAGCTCATATATGTGTGTGCAAATATCTTGTGAAGGATTAGAAGATTCTAAACTTTAGGATTGGCTTTTCATTAGTAACTAGTGTAAGAATCATGGTAACTAACTCTAGTAATGACTCAAGTGTTACTACATACTTCTATGGGAATTACTATTTAAAACTTCATCAAAAACCTCAAAAGCTTAAAATAATAAGTAATTCCTTTAGAAGTATGTAGTAACACTAGAGTCATTACTAGTTAGTTACCATGATCTTCACTTAGAATACGGATTCAAATAATTAGTAATTCCTTTAGAAGTATGTAGTAACACTTCAGTCATTACTAGTTAGTTACCATGATTCTTACACACATTGCACATTGCATCATGCGATAATTGCATCAGCTGCTCTGCTTGCAGCGCGAGCATATAATGAACAGCAGGTGCGTCTCATATTGTTTTTCGCTTTGGAGCCGAGCGGTTCTATTGTTCCTGCTTTACAATCTTCTGACAGTGTTCAACTTCAAAAGAAGAAAACGAGTCTGCTCTTCAGGAGAACGACTCTTTAAGCTAGTGTTGGTGTTACAACGCAGACAGCGCTGGCCGCGATCTCACAGAGAGCCGGCAAAACAGCTGTTTTCACAGCTCAGAATGTTGCGCCTTCAATGAGAATGTGAGTGCTCACATCAGGCTTGTACTATCGTCCTGTTTGTGTAGCCGCGGTCATCCCTGGGTGCTTCAGCACCAGAGAGAGCAGTTTTTCCTGAAAGAGCATACACGGTTTGACACCGCGTCGTTTTCAAGACGTCATTCAAGCCGCGTGTTTCTGAATGCGGTCGTTTCCTATCCTCATGTGACGGCCACGATCACTGTTTCACATGCCTGGGCTTAAGTGTGCTGATGGGTGGTTTATGTTCTCTCTGAGAGCATGACCACGTCGGCACGTTGTTCATCTTGCCTTTCTTATTAAGGTTTAAGTGATCAGCGTGCCGTGTGCCGTCGAGCTGCCGGCTGACAGCGCGGGTTGTCACGGCAACCAAGCGTGTCGTTTGACACTCAAGACACTCAAGTGTGTCGTTTGACACACCGTCGAGTTGACGGCCACATTCACTGTCTCGCATGCCTGGCAGCTTCTGGATGGGATGCTGGTCATTCTCATGATGGACCTAGCATTTCATTTGGGCTCCAGGGGAGGATTAGATGTCGACCGCTGCATCAGAGAGAGGGTTGTTACGCTCTGGAAATTAAAGCTGCCGTCGGCAACATTTTTTGATCATATTCAATGAAATCGACACTATAATCCGACAGAACAACATAAATAAAGTGGTTTTAGAAAAAAACCCGAGCTTCTAACTCCACCTGGAGCGTGTTATTTGTTTTGCAAAAATCCACCGCTCCCGGATCATCGGGTCCAATCAGCGCAGGGGGGTGTGAGATCTGACTGTCAATCACAGGTCGTGCACACGCCACCCTTCGCGCACGTTACAATCACATACACACGCCTGAAGTTCGCGCAGTAAGGAAGAGTGATGGCGGAAAAGATTCCAATTCCTCGGTTAACCTCAAGAGCCAGGAGGTCAAACACAACACAGGAAAAGAGAACACCTGCTGAAAAGAAAGAAGTAAAGAAAGAAAGCGACCGTGCCCGTAAATAAACCAGGATCAACATCGGATCGGCATTTGAAAGGAGGAGAGATTTACGCGATTTAATTGGGTTCAAGCTGGATGCAGAGCTTGCAACATTTCTTCTCGACAGGTAATTGTGCTTTATCAACCAGTTACTTTATTTCTTAGTGTTATGTTAGTAATCTAAATATGTTTGCCCAAATGTGTTGGTATGGATAGCTAACGTTAGCACTTGTTGGGCAGGTTCGTTAGCTTTGTTTGCACTGAAATCCATGTGAACGTAACGTTAGGTGGATAAACATGTCCAGATGAAGGGATAAAGTTCGGCTTTTTGGAAGAATCAATGCTACTCTATCTTTCTTACCAGAGTAAGAACAGTAGTAAAGCTACTGTTATTGTATGTGCTATCTGACTAGCTCCAAATACTCCATGGTGTTGATGGATGCTGATGAGACGGGTGCGTTCACAGAAAATCTGTTGCACACGCACTGACGAGCACAAACTCGGTGGGAAGGTATTCGTTGATAGTGGGGGAGGGACATGAGAGTTGTAAACATTCGAAATTTTGCCTAAGTCCACTCAATCTGACAGACTTGCCGACTGCAGCTTTAAGATGATGCTGAGCTCCCACTATAATGGTGTGCATGCTCATGCTGAATCAGATTCAGACTTGACAGCCATGCTTTCCTGGGTTACACTGGGGGCGCAGTGCAACGTGTAATGGCCTAGTCCCACCCTCGTGCCTTCCTGAATGTGTGTGAAAAACTTTTTGCAGTATGGAAGCATTTTGGTTCCAATAGGGCAAGCCAAACTTGCCAAAAGCTGCAAAAAGTTTTTCCTCTCTCACTAGCCTCAATGATGGGGCGGCAGTGCTACTGCAGACAGCCTCTTCCCTGCATGTGACAGCCATCCTGCAAAAAAAAGGCCAAAACAGTCATAATGCATGAGGGTAGTTCTGCCCGCTTGTACGGTGTCTGGCAGCGATCGACCCGACGCATCCTTTCATGTCTCGATTCTCCTTCGACAAAGACCGTTTCTTCGCTTTGCATTCGAGGGACAGGAATATCAGTACAAAGTCTTTTCCTTTGGTCTGGCCCTGTCGCCCCATATCTACACGAAGTCGCGGAGGCGGCCATTGCTCCCATGTGATGTTCGTAACTTCAACTACCTCGACGACTGGCTTATCTCTGGCCCAGTCGAGAGAGCAGTTGTACGAACACAGGGACATGGTGCTCAGTCACCTCAGCCACCTAGGGCTTCGGGTCAACTGGGAAAAGAGCAAACTCACCCCCGGGCAGAGGATCTCTTTTCTCGGTATGGAGTTGGACTCGATCAACATGATAGCGCGCCTCTCAGAGGCCCGTGTCCAGTCAGTGTTGAACTGCGTGAGCTCGCTCAGACGCAGAACAGCGGCACCACTGAAACTTTTCAGAGGCTCCTGGGGCATATGGCATCTGCAGCCGCAATAACGCTGCTCGGATTACCTCAAATGAGGCCGCTCCAACACTGGCTCCACAATCGAGTCTCAAGATGGGGGTGGCAAAGCGGCTCGGGCTGGGTCCAAGTAACACCGGACTGTCGCGAAACTCTCAGCTTGTGGTCGGACCCTTCGTTCCTGTGGGCAGGTGTTCCCTAGAACAAGTGTCCAGGCACTCTGTGGTCTCCACGGGTGCCTCTGCCACCGGCTGGGGGGCTACATACAAAGGGCATGCAGCTTCAGGTATGTGGACGGGGCCTCAACTGCATTGGCACATCAACTGCCTCGAGTTGTTAGCAGTACATCTTGCGCTGGGCCGCTTCAAAATAGCGCTAATAGGCAAGCATGTACTGGTCCGTACGGACAGCACTGCGACCATTGCGTACATCAACCTACGCTCCCGCAGCATGTCACAACTTCCCCGCCATCTCCTCCTTTGGAGTCAGAAGCATCTGAGGTCACTTCTTGCCATTTATATTCCAGGCCTGCTCAACCGTGCAGCCGACGAGCTCTCACGGCAGCAGGTGCTACCGGGAGAACTGCAACTCCATCCCTAGGTGCTCCAGCTGATTTCAGGCGCTTCGGGACGGCACAGGTAGATTTGTTTGCCGCCCCGGACACATCTCACTGCCAGTTGTTCTATTCCTTGACCGAGGGGACCCTTGGCACAGATGCTCTGGCACACAGCTGGCCCCTGGGCCTACGCAAGTATGCTTTCCCCCCAGTGAGCCTTCTTGCACAGACGTTGTGCAATGTCAGGGAGGACGAGGAGCAGTTCTTGTTAGTTGCGCCATATTGGCCCAACTGGACCTGGTTCTCGGAACTAGTGCTCCTCGCGACAGCCCCTCCCTGGCCCATTCCTCTGAGAGAGGACCTGCTTTCTCAGAGACGAGGCACCCTATGGCACCTAGGTGACCTACCCCCAGTGGTAGTTGACACCATCACTTCCATTAGAGCCCCCTCTACGAGGCGCCTCTATCCGTTGAAGTGGAACCTATTCGTTGACTGGTGTTCTTAACGAGGAGAACCCCCGAACTTGCTCGATCAGAGCTGTGCTTTCCTTTCTGCCACATGGGTTGGAGCGAAGGCTGTCTCCCTCCACCCTTAAAGTGTATGTTGCCGCTATCGCCACACATCACGATGCAGTTGAAGCTAAGTTGTTGGGAAAGCACGACCTGATCGTCAGATTCCTGAGGGGAACGAGGAGACTAAATCTGCCTCGCCCGCTCTCTATACCCTCTTGGGATTGAGACCTTTCGGCTCTTCAGAGACCACCCTTTGGACCTTTGCAATCAGCGGAGTTAAAAATTCTGTCTTGTAAAACAGTACTCCTGCAGTACTTGCATTGGCCTCCATCAAGAGGGTAGGGGACCTGCATGCCTCGCTGACAGATATCTGTAGAGCTGCGGGCTGGGCGACACCTAACATGTTCGCTAGGTTTTATAGCCTACGTGTTGAGCCATTTTTTTCCTGTGTGCTCGCTTCAACCAGCCGGTAACACCGAAGTTCCCGCTCTAGTGTCGGCTTGCTGCACCACTCCCCTCCACATGGAGCGGATACGTGCGCTTTTTTGCTCCAGTTGAGTTCCCCACCCAGGCGAACCCTGTAGAGTTCCTCCGCACCCCTTCGGCAGCCGGACATTGCGGAGCGTCCGACGCCAAGCCTAGTGCTCGTATGCTTGTGTAACTTGTGCTAGGCTGGGTTCCATATGTAGTGATCCCTGCGGTGATCCCATATGTGTATTCTTCTACGACCAGCACCCTGCGGTGAGCCCGTGTCTTTCCCTTGGCAGACTTCGCTCTGCCGTCACTGTCTGGTGTAGCCTCTCCCTTCTCAGGCTGGAGCCACCCCAGTGACATTCCATATGTTGCACTGGCCCTTCCGGCCAGCCCATATGTGTATTCTCCACATGTTACCTCCCTTCGGGCAGGATGTGGCTTCCGAAGCGTCCCTCTACCCTGGAAAGGCACACTTTCCCAGTGTTATCCAAGAGTTCCACTGTGTGGGTTATAACGGAACAGCAGTTCGAAGTCCCTCTACACAGGCCTTCCGCTCCAGCCAGTTGGGGGTCTGAGAGTCTTGCGTAGGGTGCTGGATGTGGCAGCAACCGTGGCGTTTTCTATGGGATCCCAATTACGTTGTCACGTCGACGTTAAGTCGAACGTGAGCGACTGAAAGGGAACATCTCGGTTACTAATGTAACCCTCGTTCCCTGAAGGAGGGAACGGGAGACGTAACGTCCCATCGCCACGGTTGCTGACCATCGCTGTGTGGCCGAACACTTCTCGGCTCCTCAGCGTTACATTAGTAACTGAGACGTTTCCTCATGAGGTCCCCATGGTGACAAGTCCCCATGAGTCTGTGAGCATTCAGGTTGAGTGCACGCACGCACGCGCCTGCGCACACACACTCGCACAGTAACAGGTCAGGCGGCCACAAACACAGATGGTAGATGGCGCAGGGACCTGGACAGGCAACTCGGTGGTGGTGATAGGTGAAGTCCGTGAAACAATGCAGAAGTCCAGACAGGTGACGAGGAATACAGATAATCCACACATCAGGAAACCAGGAAATGAACGTGGGAACATGGAACACACACCGGGAAGCCACAATGATCTGACAACATGAGACACCAGTTACTGAACATATAAAAGGGACAAAACAAGTGGTAACAGCTGGTGCCACTAATCATGAGTTATTAGCAGCCACGCCCATAGAGACACACCACAACACACGAGACGAGAGAGAGACAGTGAATTCATGAACCGTGACAGTAATTGCTCCAATCTTCAGTGTCACAAGATCCTTAAGAAATTATTCTGATATGCTGATTTGCAGCTCAAGAAGCATTTCTTATTATCACAGTTGAAACAGCTATGCTGAGTAAAATTTAGTGGAAACTGATACATTTTTGTTAGGATTCTTTGATAAATAGAATGTTCAAAATAACTGCATTTCTTTGAAATAGAAATCATTTGTAACAATTTAATTAGATCAATTTAATATGCCCTTGCTGAATTAATTTTCTCTTTAAAAAAAAAACAACAAAAAGTTTTTTTTTTGAATGGTAGTGTACTCTACTCAAATGAGCAGTGGTGGCATCCTGTTGCACTTAAAGCTGCAGTCGACAAGTCTGGCAGATTGAGTGGACTTAGGCAAAATTTTGAATGTTTACAACTCTCATGTCCCTCCCCCACTATCAACGAATACCCTCCCACCGAGTTTGCGCTCGTCAGTGCGTGTGCAACAGATTTTCTGTGAACGCGCCCGTCTCATCAGCATCCATCAACACCATGGAGTATTTGGAGCTAGTCAGATAGCACATACAATAACAGTAGCTTTACTACTGTTCTTACTCTGGTAAGAAAGATAGAGTAGCATTGATTCTTCCAAAAAGCCGAACTTTATCCCTTCATTTGGACATGTTTATCCACCTAAGGTTACGTTCACATGGATTTCAGTGCAAACAAAGCTAACGAACCTGCCCAACAAGTGCTCACGTTAGCTATCCATACCAACACATTTGGGCAAACATACTTAGATTACTAACATAACACTAAGTGTTGTAGCCAATTTTGATGTGTGTTATATGTGTTTTGTTAGTAGTAAGTTGTACAGGGGTGGCGCTCTTCCACTTGCACACCAGGGGGCATAGGCAGGGAATCACAGTAATTACGGAGACTATATGAGGAAGTCACAGGTGAATAGCGTCAGGGAATTACGATCTGGCCGTGCTTGCCGTGCATGTGTGGATGTTCTTGATGGATTTTGTCATGTCCTGCAGTTAGCATGGTGTTTACTGTTTTTGCAGACGCACGAGCTCAATTTACATCAGAAATGCAAGCAGCAGTGTTTTACAAGTAATTTTATGCATTAAATAAACTGTTAACCGCATGCCATGGCAGACCTGATTTTTTGCACCATTACACATTGGAGATGACTTCAAATTTCAAAATTAAAATTCCCTCAAGTGGCTTTATTTTGTGGTACGATCGCCACTACACTAAGAAATAAAGTAACTGGTTGATAAAGCACAATTACCTGTCGAGAAGAAATGTTGCAAGCTCTGCATACAGCTTGAACCCAATGAAATCACGTAAATCTCTCCACCTTTCAAATGCCGATCCGATGTAGATCCTGGTTTATTTACGGGCACGGTCGCTTTCTTTCTTTACTTCTTTCTTTTCAGCAGGTGTTCTCTTTTCCTGTGTTGTTTTTGACCTCCTAGCTCTTGAGGTTAACCGAGGAATTGGAATCTTTTCCGCTATCACTCTTCCTTACTGTGCGAACTTCAGGCGTGTGCATGTGATTGTAACGTGCGCGAAGGGTGGCGTGTGCACGACCTGTGATTGACAGTCAGATCTCACACCCCCCTGCGCTGACTGGACCCGATGATCCAGGAGCGGTGGATTTTTGCAAAACAAATAACACGCTCCAGGTGGAGTTAGAAGCTCGGGTTTTTTTCTAAAACCACTTTATGTTGTTCTGTCGGATTATAGTGTCGATTTCACTGAATATGATCAAAAAAATGTTGCCGACGTCAGCTTTAACACACATTACATGAAACCTAGTTACATGCATGCAAGCTAACCTAGTTAGCTTCAGATGTCTGAGCTGTTAAACAGTATGTGTTGTTTTGGTAGCTAGATATAAGTTTATATTATATAAATTAAATTTAAATAACTTGTTCCGCCATGACCTCAGGTGACCTGAAAGAGAAAAACTGACAGTAGAAGAAAACAGACTTTGCTCGTGGCAAAGCTGAGACTCATGCTTGCCTTGCTTTATGAACTGTGCTCTGATAAGTTTTGGAAAACAAAAGCGTATGGAATTATGCTTGAGTAACTTCAATCATATGTGGTCACAGTATGCATCGATTTTAAAAGTGAGACAAAACCATGCATTTTACCGAGCATTACCAAGCCATGCATTTATCACATTATCTGTATGGCTCACAGTGATCACAGAAAACATGACTTACTGGTTAGTTCTGCATATTTTCCCCACATGGGAAATATAGTACAAACCACACAACCTACAGTATACTATACGTACTGTATATAAATTCACTGTAATCATAAATTAAAAATACATTTCTGAAATACAGAATATTACTCTTTTCACTAATAGGGTACACAATAAGCCCAGAAAACACATTTCAATAAAATGTTGATGGTCAGCATCATATTTGTGATTTTATTTTCTGTTTATTCTATATGAAGTTCATAGTTTTTACAAATTTGTGAATTTATTTTCTGTTTATTGAGGTTCATAGTTTTTACAACCCTGTCAAAGATGTTTCTATATTTATTCTTCTATATTTAGTTTAGAAACCTGATTTCATTTTTTTTTTACATTTTTCAAAAGAAAATAATAATTATGTCACCTAAACGTTTTATAATGCAGTGCATTTTTTGTTTTTACAATGGAGCAATTTTGTTGCACAATAGCTGACACAGCACAAGCCTGATTTCAAACGGTGAATTGAATTCACAAAAAAGACAAGAAAACAGTCAGTAATAAAATTGTTACGGGACAGAGACTCAGGACAACGACGTAAGATTATAATGCAGGTTTATTTAGTGAACGTGAGTGAGATAAAGTGAAGCTGAGTGAATACTTGTTGCGATGGTCCTTACTATAGATGATGGAGCTTGTGGAGTGAGATCGTTGAAGATGGTGGTGATGAGAGAGATCGCCGAGTGCAGAGATGATAACAGGAACCGAGGGAGGAGAATAACGGACACTGGAGCCAGGAGGAGGATGATGACGAAGGATCGGATACAACAATGAAGATACTTTGGAGAAATTTCAGGAAACAGGTTGGTAGCATTAACTACAGTCCTATGCTCGAAACGAGACCAGACAATGAACTGGAGAACTCAGCGTGATTATATGTGGGTGTTGATGGAGAACTAATGGTAGAGCCTGGTTGGTTCCTGACAAAAATAAGAAAAAATAAACAATTTACAAGCAGTAGCACAAATAAATACAATAGAATAAGATACAAATAAAAAAAACTGCTTTAAGTTTCTGCAGGTAGGTCTAACTAGTATTGAGGTATGAAATACTAAAGAAATTTCATAAGGAATAAACTGTAAAATAAAGTCTTCTGTGAAAAAAAATAATTCAGATTAATCCTTTTAATTAAAATTACAAAAGTTATTCATTCAAGAGCAGCGAGTGTCATTAATGTTAATCAAACAACAAAGTCAAAGAAAAAAAATATTTTTATTAGTATTATTAGGCTGCTGTCACTTTAAGATCGAATGCACGGATCCAATTAGTTATACATGCCTTTTCTTTCTCAACTGTTTACTTTTACTTTCTGACAGATATTGAGACGGCTCCACTGCATGTCATGCAATACCTTTCACGGCAGGTGCACATTTTTGATTGATTTTCTCTTTGTCTTTTGATTTACATTAATAGTTATGTTTCCATTCAAAGTTGCGAATTTAACTTATGCGCCAAATTGGAATATCGCATAAAACATTTGCAAATAAAGCACTGTTTCCATCCAATCAGTCGAATAGAAAAATCATCACTTCCTGATAAACTGGCGATAAATATCACTAAGAAAAATGGAAGTTGATGCAGTAGGAGAATCCACTATATATAATATGTTACTCCTCAGAGCGTGCAGACGAAATGCAATAAACGTGGTCATGTTAACTTGCTTTCTGAGGAAGATGCCTACTGTTTGCAAACCCAGTCATGTAAGACAGTTCTGGGAGGTAATTTTACCGAACCACTTTGACGACCAACATTGTTTAGGCATTTCAGAACAACCAAAACAGCATTTCAGATGCTGTACAATGAGATCAGACTTCTGGTTGGCCCAGTTATGCTGTCCCATCGCAAAGTAATATAACTTTTTTAATGCACATTGAGGAATTTGTTCTGTAAATGTGTTTCCATCATAGTTTATATGCATGTTTTCTTAATGGATACAAATTTATCTGACTCAGTTGAGAGCATAAGATTTTATGCACAATTTTAGAATTTAAACACATCTTGGTTTTAATATCCAGTGTTTTTTTAATGCGATATCCCAAAATGCGCATAGAAATATGTGGATGGAAACATAGCTATTGACAGACATTGCAGCAGCAGGTTAATTAGGCTGCTGTCACTTTAAGATCTGAAGAACATGACACTGATCTGACACATATCCCATGGCCTCACAACTCTTTACAGTCATTTAAGACTTTATAATGCACCCTGCCACACTGCGCACATTGTTCAGGAATGGTTTGAGGAACATAATGAAGAGTTCAAGGTGTTGCCCTGGCCTCCAAATTCCCCAGATCTCAATTCAGTTGAGCATCTATGGGATGTGCTAGATCAACAAGTTTGATCCACGGCAGCTCCACCTCAGAACTTACTTAACCCTAATCCTAACCCCAACTTTCAGAACTTGAAGGATCTACTGCTAACTTCTTGGTGCCAGATACCGGGTCGGCGCTGTTTTAACAGTATGAAGATGACCAGCAGCATATAAGGCAGTTGGTCATAATGTTTTGGCTCATCACCAAATAGGCGACAGGGCCTTAATTAGGCAATCAATAAGCTAGTTTGGAACCAATTGTTACTGTCACGGTAGACACATTCTCTGTTCCTTCTCGTCTCGTGTTTATGTTGTGGTATGAATGCACGTGTGTAGTGGGCGTGAGTGTATGACATCACCTGATCCACTTCAGCTGATCCTCATCCACTTCACCAGCTGCAATCAATCTCACCACTCTACTTATACTTACCGCTGTTCTCCAATCCTTGTCAGATCGTTGTTTGATGTCGTCCGTGTTGGTGTTCAGTTCCTGCCTTGTGTTCCTGTTCTTCGTCGCTTGGTTTCATCTGCCATCTCACCGTCACCTCACTTCAGCACTTCATCACGGATCCTGACCACCGAAGTCCCTGTGTCACCTGTTCACATCTGCTTGTACTGAATCCTTATCATCATTAAAACTGTTTACTTGCATTTGCTTCCAGTCGTTCCTCAATACACCATGACAGTTACTACATGTAATGTTACCTATTTGTATTTTTTTACACCAGTGATTTGAATACTAATTAAACCATTTATGTCAAAATTATGACATATGATTTTAAATATTGAATACAGGTAATTAGGATACAGTTGACAACTGATATTTGGTTTTATGATTATTTTGTTCGCAACAAAATGCAATTTGTTTGTTTCGTTAATTTTTTCCCCTACTCCATTAGTATATTTTGAAACCATGTGGACCAGTGTCACCCTGCTCCTTATTAAAGCTGAACTCATTCCAACTCATTCTTCTAGGCCTGCTGCTTCCTTTAAAGGACTGCATCATTTGATGAATGGATCCAGTCCTTAGAGGATTGCAGTAATACACTGTCATTAAAATTAAGTGGACAAGTACACCCCCATGAGATGGAACATTTACCATTGAAGATTGTCTGGTATCAACATGTTCTGCTGGGGCATAAAATAAGTGTGTATCTAAGTCATGTTGGTTAACTAAATCCTTCACATCAGGCACTGGCATCTGTGAACACACACACCCCAGATAGCATGGTGTCATTGATACAATGTTGATTTCTGATCCAAACCATCATTTTGGTTGAGATTTACATTTCAGTGTTTAAAGTGCGTTGGATCAGCATTGAAATTTTGATGAAAGCCAACAGCACACATGGGTGGAGACAGTGGCATTGAACTAACAGTGATTTGTAGTTGATGAGCAAGATCATTCAGGCATGTATCTCTGCAGAACACTAGTGGGTGTTTCTCAATCAGTGGGGAATTTTCAAACCACAATGGGCATTTTCAACCGCTTTACCCGATTTGCTCTAATCCACTGGGGGCTTGGTTTAGGGGTGGGCCTTCATGATTTTAGCAAGTCTGTTGAAAAATGGTTGAAAAATATTTATTGTAGTTTGAAATTGGCCACTGATTGGTAAACGCCCATTTTGGTTTTGCATGTGCACTTCTCAGTAGTCTAATGCTTTCTCATTAGAGAGAAAACATAGGTGTATCCTATACAGACCTCTTGTTTGTTGAAGCACCTGACATACTTACATGACTTCTCTAGCACACATTGGCGGTTCTAGAGGGGGGGCCAGGGGGGCCCGTGCCCCTGTGACAACAAGCTTGGCCCCCCTTGTTGCCCCCCTAAATGTGGAGTGTGAAATAATTTTTACAAAACTGTTTTTTGCTATCGTTGTTATCGTTGTATGCGTATTATTATTTTTATTATTCTATCTTTGTGGATTTGCTTGTTCACGTGACAATTCGCATCACATTCGCGGGAATCGCGGCAGAATAACGTCGGTCACCTGCACGCGAGAGAGGAGAGAAGGAGAAAGCTGGTAAATGTCAGTTCAGTTGCAAGTTCATTCTTTATGTGCGTATCGGGTGTGCAATGTGTATTGTCTATTATGATATTGTAATCAATGTTTTAACTGTATACGAGGCACTGTGAGCTGACATCGCATTTGTCTATCGTCCTTTTACTGCTGTGCGCGGTTCATAGGTAGGCTATGTCCCCAAATTAGTTTATGTCTTATATTTATATCATATTATGTTCTTATATTAGAATATCAAATCAGCAAAAGTGCCGTTTTCCCGTGCACAATTGCAACTGTGATATTGATGTTATACAACAGTTAAATTAACAATAAGTTCACATTGGGAGTTACATTTTAGACACAATATTGTCAATATTGTTTGTTTTCCCTTTATTTCGCCGACTACAATTTCAAAATGAAACCGTAGCAGAGTCTCAATGCAACAGACAGCAATGATTTATTGACTGAAATCCGCGTTTTGAAGGAATCACTTGCTCCTTTCCCGAATGAATCAGCCGTTTGAACAAATCGGTTGAATGAATGAATCCCTCAACTCACCTATTAAGACTGTGACTTGCCGCCGCCTACTGGCGGTTTTAGTTTCATATTTAAAGTACCCTTTAATTAAAACGTTAAAATTAGAAATCATTTCATATTAAAAATCTCATAGCTTTATTTATGCAATTGTAAATGGAGTGTAAATATATTAATGCCGCTTCTGTGTCACCTCTAGACTGCACTGCAAAGATGGATTTTGATTGAATGAATTAATTTGACTGGTAACAGTGGTACTGTATAATTATTGTATAATTAACTATAATTGTATAAATAAGTATAATTACTGAATAATTTGAATGTTAGTATTTGACATAAAAGGTGATTCATAACTCTAAATAAGTTTAGAAAGAATGTCCATATATAGGTGAAAATGCCCCTGGAAATCAATTTAAGGTGGCAAATTAAATTAATTAAAAATTACTTAAAAAATTAATTTCGGTCCCTGCTGTTAACTGACCACTGCATAGAATATTAAAAAATATGAATATCTTTGTGAGTCTGCTGTCAACAACAGGCCTAAACCAGCCATGGCACCAGCACAAAAACACAATCAGTAAAATATCATCTAATTATCAACAAAACATTGAAAATATTGAGATATATTTTTGTCAATATTGCACACCCCTAATGTACGGTATGAATTTTGATTTCTTCAGGTCTTAAAAAGCCTTAAATTTGACTTTAAAAAGTGAGCAGGAACCCTGTAAACAGTTAGACATAGTTACCTAGCAAGTCAGTTATTTTCAGTAAATGAATTAATAAGCTTCTTGGTCCCCATTGCTTTTGCTCTATAGTTCTCACCAAAATGAAGAGAAATAAGGACATCATGTCAATTACAGTTACTGTGACTAATACTGAATATGTAATGCAAATGTAAAAATATAATGGAAATGCAAATACATTGTTGAATGATTATAAACATGGTATTTTGCCTGTTAATGCCTACAGTGCAGTGCAGAAAATGATATGACAACAATAAGGTCTATATGTAACTGGCCCCTCTAACACTACAACTGGCCCCAGCTTGGCCCCCCCGGTTGAAATGGTCTAGAACCGCCACTGCTAGCACAGTTTCAAACAATGGTGCATCTACCTTATTTCTCTGTTCCTTTGTTTTGTGTGCTTATTTGCGTTGTTGCTCACTGTAATTAGATACATTAAAAAGTTATTAAACTGTTTGAATAAAGCATCTATTTTTCTACATTCTTAAAAGATGCATCTTGCTTTAGTAAAGTTTATTAGGAATTTCCTGAATAAAGTTATAACATCATTTAACAGATTTCTTGAAGTGCAGGAGACATGAACATGAGCAAGAATGTTACACTGCAAACATAGCCCATGTCAGAGCTCCTTTAGTAGGAGTGAAGGTAGATAAATGAAAAATGAGAAGCACCCTCCTGATAATGCTGACATTGATTATACACTGAGTTGTTGTCGACAGCATAATCACCTGACCTGGGACTTGATGATACCCTGAGCCTTATCACTGGTCAATCAGGTAACCATCCATATTCCTAAATCTGTATTCAATTTGAGAAATGTAACTGATTTCCATTCAGTTTAGCTTGTTTTCACTGAAACACAATAACAAAAAAACATCTTGTGTTTATTAAGAAGGTGACTGACATGGCTATTTTGTGATATTTAAAGACATTAAGGTCTACATAAGGTTAATCTGCAGCTTGAAAGGGATAGTTCAGCCTGAAATGAAAATTATGTCATCATTTATCTACCCTCAAGTTGTTCCAAACCTGTATGAATGTCTTTCTTCTGCTGCACACAAAAGATAGAGTGAAGGATGTTGGTAACCAGAAGTGATGGTTGATGGTAGCCATTGACTTCCATGGTATTTTTGTCCTACTATGGAAATCAATGGTCACCGTCAACTTTCTGGTTACCAACATTCTTTAAAATATCTTATTTTGTGTTCAACAGAAGAAAGAAACTCATACAGGGTTGGAACAACTTGAGGGTGAGTAAACGATGACAGAATATTCATTACGGGCTGAAATATCCCTTTAAAGAAATTTTCATTGAAAAAACCTAAGCTCTTTTATTCTACAAGATAAACTTGTTACTTGAATGCCAAGTAGTTTCACAGAAAATGAACTGAGATGTAGTTAATGGCTACAGCTCAGAGGTGTTTGTTCCTCTTCATGAAGAGTTTAGTTCCAGCACCTGCCTGGAAGTTTTCATTGATCCTAATGACCTTGATTAGCTGCCTCAGGTGTGTTTAATTAGGGCTGGAGATAAAATCGGACACCCCTGCCATAATACTTTCTTTTGATATTGAAGCATTAATAGATTTTAGAAAAATAAATTAAATAAACAGAATTTAACAATACTATAATCGTAGTTAGAATATTTTGTGTTCAGCAACTTAAAAAAAAAAGTGGATCGTATTGTGTTTAGTATATTAACATTCTTGAATGTGACTGTATGTATGACAACTGAATTGACTCGTTTTTGAGTAACATCATGCTTTCTTTTTCAGATGTCAGAGAACCCAAAGGAAAAGAGGCAGAAGTCTGATGCAAGACAGATTTTTAAAAATCTGAACCGTTGGACCACCTGTAGTTATGACATCAGACTTCTGAAGCCAATTTTATTTTTAAAGGTTGAAATGCTTTTGTCCTATTTCTCCCCCTTTCTTTTTTAACGAATATTTTTTTATATATATTTTTGTCATTGATTGATTGAATAAAATAAATTGACTCAACTGCTGGAAAGGTGTCATTTATATTTTAAAAGGTTTTTGCCAAATTTTGAAATTCTCAGGAATTTGTTGACACACCATTGAAGTGTAGTTGAAGTGTTGTTTCAACATTAACTTGGTACATCAGATGGCAAAATTGTTTGACATTACTTTTCAGTTGTATTTTCTGTGTTTCAACTAAATGTATTTAGAATCAACATCACATTGTAACATTGATCAAACCATATTACCAAAGATTATTTTTGTTCATTTCAGTGTTAATTCAACAGCAGTGATTTAGATTCAACATCATAGTGTAACGTTGATTCAACAATATTACCATTGATTATTTTTGTTAATTTCAAAGCTGATTCAACAGCAGTGATGTATATTCAATATCATAGTATAACGTTGATTCAACAATATTACCATTGATTATTTTTGTTAATTTCAATATCGATTCAGCATCAGTGATGTAGAATCAATCATAGTGTAATGTTGATTCAGTAGCATTACCATTGATTTTTTGTTCAACATAGTTTCTACATTAACTGAGGGTGCAAAAGTGATGCTGAAACAACATCACTTTGTAATGTTGAAGCAATATTAACACCATTGATTTGTAATTGAAATCTGAACATTATTTCAATATTAACCGAGGGTCCAAATGTGACGTTGAAACAACATCACTTTGTAATGTTGAATCAATACTATTACCGTTGATTTTTGGTTGAAATCTAAACATTATTTCAATATTAACTGAGGGTGTAAAAGTGATGTTGATAAAATATCACTTTGTAATGTTGAATCAATACTATTACCATTGATTTTTGGTTGAATTCTCAAAATTATTTCAATATTAACTGAGGGTGCAAGAGTGATGCTAAAGCAACATCACTTTCTAACGTCATTTCAATGTAATCAGCGTTGACGCATCAACACTGACTCAACATTGTTTCAATGGTTACATGCTATCTGGGACACACACACACACACACACACACACACACACACACACACACACACACACACACACACACACACACACACCTCCTTTTTATCCTACATTATCCCTTCTAATCATTTTGTGGGTTTTCAGCATGTCCTCTATTTTTAGCTTCTCTCATTCTGTTGTAGCAAATTAGCTCAAAAGATATTTATAATAAATCATAACGAGTTATAATTAATTATAAATATTTTAATGTTTTAGAATTGACTGTAGCAGACTTATTAGTATAATAACTTAATCAGTTCATCCAATGAACAGAAAGCATAATCAATTATCAATTCTTGGAAATAAATTAAGTAAATAAAATACTAGCAGGGTAATAGCATCGGTAGCTACAGCTAGATCAAGATGTTTTAAGTGACTTTGGTCTTTTCGTGGTTATAATGGTTTAATAAACGAAACTACGGTAGGCTACACACACAACTAAACTAAGCAAAGATTGTATACATGATCAATAAAGTAAAGAAATGTGAAGAAAGAGAGAGAGAAGAAAAGAGAATGGCAAGATTACAATCAGTAAACCACAACCTATGAGAAACATCAAAGAATCAGGGTCACCTCAAAGGGGGCACAATAACTTAGGACGCATCTACATTACATCCAAGATGGCGCCGCAGACGGCTGCCTCTGTGTGGGGCTCTCCAGCTATTGTGTTGTTTTTGTTTGTTTGTTCTGCGTTTAGTCATTCTTTTCCTATCAGTTTCACCAAAGACGAACTACTGGACATTAGGAAACACACACCAGATAACTTTTCTACAGTTTTTGATTATTCAGACGTCTTGCAGGACATTCTCGTCGGAGGGGCAGCGTTGTTGTTCAAACGCGCGGTCAGACGCAAACGCGGGAAGCTGGTTAAACTCCGCGATCGCGGCCTGCGCACTGCACTCCCCAGTATTCATCTCGCGAATCTCCGATCCCTTCCTAACAAAACGGACAAACTTCTTCTCCTCACCCGCACTAACAAGGATTTTTTAAACTCTGCTGCTCTGTGCTTCACTGAAACCTGGCTGAGTGAAGCCAAACCGGACAACGCAATACATCTGCCGGGCTTCCAGCTGTTCTGAGCGGATCGCATCGTGGAGCTAACGGGGAAAACAAGAGGTGGTGGATTGTATTTCTACATTAACGAAAGTTGGTGTTCAGATGTAACAACACTGAAGAAGATGTGCTCTCCTAATTTAGAGGCACATTTCATAAACTGTAAACCTTTCTACTCACCTCGGGAGTTTCCCTCTTTCATTCTCTTGAATGTTTACATCCCTCCAGACGCGTGCGTGAGCGTGGCGCTACAACAGCTGGCTGAACAAATAGCTGAAACAGAACAACGGTATCCTGACTCTATTTTAATCATTCTTGGGGATTTTAACAAAGCAAATCTTTCCCGTGAACTACCAAAATACAGACAGCACGTTACATGTCCCACCAGAGACAGTAATATACTGGACCACTGTTACACCACAATAAAAGAAGCGTATCACTCCGTTTCACGAGCAGCTTTGGGGCTCTCTGATCACTGTTTGGTTCATCTCATACCGACCTACAGGCAGAAACTGAAATCAGCTAAACCTGTAATAAGGACTGTAAAAAGATGGACTAATGAAGCAGAGCAGAATCTACAGGCCTGCTTTGATTGCACTGATTGGACTGTTTTTGAAGCTGCTACCAACGATCTGGATGAGCTCACAGATACTGTAACATCATATATAAGTTTCTGTGAGGATACATGCATTCCTACCAGGACATTCTTATCATTTACTAATGATAAACCATGGTTTACTGGGAAACTCAAACACCTTCGTCATGACAAAGAGGATGCCTACAGAAGTGGGGATAAAATCTTGTATAACCAGGCCAGAAACAGACTGACAAAGGAGATCAGAGTTGCTAAAAGAAGCTACTCTGATAAACTGAAAAAAACAGTTTTCATCCAACGACCCATCATCAGTCTGGAATGGCCTGAGGAACATCACCAACTACAAGTCACCATCCCCCCGATCTGTGGACAATCAACACCTGGCTGATGATTTAAACTCATTTTATTGCAGGTTTGAAAAGCCCTCATTCACACCACAAACCGGCTCTGACCTGCACTTCACACATTCACCATCACCTCCTGCACTCCCATTACTCCCCCCTCCTGCCATCCAACCTGAGCTTAAGGTCTGTGTGGAGGACGTGAGCCGAGTCTTCAAAAAACAGAAGACTAGGAAAGCCTCAGGCCCAGACGGCATCTGATCTGCTTGTTTAAAAGCCTGCGCTGACCAACTGGCCCCGGTCTTCACGCAGGGAGCAGTGTGAAGTTCCCTGCTGCTTCAAACGCTCCACTATCATTCCTGTCCCCAAAAAAACCAAAATCACTGGACTTAATGACTACAGACCTGTCGCTCTCACGTCTGTGGTCATGAAGTCGTTTGAAAGACTGGTGCTGGCCCACCTGAAGGACATCACTGGACCCCTGCTGGATCCCTTTCAGTTTGCTTACAGAGCAAACAGGTCTGTGGATGATGCAGTCAACATGGGACTGCATTATATCCTGCAACATCTCGACAGACCAGGGACTTATGCAAGGATCCTCTTTGTGGACTTCAGTTCGGCCTTCAATACCATCATGCCTGGTCTTCTCACAGCCAAACTGAGCCTGCTGTCCATACCATCCTCGATCTGTGGATCAGTGGATCACCAGCTTCCTGACGGACCGGCAGCAGCGAGTGAGACTGGGGAAACTCACATCCAGGACTCTCACCACCAGCACTGGCGCCCCCCAAGGGTGCGTTCTCTCCCCACTCCTCTTCTCCCTGTACACTAATGACTGCACTTCTAAAGACCCCACTGTCAAGCTCCTGAAATTTGCCGACGACACCACTGTCATCGGTCTCATCCGAAACGGTGACGAGTCTGCTTACAGACTGGAGGTTGAACAGCTGGCTGTCTGGTGCAGTTATAACAACCTTGAGCTGAACACCCTCAAAACAGTGGAGATGATCGTGGACTTCAGGAGGAACAGCCCAGCACTCCCCCCACTCACCATCATGAACAGCACTGTGGAAGCAGTGGAGTCATTCAGGTTCCTGGGCACTTCCATCTCTCAGGACCTGAAGTGGGACAATCACATTGACTCCATTGTGAAAGCAGAGACTGTACTTCCTTCGCCAGCTGAGGAAGTTCAACTTGCCACAGGAGCTGCTGATTCAGTTCTACTCAGCCGTCATTGAGTCTGTCTTATGCACTTCCATCACTGTCTGGTTTGGTTCAGCTACCAAATCAGACATCAGGAGACTACAACGGACAGTCCGAACTGCGGAGAGGATCATTGGTGCCCCCCTGCCAACCCTCCAGGACCTGTACTCTTCCAGAGTGAGGAAGAGAGCAGGTAAAATCATCACAGACTCCACTCACCCTGGACACCTCCTGTTTGAACTGTTACCGTCAAGACGGCGACTCAGATCACTGGCCACAAGAACATCTCGGCACAGGAACAGTTTCTTCCCACAGGCCATTTCCCTCCTGAACAGTTAACACTCCTCCCAAGGCATATGCATTAAGTGCAATACTCCCACTGTTTAGTGCAATACCCTACAACTCAGGTGATACTTATATGTAGATTTATTTATTTATAATATTCAAAACACTGTAAATATGTTCATAATCTGTAAATCTGAAAATGTCTATTCTGACTAAACCCAACTGTGATACTTTTATTCTCATATATTTATATTTTTATTTTTTATTCTTATAATTTGTAGTATTATGTTTCTTGTTGTATTTGTATTTGTATATGTCCACTGGAAGCCTCAGTACCAAAAACAAATTCCTTGTGTGTGCAAGCACACTTGGCAAAAATTCTGATTCTGATTCTGATCTAAAGGCTGCGAATGGGTACTTGCATTGACTTTGGTTGCTGAACAAGTCCAGATGCAGGTGATTCTTGAGATTCTTGATGATTTTGCCAGGAGTAAGCGGAAAGCATTCATTTGGGTTTTTGGGGTGGTCCACCTTGAGTCGAAATAAATTAACTTGGTCCACGTCGAATCCAAAGAAGTTAACTTGAAGAGGAAGTTGCCGGAAGAAAACAGGAAACGTTGTCTCAAAGAGATTGAGCAAAGATCTGAACTAATCAGACACTCTTAAAGGTCCTCTCAGTTCACACCTATTTGGTGAGGTGACCAATCAAAGATGACCGGGAGAAAGTCTTTGTTCCATCTTATCTCCATTTGCATGTTCATGATGGCAACATAACATAACATATTGTACACCATTGATTATAAAATCAAAAGAGAGTTATTTTGATACCAAGAAAGATGGGGATTTGAAGACATTAAAGCAGTGACATATCATCTTTGGATATCAACATTTGAAAGTTACTCTAACAAAACTAATGAATCATAACAAGTCATAACTAATAAAACATAGGGGCATGCATAAAACACAGGAGAATTACCATAAACATTTGGGAAAGTTTGTGGGTAAGAATGGAGTAAATGTCCTTAGTGTATTGGAGTTTGTCTCTATAGTCTTTTACCAAATGGCTAGTGTCTCCTGTGCTGTCTTTTGAGGTTTGTAGACACAGTCTCTTGCCTTTGAAGAGAACTGGTTTTGGGGCCGATGACAACAGGGGAGAAGGGGAAGGTTTTCTAATGACTAGGGCATTTTGATTAAGGCCATCCGTTACACTGTGTGTCACAAAACAACCTAATGCCATTTTCAATCCAGTCAGGATCAATACAAATTAATACCACCCACCTCTCAACCAAAAGAGCCAGACTGCCAATTTCTGCCCTTGTAGTTGAAGGTCAACATTTCTTCAATTTGAAAACCATTTTTTTGCTACTGTTCGGACAGCGAAGAGGCACCACATAAGTACTGTTCTTCATCTTGAAGGCCTTTTCATGAACATATTCTGATCGAATGAACAAACTAGACTAGTGTAGCAAGGAATAGTTTGATATTTCTTTTGAAGGCCCTGTCATAACATCTCGGTTACATATGGTAACCCTCGTTCCCTGAGGGAGGGAACGGAGACGTAGGTCATGACTGACCAATAGGAATCTGGCTAGAGAGGCCAATCTACTTTGAGTGAAACTAAACAAGCCAATACACATTGGCGTGCAATCATTTGCATCAGCTGCGCGGATATATAACGAGCAGCTACTGCGATTGCATTTCAGTTTTTTGCTGAGGAGCCAAGCCTCATAAGCTGGCCGCCCCGGCGGGTGGCAGCAGATCTGGTGACGGGACCTACGTCTCCGTTCCCTCCCTCAGGGAACGAGGGTTACCATATGTAACCGAGACGTTCCCTATCGGTCAGTCACTACTACGCAGGTCATGACAGACCAATAGGAATCCCTACCAAAGTGCCACAGACGCTGCACCCCATCCAGTGCCCCGTGCAAGCCTGTACACCTTCTTGCCTGGAAGGACGATAGGAGGAGGCTTACACAGAGTGTATCTGACACTGTTGTTCCGTGATAACCCATACAGTGAGATATTGGATAACACTGGGAAAGCATACCCTTTCTGTTTAGGAAGGAGAACGCTGCGGAAGCCACTTCTTCAAAGAGTTATGTGGAAATTACATATGGACTAGCCCGAAGGTTGTACTACATATTAAATAATGGGTGACTTAGCCCAAGGGAAAGACACGGGCTTCCGATAGGAGCAGCCGTGGAGAATATACACATATGGGATCCTCGTAGGGTCACACATATGGAATCCAGCCCAGATCCGGTTCTCAAGGATTCAGCGGAAAAAGGCCTGGCACCAGTACCGCGCGCCATGTCCGGGCCGAGGGGTTTTGGAGGACTCAACAGGTTTTACTCTGGTGCAATAAGGGTGCACAGGAGGGTGCAGCAAGCCGACAGAGCCGGACCTTGCGGTGCTTCTATCCGTTTAGGGTGAGAACATGGGAGGAGACCGGCTCTAGATTCAGATTCACTTTATTGGCCATTTGCAGTATAAAACCACATTGGAAAAGAATGTGCAAGAAGCTCAAGGTGCAATTGTCAACACATAGGCTATAGGCTCTACACGTAGGCTATAATATTTAGCGAACGTGTTAGGTGTCGCCCAGCCCACAGCTCTACAGATATCTGTTAGCGAGGAGCCACGTGCCAGCGTGGAGTGTGCATGCAACATGAGCGGGCAGGGCACGCCTTGTGCTTGGTAAGCCAAGGCGATGGCATCCACTATCCAGTGGGCCATCCTCTGCTTGGAGACAGCCTTTCCCTTCTGCTGGCCTCCGTAACAGACAAAGAGCTGGTCTGAGGTACTGAGACTTTGAGTTCTGTCCACGTACAAATGCAGAGCGCAAAACAGGGCAGAGCAAAGTCAGGGCTGGGTCTGCCTCCTCCAAGGGAAGAGCTTGCAGGTTCACTACCTGGTCTCTGAAGGGAGTGGTAGGAACCTTGGGCACTAGCCAGGCCGGGGTCTTAATACTACATGGTTGTCACCCGGCCCGAACTCTAGGCACGATTCGTCAACCGAAAATGCCTGCAGGTCCCCTACCCTCTTAACAGAGGCCAGTGCAACCAGTAGCAAAGTCTTCATGGAAATAAGTTAACCGTTAACTGTTGCCAGTGCGCCGACGCACTGAAGCGTTTTTTTTGTTTAAATAATTCAAAGTTACTATCAGATTTAATGTTATTACCTTGACAAACTATACATCATTAAAAAGATATAAGATTCAAGTTTCAGTATTTGATCACTATTGTATTCTGAGAAACTTATAGTGACAGTTATGTCTTAATTTGTGTCAGGAGTTATGTAATCAAAAAATGAGTCGATACCTTTAATATGAATTATGAGTGTCAGCCGCTCTCATTCAGAAAAAAAACTCCTGTGAGGTCGTCATGACAGCACCTGAGGGCGGCCTGTGCACATGCAGTTCATATACGGAACACATGAAGAAGTGCCATAATCATGTGACATCCCAGGAAGTCCCTGACACAAACAAAGCTTCTAGAGATCGCTGTAACATGCAGATGAAGACGTTTTGAAGACAATAAACATGATTGCAATGATATTTGATTTACCTGTGTTCTTCGAGCCATGTCATGTATTTTCAAAATAATAGATTATATTTATAATGTAATGCTAATCGATATAGACTTTATCATCGTGCAGAATACTATAAAATAATATATTTTCTGTCTGATTTTTTTATCTGAAGCCAAATCAGATCACAGAAGGTTATTTAAAACACTCGACTTGCGCTATAAAGTAAGTTTGGAGCACAAACGTGGTTTTAATCTCATAAATTGTTGTGTATTGATGGTGTGCTAAGCTAACATGCTAGCTAGCCCTAGGTGCACCTGCCACCTAGCTGTTATTTTTATGAATTTTTCTAAATAGGAATGCTTACTGAAATGTTTATTTTTTCAAGAAGGTCATTTGATACAGTTTCAAATGTGAAGTGAGAACTTTGATAAAATAAATTAGGGATTGAAACAGTGTGAATAGCCAATCGTTAGTAATTATAATGAAGACAAAGAAAAACATATTTAGAGCCATAAACAGGCCGGAGAGGTGTGAATGTGTGCAGGGGAGACTGAGACTGAATGGGGCTTGTTTGCACCAAAAAACAATAGAGACAATAGACTGAATAGATGCTTAGAACATGACAATAAACATCAGTTTGCATTTTAGAGTCTATTCAAAATAGTCATATGACATGATCTTGAAAAACTTTTAACTAAATACAGAGTTTTAGACTTGTCATCTTCAGATTTTAAATATAACATGGTCAGACATGTGGCTTTAGCTGCAGAGCATTCTTAGATTGATACAATGTCAACTTCAATTTTATTTTCATGAAGATGTTTCATAAAAAAAAAAAATTCTAATAACTTTACAAAACTTTGAAGCTATTTATAACTATTCTTTTTCATTATGACAATAATTAATTCTACATTTACAATAAACTGCCAGGTGCCAGCTTTCAAATGAGATCATACTTGTGCTTTTAGTACAAAGGGTTCATGAACTGTATCTGTTTCAGATTGGGTATGCCATTTCTGGGGATTTTTCAAAGGTGGGATTGCAGCCTAACAGGTTAAGTCTACTGATTGCAAAGTCTCAAAGGGAGCATCCCGAAGTGCTCGAAGCACCAGGGAAAGGTCCCAAGAGGGTATGGAGGGGGTCGAAGAGGATTTAATCGTCTCACCCCCCTAAGAAACCTGACGACCAGGTCATGCTTTCCAATTGTTTTGCCATCTATGTGGTTGTGATATGCTGAAATAGCTTCAGTATGTACTTTAAGGGTGGAGGGGGACGGCCTTCGCTCCAACCTTTGCTGCAAGAAGGAAAGCACAGACCCTATCAAACATCTTCGGGGGTCTTCTCGGCGAGAAGAACACCATTCGACGAACAGGTTCCACTTCAGGGCGTATACACGTCTCGTGGACGGCGCCCGTGCTGAAGTGATGGTGTTAAGTACCTCTGGGGGTAAGTCACCTAGAACCTCCGTGTCCCGTCCAGGGATCAGACATGGAGTTTCCAGAGGTCTGGACGCGAGTGCCATAGGGTGCCCCGTCTCTGAGTCAGAAGATCCTTCCTCAGAGGAATGGGCCAGGGAGGGACTGTCACAACCCATACAGAAATGTAATATGTATCAATATATATAAATTACATATATAATGTCAGTGCCCATGTATGTCTGCTGCCTATATGAGAATATATGCAAAATTCATATATATATATATAAAACACATAGACATATATGAAACATATATTTCAAAATATAGCAAAAATGGCCGTTTTCATGTAAGTGCCATATATTTTCCCGTATATGCACATAAATGTTAAATATTATGTAAGACGTATATATGCATATATGTACTTATTTCAAGCATCAGTATCACATGCATGTATGTTTACATTCATTTATTAAATATGTGGCAAACATATATGTATGTCACATATTTATACTTAATGTTGTCCATATATGCGAGAAACCAATACTATACTGTAATATATGCAGATATATGGTATCATATATGGATGAACTCAAATATTTTCTTCACATGTTTGGACACATAAATGTTCATATATGTTGCAGTCATATATTGTGTTCTCAGATATGTCAAATATATGTATAGATATATGTCATGCTATTTAAAATATAAGTACATATATGGCCATATATTACATTTTTGTATGGGAAGGAGCATGAGTTCTGAGAACCAAGTCCGGGTGGGCCAATATGGAGCCACCAGAAGGACCTGCTCCGGGCCAATATGTAGCCACCAGAAGGACCTGCTCCTCATCCTCCCTGACTTTGCACAGTGTCTGCGCAAGTAGGCTCACTGGGGGAAATGCATATTTGCGGAGACCCCGGGGCCAGCTGTGTGCCAGTGCTTCCGTGCCGAGTGTTCCCTTGGTCAGGAAGTAAAACAGCTGGCAGTGGGAGGTCTCTGAGGAGGCAAACAGATCTACCTAAGCCTCCCCGAACTCTCTCCAGATCAGCTGAACTGCCTGGGGGTGGAGTCGCCATTCTACCGGAAGCACAGCATGTGATGGTTCGTCAGCCACACGGTTGAGCATGCCGGGGACATACATGGCTCGATGCGATCTCAGATGCTTCTGACTCCAGAGGAGGAGATGGTGGGCGAGTTGCGACATGCGACAGTAGCGTAGACCACCTTGTCGGTTGATGTACTCAACAGTCGCAGTGTTGTCCGTACGGACCAGCACGTCCCTGCCCTGTAGCGGCCTTTTCAAGTGGCTCAGAGCGAGATGTACTGCTAGCAACTCAAGGCAATTGATGTGCCAATGCAGTTGGGGTTCCGTCCACACCCCTGACACTGCATGCTAGCAACTCAAGGCAATTGATGTGCCAATGCAGTTGGGGTTCCGTCCACACCCCTGACACTGCATGCCCATTGTATGTGGCACCCCAGCCGGTGGCAGAGGCATCTGTGAATACCACAGCATGCCTGGATACCTGTTCCAAGGGGACTCCTGCCATCAGGAACAAGGGATCTGACCATGGGACGAAGGTCTGGCGGCACACTGGTGTGATTGCAACCCGGTCAGTGCCGTTGAAGCCAGTGCTGAAGCGCCGGGCGAACTGAATCGCATAGCCGAGCCTGATGGTCCGAATGAGCCAGCTGGGTCTGAGTGTGCTGTGCAACACTTACCTGGTTCCACGGGGCAGGAGGTGCAGGAGGCAGCTCGGTGACGTTCTCGGACCACACACTGCTGCTCACTGGCGATAGAAGAGGCGGAGACCCAGAGATGAAGAAAACTGCTCAATTATTGAGAATTTGGGTACCGTTGGTTTTGAGGCCAGCTGCGGAACAGAAAATTTTTCCACCCGGCCCTCTTCCGGGGAAGGGAGCGGTGAGGTCACCGTCTCCTGGAGAGCAGTTTCATCCATCTCCGGGTTTCCCGTCCTGGGGCCACTTACCTCTGGCTTTGCCGCCCTTCTTGGCGGGGGCCTGGACGGGCAGAGCGGCCTGCCTGCGACTGGCTCCACGGCGCCGTTTAGGTGGAGGCTGCTGCTGCGACGCGGAAGCAGGGGCAGATGCAGGAGGATGCCCCTGGCGACGAGCAGACTGAGGAGCCGCAGGCAGTGGGGTAGAGGCAACAGCTGACCGCTGCGGCAGAATGTGTTTGATAGCCTCTGTCTGCTTTTGTACAGCCAAGAACTGCTGGGCGAAGTTCTCGACCGCGTCGCCTACAGGCCCGGTAAGGAAGACACGGTTCTCCGCGCCAAGTGGAGTTAGGGCACAGCTGCATTGCAGCGGCCTGCTCCACTGGCGGGATACACGTGTATCCCTTAGCTGCCCCACCATCAAGGGTGGTGAGGGAGGAGGAGCCACCGAGACGGTTTCTGGCAGTAAAAGGTGTCCTCCACGTCCCCGTGAGCTCCTCATGCACTTCCGGGAAGAAAGGCACTGGGGTGGGTTGCTGAGAACCAGCGCGCGACACCCCGAGATACCAATCATCCAGCCTCGAGGGCTTGGGACATGGTGGAGGGTTCCACTCGAGCCCTATCCTGTTGGCGGCCCGGCAAAGCATGGCCATCATCTCTGGGTCCGACTCGGGCACCGCTGGCACACCCGGAGGAGGCAGCGAACGACATCTGGTCGTCGCGGGGAGCACCAAAGGAAATGACTAGTACACATCTCGAGGATGGTCCGGTATGTTTGGTTGGTAACTCAAATGGCTGCGGAGCGTGAGAGGGATGAGGGTTCCTAGGGGGTTGGTTCCCCGAAGGAAGCTCAGAGATGGTCATCTTCCCACAATGGGTACATAACTCATCCATGAACGCTCGTGACCATCCCGTGACCCCAGGTAACAACCACATCCAGAAACACACAGATAGAACGTCATCTTGAAAAAGACGCGAACTATCTGTGTAAGCTCTTTTAGAGACTGCTCTCCTTGGTGCTGAAGCACGCAGGGGAACAGTGATCGCGAACACTCTCGCTGGTCTTACCAGCCGTGAAAATGGCTGTTGAGCTCTCTCACCTTACCAGCTGTGAAAACAACCTTTTTTGCTTTTGCTCAGTTTTTAAAACAAAAAACAAAAAAGAGAAGAGAGAAGTCCGCTTGCGATGCTGTGCTGTCACGCCCGCACCAAAGTGGAGAGATCCAGAAGGGCTTGCAGATTCACTCTGTGTAGTCGCATACGAAGTACTTGGCTCCGAAGCAAAAAGCTGAAGTGCAATCGCAGCAGCTGCTTGTTATATACCCGCGCTGCGAGGCCGCGCAGCTAATGCAAATGATTGCTCGCCAATGTGTATTGGCTTGTTTAGTTTCACTCGTAGTAGATTGGCCTCTCTAGCGAGATTCCTATTGGTCAGTCATGACCTACGTAGTAGTGACTGACCGATAGGGAACTTACACTTATAGAGGTAAAAATTATCTCTCTTGACCTGGATTCCCAGGAACGTCTTTTTACAATGAGATGCCAGACATACCTAGTTGGTAAGAAAATATTAAGGGTTTGTAGAATTTGTTGAACAGGGTTTGTAGAATTGCATGAGATGAAGGGCAGAGGGAATTATGGGACCGCCGATGCACAGGAAGTTAGAAACGGGTCTAGATTTCAGCGAGATAGGAGAGCATTTCATAATTAAAGGATGGTACAGGGTTGTAAACAAATTATCCATATTTTGTTGTTTACTACAGACTCATCCTTGAATTTGCACTTACAATGAACCCTGAACCCTTTTCACATTTCCAGTGTTCTCAGAAGCAGAAGTCATCATAGTTGGTTAAATGTATAGTGGTGAACGTGTGGAGGTATTCAAGGACTTTTATTTTGAAAGTTTTTTCTCTGAAAAGGACGGCAACCGCAAAGGAAAGGGGAAAAAAAACTTCGGAGAGCGTGAGGGAGATGAAAAAAGTGAGAGTGAAGCTGGCGTGAAAGATGGGGAAAAAACAGTTTTCTAGTGATTCATTTGCTTTTACATGGACAGCAGTTGACAAGTGTCGAGGTGAGCTGACGAGGAGCTGAACCGAGCTTGTGCTGTCATAAGTTTCAAATTTTTGACACATTAGTGCCGCTCTGTGGATGCAAGTGGCATTGCGAAATATTTGAAATTCTTTTGTTTGTTTTTTTACTCCCTATTTTGAGTATTCAGCCATTGCCTTGTGAATTATTTTTTCTTCTTTCTATATTTTCTCTATAATTCTTTTTTTTTTTACGCTTTGCAGTATTTTTGTTTAACAACTTTAAAAATTCTTCTTGGATGGACACTTGCATGGACTTGTGAACTTACTATTTAGTTTGCACGATTGAGTGAATCCGCATTCCGGGTTTTTCCTAGGGACTGTTTCTTTTACCGAGATTGTGCGTGGAAATAATATTTTTCCTCTCATTATTTTTTCTAAATGGCAGGTGCTACCTGAATGTAAGTCACGGTCTGATCAGCCGTGGCTTGGTCGCCTGGGCGAGGGTGTCTGATGTTGAAAGACCCGAAATACCCGAGGACCCCAGGTTACATCATTGATGATGTGTTCAGGTGCATCTGAAGATGTGTTTCAAGAACTAGGTGCATCTGAAGATGTGTTTCAATAACTACCTGTTCTGGCAAGGCCAGTGACTCCCAGGAATAGACTGGTTGACAACCAGGAAGAGGCTGGTGACTACTGGAGAGACAGTTGGCAGCTTGGGAAGACAGCACTAGGGGTGGGAAGGGTTGGCAGCCCAAACCACATTCTCCGAGAGGAGGAACCCTTTTTGAAGCTACAGATCGACTCATGGAAGTATACCCCCAGGGGAGCCCGAGAGGAGGGGAGAATGAGAACCCTATTCTGACAGACCCAAGGTTAACGATTAATGGCAATGGAGAAACGACAACGTATGCAGGTGCGGAAAAACCTGCAAAAACAGCCGGGGCCTAAAGATCCATCAAGCCAGGATGAAGTTTTTGGAGAACGAACATGTGTCACAGCGCACAGATGCTACATCTGATGAGACGCAGGAGGAGCCGAGTCAGGAAGCAACCCATAGTGCTCAGAGCCTCCGTGTGCCACTAACCGTCCCTCCAAGTCTTCTGCCCCAGGCAAAGGTGCGAATCAAGTGGCCACAGGCCTGTAAGACGGCTGTCTGGAGGCAGTTTGACGAGGACGTTGACAAGGTGCTTGAAGCAACAGAGAAGGGAGATGTGGATCGAAGGCTGCAGGCAATGACGACCATCATCTCCAGCCTAGCGCAGGAGAGGTTCGGTGCCGAGGAGAAGTGATCAACTCCAACTACCTATTCCATGAACCACAGAGCAGCGAAGATCCACAAAATCCGACAGGAGTTGAAGTCCCTCAAGAAGCGGCACAAGGAAGCCAGTGAGGAGCAACGCCCCCCCCTGGAGGAGTTGAGAGCTGTCTTGAGGAAAAGGCTGATGACCTTGCGCAGAGCAGAATGGCACAGAAGGCGTCGAAAGGAGAGATCCAGGAAGAGAGCTTTGTTTATTGCCAACCCCTTTGGCTTCACAAAACAGCTCCTGGGACAGAAGCGTGACGGTAAGCTGCTCTGTTCAAAAGAGGAAATTGACCAGCATCTGCACAGCACTTACAGTGACCCTCTCCGGGAGGAAGAGTTGGGCCAGTGCAACATCCTTGTAGATCCACCTCCCCCACCAAGGAGTTTGACAGCAGGGAGCCACTGATGAAAGAAGTCCAGGAGGTTGTGCGTAAGGCACGATCTAGCTCTGCCCCTGGACCAAGTGGAATCCCATATAAGGTCTACAAGAACTGCCCCTTGCTACTCAGGCGACTCTGGAAGATAATTCGAGTCATTTGGAGAAGAGGAAAGGTGGCACAACAGTGGAGATTTGCTGAGGGTGTCTGGATCCCCAAGGAGAAAGATTCCAAGAAGATCAATCAGTTCAGAATAATATCATTGCTGAGCGTGGAAGGCAAGATCTTCTTCAGTATAGTAGCAAGGCGTCTGACCAACTTCCTCTTAAGTAACAACTACATAGACACATCTGTGCAAAAGGGAGGCATTGCTGGAGTCCCAGGGTGCCTAGAACACACGGGAGTGTTGACTCAGCTCATCCGGGAAGCTCGGGAACACAAGGGAGACCTCACGGTACTGTGGTTAGACCTAGCCAATGCATATGGCTCTATCCCACACAAGCTGGTCCAGACCACCATGACCAAGCACCATGTGCCACATCATATTGCAGATCTGATCTTGCATTATTACAACCATTTCAGGATGAGAGTCTCTGCAGGAGGTGTGACATCAGATTGGAGGTGGGAATAATCACAGGCTGCACCATCTCTGTGATCCTATTCGCGGTGGCTATGAACATGATTGTCAAATCGGCAGAGCCTGAGTGTCGGGGGCCCCAAAGCAGAGGAGGGGTCCGCCAACAGCCAATCAGAGCATTTATGGATGACCTGACAGTCACCACAGAGTCAGTGCCAGGAGGCAGGTGGATACTCCAAGGGCTGGAAAAGCTCATCCGGTGGGCTCGGATGGAGTTCAAACCAGCCAAGTCCCGTTCGCTAGTGCTGAAGAAGGGCAAGGTCACGGACAGGTTCCATTTCAGCATCAAAGGAGCAGAGATACCATCACTGTCTGAACAGCAGGTGAAAAGCTTGGGCAAGATTTTTGACAGTAGCCTCAGAGACTTCGCATCAGTCCAGTTAACCTGTTAGGAGCTGGACAGCTGGTTAAGAGCAACTGACCGTTCTGGCCTCCCCGGCAAGTTTAAAGCGTGGATCTACCAACATGGTATACTGCCAAGAATACTCTGGCCGCTACTTGTGTATGAGGTTCCCATTTCCACGGTGGAGACCTTGGAAAGAAAGGTCAGCAGCTGTCTCAGGAGATGGTTAGGTTTGCCCAAGAGTCTCAGCAACATCGCCCTCTATGGAAACACCACAATGCTCCGGTTGCCTCTGAAATCCCTGGAAGAGGAGTTAAAGTGACTCGGGCACGTGAGGTGCTGATGTATAGAGACTCCAACGACCCAAAGGTGGCCCAGGCAGGAGTGCTGGTGAAGACAGGGAGGAAGTGGAGCGCCCAAGCTGCTGTGCTGGATGCACAGGCTCGACTGAGGCACAAAGAGCTTGTGGGAGTGGTGGCCCAAGGCAGAGCAGGCTTGGGGATGTTACCAACACCTCCTCGACATAGAGAGTTGAAGGGGAAGGAGAAGCGCAGCCGAATATATGAAGAGGTCAGAGCTGCTGCGGAGGAAGAAAGGACGAGCAGAGCTGCTGGAATGGGGCAACAGGGGGCCTGGGAGCAGGTCATGGACCGCAAGGTCACCTGGACGGAGCTCTGGCAAAGCGAGCCGCACCGCATAACCTTCCTGATTCGGGCAGTGTACGATGTCCTGCCTAGCCCAGCAAACCTTTGTAAGTGGGGGAAAGCAGACACACCAACTTGCCAATTGTGCCCAGCTCGTGGAATGCTGGAGCACATTTTGAGCTCCTGCCCAACAGCGCTCGACCAGGGTCGTTACACTTGGCGCCACAACCAGGTGCTGAAAGCTATTGCAGACACCATCAGCAAAAAGATCAGCAAAGGCGGCCGAGACAGCAACACCACTCGCTCAATCGCATTTGTTAGGACAGGAGAACAGCCACAAGCAGGGAGGAAGGCACCAGCAGGAATCCTGGCATCAGCCAAGGACTGGAAACTCTCTGTGGATTTGGAGAAGCAGCTGAAATTCCCCCAGCACATCGTCAGCACAACTATGAGGCCAGATTTTACTCTAGTCTCAGAGAGCACGAAAAATATAATCATCATGGAGCTGACCGTGCCATGGGAGGACCGCTTGGGAGAAGCCCACGAAAGAAAGATGACCAGATATGAACATCTGGTCACAGACTGCCGAGCACAGGGCTGGAAGGCGAGATGCATGCCTATCGAGGTTGGCTGCAGAGGATTTGTGGGGCGCTCCCTCCACAAAGCATTTACTGAGCTGGGCATTGCAGGAACAACAAGGAGCAGGGCCGTCAAGAACACCACCGACGCAGCCGAGAGAGCCTCGAGATGGCTCTGGATCCGTAGAGGAGCACCATGGGGGCAAGCGAGTGCTACCTGAAGGCAAGTCGCGGTCTGATCAGCCGTGGCTCGGTCGCCTGGGCGAGGGTGTCTAATGTTGAAAGACCCGAAACACCCGAGGACCCCAGGTTACATCACTGATGATGTGTTCAGGTGCATCTGAAGATGTGTTTCAAGAACTAGGTGCATCTGAAGATGTGTTTCAAGAACTCTAAAAACATTCATTTCCTTGTGTTTGGAAAAAAGAAGAGACTTGCTATCTTTAAACAGGTTCCTGATAGTTGTTCTGATTACCCTGCCATACCTGGACAGTCCAACTCCAGCCCAGTTCTGCAGTGAGGTAAAAGTTAAATCTTGGGTTGTGAACCTCATTCAGGTATGTTGATTGACATGAGGAAAAGTACCTGATGTGAAATGTAACATTTATTATATACTGTTGAGTGAACTGGTTCTCATTTGAATATTCTACTGGAACTGTTGTTTATTTGTTTCCTCCTCACCAGTCCTTGCTAAAAGAAAGCATATTGGATCAAGACAGATTAAAACATACTTAAATTAATAAGTACAGGAATTAATCGTACTAGGAGTGGGGACCTAGATCCTGTCATTTTCCTAGGCGTCCAAGATAGTGCAGAATAAATACTTTTCCGCTACAAACGCGAACTACAAAAAAATAATAATTTTGCATTCCTATTTGCCCCAATAGCAAAAGACACACACACACACACAAAAAAAACAAAACAAAACACAATAGAGTTTCTATACATTTTCAAAAAAGGAAAAAAATGCAAGAGATTACGCAACATAGTCCTAGTCGAGACCAGACAAAGAGAGTGTGTAGCGTGCAGGCTTAAATGTGGTGTTAATTATGGCGGTGTGAAGGTGGAGCTTGGTAAATACGTGGCAATAATGTTTAAGGTGCTGTTTACATGACACTGTTTTCAACCAAAAAACATAAAACTTTTTATGCGTTTTGGCCATTCATTTACACGACAACAGCGTTTTGGGTGGCTGAAAACAAAAACTTTGAAAACTGGTTTTAAAGTGCAAGTTTTTGAAAACGGTCTGCGTGTAAACAAAAAAAAAACATGAATCTCTGAAAACGATGACGTCATGCACATGAGTATTACGTGTTCAATCGCCATATAATGGCCTGGCAGCAGAATACAGAATACAGCGTTTTTTGGTCATTTTCGCAGATTCGTGGTTTCGTCTGTACAAGGAAAACTAAAAAAAACTAAAAACTTTTGTTTTAAGCATATCATTGTCGTGTAAACGTACCCTATAGGCCCTTGCACACGGAGTCCAAAATTTTGGTTAATTAAATTAAATTAACCTTGAAAATTCATGTAAGATCAAACTTCAGATAGGCCTATAGATATTTATGTTGAAATAAATAGAGAGAAACATTTGAGTGTGTGTGCAGTTTCAGGTTGTCCCTATATTATTGCAAAGATTTCAATGTCGGGATTTATAAACCTGGATGACTAAGCTTCAAAGAAAACTGACAGTAACATGATTAAAACCACAACAGTAAGACAGTGCCAAAGTAAATCTAAAAGAGTTGCTTGGGGTGCTGATTATAATTCTAGTAATGGGATAATTCCAGCATTTCTTTTGCAAAGACCTGAAATGGCACAAGGGAATCAGACATGGCACAACTGTCATGCTAAGTGTCATTTAAATTAAGACAGCTATATCATAGACAGCTATTATTTGTATTTCAACCTAATTTAAATTACTATAGACAAACCCCTAAAAATGTTTAGCATTGCATGTTATTGTTGTTGTTATTATTATAATTATAATTATTTGTATTTAGCAGACTTCTGGGAACATGTTTCCCTATATCTAAAAGGCGGGATGCTCTGTATGGGCTTATTTTGATTATTAATAAAGCAAATACATTTTTTCGCATTGGGTAACCTTAACCCAAACCTTAAAGAACACACGCGTGTATGCACACACGCACACACACACACACACACACACACACACACACACACACACACACACACACACACACACACACACACACACACACACACACACACACACAAACACACACACACACACACACACACACACACACACACACACACACACACACACACACACACACGTATACATTACGCCAACATATAATATTGGAGCTGTCCCTCCTCTGTACATGCATATACGAACACTCATATTAGGATGATAAACAACTGAAACCCACAAACATACACTAGCTTAATAAGATATCATAAATTGACATCATGCTATTTAGCTAACTGTGCTGTTCTGATAACAGTCTGGGACATGCAGCTGTAGCTGGGTGCAGATAAGAAGTAATTATAACTGTTATTAAACAGATGAAGATGGTCTGTTTGGTGGCCTTGATGGTGTGTTGAAATTGGAGATAAGACGGAGCAGGTTATTTGGGTTACCTTAAAATTGGCTGAGCATATGTGAGTAAATGATTTTATTGCATGTGTTGGGTGCAGATGAGGTAGGATGTGTGCGAGAAGCATGTTCAGTAGAAGATGACATTTTGCAATCTGAAGTACAGCTTCTCAGAGGTGGAACAACATGGCAGGAATAACATCTTTTATAGTACAGAATTGCAATTTAAATGTTGCTGTAATACTACCTAAAAAACGAAATGTCATATAATGGCCTAAGGCTTTAAAAAAAAAAAGTTTGTAATTATGGGTCAATAAATACCTTTACAATTTTTTTGGTATGCTTTTAAAGGAATAAGACATTGAAATGGGTTTGGTCGTTAAAGATATTATCCTTGTATACACAGATCTCTATCTGGTTCTCAAATCTGATTGGCTGAGAGCCTTTTCCAGGCGTGCGATATATTCCCCCAGTATACGCACTATATCCGTTTCACCGTTTTGTAGCACTCCCCTTCCGGCGACTGTAATTATTATTTTTTTTTTTACAAATTCCACTGTTATTGTGTCACAGAATGTAGTTTTACGTGGTTTTTTTTAGGCGAAAATGTAGTTATTTAGACTTCATATATGCGATATTTGACAATTTGTCTAGCCGTTTTCAGAGATGCAAGCTCCAGGCCGTCAGCGGCCATTCAACGCTCATGTACCCACTAGAACAGCTTTATGTCACCAACACAGGTCAGGGCGGACACCAGATGACCGGCCACGCCCCTCACCCGTGCACCCCCGCGAGGAGCCGACACCGCAAGAACACAACAGGCAGACAGAATGGGGTTTAATAAGAACAAGTACTTTATTGAATTAAGAAGTCTATAAAAGCAATCTTCAATCCGTTGGCCACGGGACTCTAGAAAGGTGTATAGAGAGGCCTCTTCTTCGCAGGACTCAATTAGAGCCGGACAGGGGTCAGAATTTCATCACCGCAATTGGATTCCTGTGAAGTTTGGCGTGAACGAAGGTGAGTATGGGCTCTGATGGCAGGGAAGGTAAGTACTGCACCAGCGTAGCTGTCCGCTCACAGGACTCAGGCAGAGAGGATGACAGTGTCTCACCAGCGTAACTGCCCACTCGCAGGGCTCAGGCAGAGAGGATGATAGTGTCTCACCAGCGTAGCTGCACACTCACAGGGCTCAAGTAAAGAGGATGATAGTGTCTCACCAGCGGAGTTACACATTCACAGGGCTCAAGCAAAGAGGATGATAGTGTCTCACCAGCGGAGTTACACACTCGCAAGGCTCAGGCAGAGAGAATGATAGCGTCTCACCAGCGTAGCGGCACACTCACAGGACTCAGGCAGAGAGGATGATGGTGTCTCACCAGCGTAGTTACACACTCGCAGGGCTCAGGCAGAGAGGATGATAGTGTAGCGACAATGAGTCTTACATTGAATTAGCTCAAATTATATATAGGGAATTTTAATAATTAATCATGAATATGATTAATATACTGCATATTACAGTTAAATTATCGAAATTGAAAATAGATTGATTGTATATATGAATGATCAATCACAACGAATTATAATTCTTCATTCATATATCAATGGTCCCTTTCCAGATCGATTATATGAGATAACCTTTAATGGAATTAATTTAGTTATCGAACAATCTGTTTGTCCAGCAAACGGCCGTAAGATTAACTTATCAACTTCTCAACAAGGTTATCCCTTCCTTATAATTCCAAAAAGCTATTTTCTGGCCATGAAAATTCACCTTCTTGTTATTATAAAATTTAGGTTACTGAAATTGTAACGAATTGTAAAGCTTTGTAGCTAGGATCAAACACTTCATTGACTTTGTAAAAATGAGCAAGATTGGACAATTAGCAATCAAGAATATAATGGTTTTAATAAAATGAAACTACGGATACAGAATTCTACAATTCACACGGAATATATGTGTATACACTCGAAACAAACAAACGAAAAACATTACAAACACGAATTAAAATAGGATGAGAGAGGGAGAGAAAACGATATATATATATATATATATACATCGTTTATATATATATATATATATATATATATATATATATATATATATATATAGAGAGAGAGAGAGAGAGAGAGAGAGAGAGAGAGGATGAGAAAGTGAAACTAACGGTCAGGATGAGAGAGATCACCGGGGTGATCGCAGCATGGCAAAAATCACAGACATCATAACCCTTAGAGAGACAAGAAGGAATCACAAAGATCAAATCCCCTGAATGGGGTAAACAGATCTTAAAGCATTTAGATCGATAATTACGATACTTGCATGATTCTTCGTGTGGCTGAGAACCAAAGCGTGTGTGTGTGTCTCTGCCCTCGTGTCACGCGTTCACGTGGTCTTTCAGAGCGAGGGAGCGCGTTAGTTTGAATGTCCTTTGAGGTGCAGTTGCTGGTTGGTTCAAAGAGTCTCTTTAAAGTCGAAGTTGCAGGTTGTTCATTTCACTGACGTAGGCAAGGTCCGAAGACGAAAATAAAGAAAAGACTTAAGGAAAAGAAAATAGAAACGGAGGAAGACTCCCTAACGGGAGTCATGGGTCTCCTCTCTGGGAACTTGTGCTCTGGTGCTCCGGTGCTTCCGTGTTCCACTTCTTCCTTAGAGAAACTTCTGTGTCAGTCTTTTATGGAGAGGAGGGGTTCACGCCTGCTTCGCGTACGTGAACCAATCATCTTAGAGTATCTCAAGCGGGAAAAGTTTTTCTTTGTCCTGTCAGGATAATTTGTGAGGGTATGAACTTTTGTCATTTCTACCCAGAAAGATTGTACACACAGAACAATACATTTTACTGTAATATCCTATGTATGACTTGTTTAGTCAAAACAAGACGGTCAAACAGGTACCAAGAATGGCCGGAAAGAGTAGAAGAAACATAAAGTTACATTCATATGCAGAATTACACACATTTAATGTTCACTCACACGACTATAAAGTCATAATACCGGCTACCATGACCTAGGAAAGATCAAATTCATGTTTATACATTTCTTAAGTGGTTATACTTATAGAAAATATAAGATTGCAGAGTCTATTCCTCTTTCTTTATCAGAATTCAAGTGGGAGCTATGGTTCCCTTGGAATTCCTTTTGGGGGTCATAAAGTTTTATGACCTAGCAAGAGGGAGAGGCACAGAATTTGATCCTGTTAGGTATTCTTTCTTTAGAAATACACTTAAGATTCAAAGTTACAGAACAGTCTCAAATTTCATCTATAGAATAAGACAAAACTAATTAGATATGCATGCATACAGGAAGGTCAGATACAATTCTGCGTTATATCCATTAAGGATATTTCTATCCTAAGTTGCACACAAAGGGACGTTTGTGTATAAGTTCATCCCGTGGTTGGCGCGGGCTGTTGCTCCCCCCTTCTTGGGCGATTGTGTGTGCGTTTTTGAATGGACAATGTGGAAGTGACAATGTTCGTCTTGTTATCGTCTTGTTATCGAAGGGAAAACCCTGGGGAGTTCTCCGCGTGATCTCGAGCCAAAGCGGCCTTTTGGTCATATGCCTTTTGGTCACATGTGGTAAAACCGGACACTGCTTTGTCCATTAGTAATTTAATCAACTGGCAGAACTGGCCATCTGCTTGCGGCTACAGTTCCCCCTTTTCGTCGGATGAAGTCCCTATGTGGACATCATCGGACGACAATCGTCACGATGGGCAGATGACAGGTGAATCATGATGGTTATGTAGCAGGTGGACCAGGATGGTAGGACAGCAGGTGGATAATAAAGTTGAGGATTCCGCTCGATGAGGTTCGGAATAGTTTCTGACTTGGCACCCCCTTTCCGGGGATTCTGTCTGAGACCTTCAGGCACGGCTTTCGTGAGCTCGGCTGTGTCGCATCTGGTTGAGTCTTCTGTACAGAATGAATGCCACGCATAGTGTCAGAGTGTGGCTGATTACCTGTAGAGATGCACAGCACAATGTCGGCTGAGGTCCCGGCTAGGACCGCAGATGAAGTGTTCAGAACGGAAAGTCGAGACAGTGCTTGGATGGCTGTGTTGACCGGAGCAATGTCAATGAATTGGGACCCCCTTTCCTCGATCCGGAGTTCCAGTTCTTGAAGGACGGGAGTTCCAGTGCTGTCTGATATGCTTTGCTCGGAAGATGGTACAATGCCAGATCATTCAGGTGGAACATGGCACCTTTCGGGGCTTGAATCCACGTACTCTGGTTGAGCATGTTGACACGGCTGGTTGTGTCATGCTGGTCGTAAGTGAGAGTAGCTGTACGCACAGGTATGTTAACGAGCCACCTGTCACCTACAATCTCTGCTTGCGTCTCTGATGACTTGAGTGCGAGGCTTAGCTTCGGCAGAGCAGTGGGTGTCGCTGATCTGCAGCCCGCAGATTCCGTCAGTGTTGTCTCTGAGGAAGGGTTTGTTAGGGCAGAGATAGTGAATGTCTTTGGTCAATGTGCACACGTGCAGGTTTGGGGCCAGGTGCAGCTGTGTGGTAGGCCACCACATCTGGAATGTGTGTCTTGATGTGGGTGTTGCTTTTCAAAAACCCAACATTGGCAATGTCTTTAAGTCTGTAGACTTGGTTTGACTCCCTGATGGGCAAGTTCAGGAGCAAAACCCACTTCTCTCTGCTTGGGGTCGACGCAGAGTGGGATGGTGCTACCCAGAGAGTAAGCGAGGTGAGTTTGAAAAAAAAACAATAATAATAATAATAAATAAATAAAATCAGTTGGCATGGTGATGGCGGAAACCAGCATAATTAGCACAAGGCTTAAGGGTTTCAAGTACGGTGGGATTCTACCCGTCATTTGAGGAGTTAACCTCCCAAAGCATGTCTGTTATCAGGGCTGTAACCAGCTGAGTTTGGGCAAAGTCATTCTGGAAGACAGTAAACAGCGGTTTCATGCAGTTCATGGTCTGATTCAGCAGGACGCTGTGAATGTTGAGAATGACCATGTTCTTCTCAATGTCTTGCCGATGGTTTGGAAAGATGCACTCTGTGTGGTGAGTTGCTCTTTTAGCTGTGAAAGTTTACTCTGGATTTCAACCACATGCCGTTTCGCAGTGGCTATGTTTGCTGTGTGGACACTTGGCATACCAGTGTCGAACAGAGTTCTGGCGGCAGCTACGGCTCCAAGCAACGCTCCCAGGAACTGTTTGGAGTGTTAGTTGGTGCTTAGGAGTCCTGATTGTGTAACAGTCACTTTCCCAAGTTGGTTGGACACGTGTTCGACCTTGGCCTTGGCGTGAGAGAGGGAGTCCTCTGTCCATCGGGCACTTGCCCAGCCGTATTGGGCTACGGTGCTGGGGTAGTGTGCTCTGTAGGCCTTGTGGCTGGATGAGTCGAACATGCGCTTAATGGGTGTAGGTCCTGCAGTTGGTGATCAGGAGTCTCAGTTGTTCTCTCGGTGGCAGCTGTCCTCTGGATGGCTGACAGCACGGCATAGTGAACCACATCAGCAACCTGGTACAGACAACAGGGAGAGAAAGAAAGGGGAGGAAAAAGCCAGCAAGGGTTGTCTTTGGTTGGACAGGGCAGTCTTTTTTATTTCATGGGTGGCAACTAGGTTTAGCTTGCCTTGGCCCATGTTTTGCCACATCTTGCTGCTGGCATGTCGCTTGCTTCAGTGTATTGTCAGTGGCTCTGGTGCTGTGGTTTGCAGCGCATGATGCGTCATGGACGTACATTGGCCTTATCCCCCCTTTTGTCACGGTTGAGAAATTCACTGACTGTTCCTTGCGCTGTGTTTATGTTTGTGTATGCACGTGTGTGGGCGTGGTCGCTGATTATCCTCCTGGAGATCAGCGACAGGTGATACTCATTTCCAGTGCCTATTTATACTCACCTCATGCGTCTTGTGTTTGTCAGATCGTTGTTTTGTGGATGTGTATTGCCTGTTCCTGTTCCTTGGGTCCCAGTCTGTTCTTCGTGGATGTCCGGTTCGTCTCATCGTCTCATGTCTCGTCTTCACGGAGGATTTGCCACACACACACTGACCGTGCTTCGCTGAGTTGTCCACGCAAGCCTGCGCTGCCAACGCTTCTGTTCCTGCACTGATTCCTGTTGGGTCTGTGAGTTCGTGAGATCGACTGCATCGGACTGAGACTTTGTTCCTGTCTTATTTCTCCACGTCTCTGTGGCTGGCTTATCTGATTGTTCAATAAAGCCCAGTTTTACTTGCACTTGTCTCCTCTGTTCACTCCCCGTAACAGAACGATCTGACCGCTATGGAGGCAGCAGGTACGTCCGAACTCACGGATTATCTCGCTCACAGCACGGCCCAGATGGATCGGCAGGAGGAGAATCTCACCACCACAAGCCGAGCTGTCCAGGCGTTGGTAGCGCAGGTGTCTGGGCTCACCCAACAAATTCAACAACTGGCCATACCCACTGCGCCAAACCCACCGCCGCCCCCACCCTCCGCTCCTCCCGCACCTAACCGTCCACACGAGCCCCGTTTACCGACGCCGGAGAATTATTCGGGTGAGCCTAACCACTGCAGAGCCTTTTTGACTAAATGCTCCATGTTTTTTGCCCTACAGCCTCAGACATTTAGTACGGAACAGTCAAGAGTGGCGTTCGTACTTACGCTGCTGTCTGGACGTGCGGCTTTGTGGGGGACGGCGGTGTGGGAAAACCAACGAACATGCTGTTCCTCGTTCGCGGCACTCTCGGAAGAGATGAGGAGGGTATTCGACCGAGCTGTCACAGGGAGAGAAGCGTCTCGTCGGCTCGTGGACCTCACTCAGGGAGAAGGATCTGTTGCTGATTATTCCATCCAGTTTCGTACCCTTGCCGCAGAGTGCCGCTGGAACGAGGAGGCGCAGTGGGATGTCTTCCTGCATGGGCTGGCTGACCGCATCCAACGCGAGATTTACTCCCTGGATCTTCCCGTAAGTCTCAACGGATTAATTGACTTGGCTCTGCAAGTGGACGCGCGCCTGCATCGTCTGGAGCAGCGCAACCGTTCCATTCCGATTCCCAGAGATTATGGTTTCCACCAAACAAGTGGTCGTGATGCGGTCAGCCCCGCCTACGATCCGGAGCCCATGCAGGTGGGTCGAGCCCGGCTCTCCCGGGAGGAGAGGGAGAGAAGGAGATCCCAGGGATTATGCCTCTATTGCGGAGGTTCGGGGCACTTCGTCAATAACTGCCCCGTAAAAGAGCGAGCCCGGCAGTAGAGAAGAGGATTCTGTCGGGCGGGGTCTCCATCCAGAAACCCTCTTCCACCCTCCTTCCGGTGAGATTGCAGTGGGCAACTCAGACTCATCACTGCCAAGCCCTTATCGACTCCGGAGCGGAAGGTAACTTTATGGACTACACCTTAGCACACAGACTTCAGATACCCACCATACCCCTCACCAATAAGATTTCTGTCAACGCACTCAATGGACAAAAATACCCACTATATCTCACTCCACGGTTCAGATAACACTCATCACTTCCGGCAATCATTCCGAAGATCTATCTTTTCTGCTCCTTGACTCCCCTACCATCCCTATTGTCCTCGGTCATCCCTGGCTCGTGCAGCATAACCCCAGGGTTAACTGGGGACATAACTCCATTTCCGCCTGGAGTACTGAGTGTTATGCGTCTTGTTTAATGTCTGCTGGTTCGTCTCTGTCCAGTTCTGTCTTGCAGGAGGAGCCGGTGAATTTGTCAAACGTGCCCGCTGAGTACCTCGACCTGAAGGAAGTGTTCAGTAAGTCCAGAGCTGCTTCTCTTCCTCCGCATCGTCCCTATGACTGTGCTATAGATCTTCTGCCAGGTACGTCTCCGCCTAAGGGCAAGTTATACTCTCTTTCCATTCCCGAGAGGGAGGCCATGGAGAAATACATTTCTGATTCTCTGACATCCAGGTTCATTCGACCTTCCTCTTCTCCTGCGGGGGCGGGGTTCTTTTTTGTGGGGAAGAAGGACGGCTCCCTGCGACCGTGTATTGATTACCGGGGGCTGAACAACATCACGGTAAAGAATACCTATCCTTTGCCGTTGATGTCTTCAGCCTTCGAGCGGTTGCAGGGAGCCTCGGTCTTCACTAAATTGGATCTACGTAATGCTTATCATTTGGTCCGCATCAGGAAGGGAGATGAATGGAAAACCGCTTTTAACACCCCCAGGGGGCATTTTGAATATTTGGTCATGCCTTTTGGGCTGTCCAACTCCCCAGCGGTTTTTCAGGCACTCGTCAATGATGTGCTGAGAGACATGGTAGACCAGTTCTTATATGTCTACCTGGATGACATATTGATTTTTTCTTCGTCTCTCCAGGAACACGTTCAGCACGTCAGACGAGTGCTTCAGAGGTTGTTAGAGAATGGGCTTTTTGTCAAGGCGGAGAAATGCGCGTTTCATGCACAGTCTGTTCCTTTCTTAGGTCACATCGTCTCGTCTGAGGGAATGCGTATGGATCCCGACAAGATTAAGGCCGTGGTGGATTGGCCAAGTCCAGATTCCCGTAAGGCCCTACTGAGGTTTCTGGGGTTTGCCAATTTTTACCAACGTTTCATTCGTAATTTCGGCCAACTAGCCGCGCCTCTGACAGCTTTGACCTCCTCCAAGACGACGTTCAGGTGGTCCGATGCAGCCGAGACTGCATTCGCTAACCTCAAGAGCCGCTTTATTTCCGCTCCCATTTTGATAGCCCCTGATCCTTCACGTCAGTTCGTGGTGGAGGTCGACGCGTCAGAGGTGGGGGTAGGTGCGGTACTCTCCCAACGCTCTTCCTCAGACGACAAGATGCACCCTTGCGCGTTTTTTTCTCATCGCTTGTCGCCTACCGAACGCAACTATGACATTGGTAACAGGGAGTTGTTGGCGGTCAAGCTAGCGTTGGAGGAATGGCGACATTGGTTAGAAGGGTCGGGGGTACCTTTTATAGTCTGGACTGACCACAAGAATCTGGAATACATTCAATCTGCTAAAAGACTCAACTCCAGGCAGGCTCGGTGGGCCCTTTTTTTCGGTCGTTTTGATTTTACTCTCTCGTACCGCCCGGGTTCCAAAAACATCAAACCCGATTCTTTATCTCGTATTTTTGACCCATCCGCACGCCCGTCTACTCCCGAGTGCATTTTACCCGAGACTCTATTCATCTCCACACTCACATGGGAGGTCGAGTCGAAGGTCAAGACGGCCTTAGAAGGGGTAACGCCTCCGCCCGGAGGCCCACCGAATCGTTTATTTGTGCCGGAGGGGTTGCGGTCCGACGTTATCCAGTGGGGTCATTGTTCCAACGTGGCATGCCACCCAGGAGTAAACCGCACTAGTTTTTTGGTCAAGCAACGATTTTGGTGGCCATTGATGGCTCGCGACATTCGAGATTTTGTTTTGGCTTGTTCGATCTGTGCCACTGGTAAGACTTCCAATCGACCCCCAGATGGGTTACGCCAACCGCTGTCTGTCCCTTCGAGACCCTGGTCCCATATTTCACTAGATTTTATCACCGCCCTCCCGCCCTCCCAAGGTAAGACGGTTGTTTTGACCGTAGTGGACCGGTTCTCGAAGGCGGCTCATTTCATTCCCTTGGCCAAATTACCTTCTGCCAAGGAGACAGCGGTGACTGTCATTGATCACGTCTTTCGTCTACATGGCCTCCCGACGGACGTGGTCTCTGACAGGGGGTCTCAATTTGTGTCCAAATTCTGGCAAGAATTTTGTAAATTACTGGGAGCCACTGTTAGTCTGTCCTCGGGTTACCACCCCCAGAGCAATGGTCAGACCGAGAGAGCCAACCAAGATTTGGAGAGAATGTTGCGATGTGTGGTATCCAAGAATCCTTCCTCCTGGGGTCAACAGCTTTCCATGGTGGAGTACGCACACAACTCGTTACCAGTGTCATCTACGGGCCTATCACCGTTTGAGTGTAGTTTAGGGTACCAGCCACCTATTTTTCCCAGCCTGGAATCCGAAGTCGCGGTCCCCTCCGCTCACGCCTTCGTCCAGAGGTGTCACCGTACATGGACCAGAGCCCGTGAGACTCTGCTCCAGGTAAGGGCGCGCACCAAGGTTAAGGCCGATCGCCACCGGTCAAGACCTCCCGTCTACGTCGTCGGTTCCAAAGTGTGGCTTTCTACTAAGAATATTCCTCTCCGCTCCGTGTCGAATAAATTAGCTCCTAAATTCATTGGCCCATTTCCTGTCACCAAAGTCATTAGTCCGGTGACAGTTCGACTCAAACTGCATCCCGCGTACAGGAGAATTCATCCCGTGTTCCATGTGTCCAAATTAAAGCCCGTATTTTATTCTCCCATTAATCCGCCGGTCCCGGTTCCCCCACCGCCGCGACTCGTAGATGGGGAACCTACTTATTCGGTAAATCGTATTCTGGACTCAAGGCGGAGGGGACGCGGATTTCAGTATCTGGTGGACTGGGAAGGTTACGGTCCGGAGGAGAGAAGTTGGGTCCCTGCTAGGGACATCCTGGATCAGTCCCTTATTGATGATTACAATCAACGGGTAGGTTCTCCTGGGAGCTCCAGGAGGCGCTCCTAGGGGGAGGGGTACTGTCACGGTTGAGAAATTCACTGACTGTTCCTTGCGCTGTGTTTATGTTTGTGTATGCACGTGTGTGGGCGTGGTCGCTGATTATCCTCCTGGAGATCAGCGACAGGTGATACTCATTTCCAGTGCCTATTTATACTCACCTCATGCGTCTTGTGTTTGTCAGATCGTTGTTTTGTGGATGTGTATTGCCTGTTCCTGTTCCTTGGGTCCCAGTCTGTTCTTCGTGGATGTCCGGTTCGTCTCATCGTCTCATGTCTCGTCTTCACGGAGGATTTGCCACACACACACTGACCGTGCTTCGCTGAGTTGTCCACGCAAGCCTGCGCTGCCAACGCTTCTGTTCCTGCACTGATTCCTGTTGGGTCTGTGAGTTCGTGAGATCGACTGCATCGGACTGAGACTTTGTTCCTGTCTTATTTCTCCACGTCTCTGTGGCTGGCTAATCTGATTGTTCAATAAAGCCCAGTTTTACTTGCACTTGTCTCCTCTGTTCACTCCCCGTAACACCTTTGCGCCGTTGCATTACACGTCTGTGCGTTGTGGTGTCAGACGGTGCACACATAGAATGTATTGTTGGTGTGTGACAGGCATGTGTTTTGAAGTCTTACAGCCATTTTGTTTCCAGCCTGGAAGTTGGTATGGGAAACTGAAACTGTTTAGCTCATTCATGGCATTTTCTTGAACTTCTGTCCATACAAATGGGCAGTCTCTTTTTTAGAAGGGCAGTTAGAGGTTTCGCAATGTCTGAGTAGCTTTTGCTGAACTGCCGTGAGTAATTGCACACCCCTAGAAAGCTTCGCAGCTCTGAGATGTTGGTGGGTGGCTTGATGTTTTGAACAGCTTGAATATGGCTGGAGTGCGGTTCAATGCCCAGTGATCCGATGAGTAGACCCGCATAGTTGACTTTGGTTCGACACCACTGTCCTTTGTGGAGGGCGTTCTTGGCGCCGGCAGTGGATAATTGGTTCAAAACATAGTCTATTTCTTTCAGGTGGTCAGCCACTGTTCTGCTTTTCATGAGAACATCATCAACGTAGATAAGGTTACCTCTCCTTCTGGCATCTGGGCATGCTTTGTTCAGGGAGGTGTTAAACTCAGCAGGTGAGTTGGCATAGCCGAACGGCACCTGGTGCAAGTGAATTGTCTGTTGCCGAACGTAAAGGCTAGCTTGTGCTGATCTTCTGGATGCACAGGTATGGTCCCGAATCCAGAGGCCACATCAAGTGTAGAGAAGATTGTGTCTTCTCTGATTCTGGGTGTTTCTTGCTCCAGCTGGGTCAATGGCCATCGGGACAGTGGCACCTGTTGATGCAGTTTCCTGTAGTCAATGGTGGGGTGCCACTTGCCGTTTGGTTTGAGGACGGGCCAGATGGGGGCAGAATGGGTGCTGTTGCATGGACGGATGACACCTTTTTCAAGCCTGGATTCGATGATCTCTCGCACCGGTTCGTGTGAAGCGATGGGGATCTTGTACTGCCAGACAAAAGTGGGAGGAGCATTAGGGTGCGTTGGGATGCGCACAGTGTGGAGTTCGGTGAGACCACAATCTAAAGAGTCTTTGGCAAAGGATGCTTTGAACTTGTAAAGGACTTTGTAGATCTGCATCATTTTTAATTGCGTCAGCGTCTTTTAGAATTTGCTGAACTTGAGACTCAAATCCTGGGTACGGCTCCTCTGTTGGGGTGTCGTCTGTCGTGTTGGCAGGCAGAGGTGCAGCAGTGTCGTCAGTCTCGCAAGCAGGCTGTCTGGAGACTTTGTATGTTGCAAGGTGTTGGTCCTCTGTCAGTGCTGTTCTGCATACCTGGTCTTTGTCCATTGGCATGACCGAAGTAATGGAGATGAGTTTGAAGGGTGCTGTGAACACTGTGTGGTCTGTGTTCCCTTCAGGCATCATTGAATATGGGATGGGCCCAATGATTGGTAGTGTGAGTTCAAAAGTCATGGAAGTCGTGGCTCAATAGCCATCCCACTCGGTAGGCTTTGGGAATTGTGATGTCCCTTGCCATGCCGTTGTTGAAAAGGATGTAGACTACACAAGATGACACTTCAGTAAGGGGTGTGGCTTGCAGCGTGAGTCCAAGTTCAACACATTCAGGTGAGGGCTGAAAGAAGCCCAGCGTGTGGTTTAGGGTTCGACCACAACGCATGTTGAGCCGGTCGGCGACCCCTTTGGTGTAAAATGGTATCACAGTTTCCTGTTCGTTGATTAGGGTGCAAACCTCAGGAATGGTCTGACCTGACAGGAGGTTCTCAGTGTTGGTTGGAACAACAGGGGGCTGTAAAGTCAATGGGGCCCACACTACCTCATTAATGATGTCCACATGATCCTTGTGGCGAGTCAGGATGTCTGCTCCGATGTAGACATCATGGGGCGGGTCCAGAAGGACCAGGAAGTAATGGGTCAGACAGTCTGTGGTTCCAGTTCAGGTTCAAAGCGCAGACACCTTTGGCCGTCATCATGGTTGATGGGCACGTGTTTAAAAGGAAAATGGGTGTGCTTGCTGGCAGAAGGAAGGTCCGGTGTGTCTTCAATGAGAGCATTGAATAGTGAGACACTGATGGCTGAGTTGTCTGCCCATAGTGCAAGTACAATGTCAGTGGTGGTTACGTCATTCAACTGCAGGTCAGTTGTGACCTTGGGGCAGAAGGAGTCAGAGTCTTTGGTGAGCTGAAATGTGCAGAGTGGGGAACTTGAATCTTGGTCTGGTGCTGGAACTGTGTCCCTGTGGCTGGCTGTGAGAGTTCCCGTGAACTCTGTGACCTGACAGTCTGGCTCTGCGGGAATTCTCGTGACCTCTGTGACCCAACAGTCTGGCTCGGGTGGCCTGTGTGACTGGAGGGGGAGGGGTTCCCGCACTTGAGCCCAAACTTAGTTATTTGAAGTCCAGTAAAGGTTCAAAGCGATCTAGCAGGTCTTTGCCAATTAGAAGTGGGTAAGTGTTCATTTTTGAGATGTACACTGGGTGGATCAGATTCATAGACCCAGTTGTCAGGTGGATGGGAGCTACCTGTTTGAGCCGGATGTCGTCCTGGCTGTGGGATTGCACATTCAGCTCACATGTTTGAGATTTAAGAGTTCGATCTTGGCTCTTAGATTTAGCACTGAGTCTTTCAAATAGTTGGGCTAACATTAACGTGATGTCTGAGCCGGTGTCTAGCAGGGTGTCAAGGCTCAAATCATTGTCCACAGTGGTTGTTAGGTAGAGTTTTTCGGCCCACCCCCTTTTTGATCAGGTTTCCCAGAAGTCTTGGCGTCGGGGCTGGTCTGTGTGGGTCGCTGCGGAGGCAGGTAGCCAAAACAGCATTTCTTGGTCTTTTGGGACTTTGGTACCTGATATGAGGAAGTGTGCTGTCTCATTCAGGGTGTGCAGCTGTCAGCTGTGGAGCTTGGGTGATGCTGACACCTTGTGATGTGACAGTTAGCTCTGTGGTCTTTGGCTGACGAGCAGTGTTCGGGGTGCTTGGCTCAGTCAGTTGGTAGTCAGACAGGGGGTTGGTTTCAGTTCTTATGCTTAGACATAAGATGTGTGGTTTGTCTTTCTTGTGAGTTTTCTGTAAAGAAGCTCTTTCAGCCTCCTCAGGATCTCTGCCCTCTCTGACGTGGCTGCACTGTTTTGATCTGATGTGGGCTCAGACTTGGGCTTACCAGTGGCATGTTGAGAGGGGTTCCGATGCCGGCTTTCTGGCCTTGAGTCTCTTGGTGATGGGGGTAAGCTGTTTCTGGGTCGCCGGCAGGCTTCCCAGAATCTTTCAGAGCGCTCGCTCTGGTGCCTTGGACGAGCACCATTGCGGCTGTGCTGCCCTCTGCTGGCTTGGAACTGTCTTGACTCTCTGTACAAAGGTCTGTGGTGTTGTGGGGCGCCCTCTAGAGTCAGCTCTGAATAGTGTTCGGAGACAGGGAAGATGGTGTTGTTTTTCGCAGTCTTTCTGGACACAGTCTTTTGCTTGACATAAGCTTTGTGAGCCAAGTCTCGTAGCTGTTGGGCAGACATGGTCCGTGAACAGGCCAGGATGCCCATGTGATGACTCACTGTGGGATGCAGGTTTTGGAGAAACAAGAGTTCTGAAGTTTGAAATCCTCTTCCATACCTGGCTCTTTCTGTGCTCTGAAGTAGGCTTGTCGGAATCGGCCGCAGTAGGTCTGTGGGGTTTCGAGTCTTGTCTGCTTGAGGTCCACGGCGATGATGAGCCCTTGGTCTGATTCTGGATCAGAGAATTCTCGGATCAAAGCTTGTCGCAGCTGCTGGTAGTCAGTTTTGACGGTCTTTGTTTGACGGTCTGGGAAGCTGCGCACGTCGCAGCTAGACGTAATCCTTAGCAGGTGAAATCTGTCCCAAATAGTTACATTGGCGACAGTCTGTAAGTGAAAGTCAATGTCTCTCAGGTAGGCATGTATGTCGTGGCCTCCTGCAGGGTTCGGAGTGAACGTAGGGATGTTTCTGGCCAGCTTGTCAAGTTCTTTGGGGGCCATGCCATGGTTAGCGGCAGGGGTTCTCTGGAAGCTGGCTGGTGACATTTTGAGCAATGGGCTTTTAACCCCCCTTTCAGCTCTGAGTTTGTGGCTGAAAGGTACGGACCGGCTGGTTAGGGGAAACTTTGTGGTGTGCGTTTCCCCTTCCCGGTCATTCTGGAGTCTATAAGAGTGTTTCAACTCTTCGTGAACAATGTCAAGTTCGTTTTTGAGATCGTGTCTCTGCTGAGTAAGCTTGTGGATTTCAGCTCGGGCTGCGTGCAAGTGGTTTTTGCATGCCTTGGCTTTAGCATCTCTTTCTTTTAGTTCAGTCTCTGCTCTTGCAAGGAGAGCTTCACCTTGTCGGAGTTTCTCGTTGAGTTTCTCTCTGGCGTTTCTCTCCGCTTGCTTTCTTTGGTCGGTGTCGAGACGAAGATCACACAGGGCCTTTTGAAGTATTTCCGCTTCTTTCTGTAGCGCTGGGTCTGTTGCATCCTCTGTCCCGCGCTGGCCGTGGGTCTCGCGGAGTAGTTGATCTAGATGGCTCTGCGCCTGGGTCTGGTTCCTCCGCTTGAAGCTTTAGCGTTGTGGCTTCCTGCTCCAGGCTGATGCTGCTCCTTTCGCTGAGCTGTGCCTGGGCGACGAGGTTGTGTGCGATGCCTCCGACGATTCTGGCCCAGTCTTTGTAGTTGTAGCTCTGGGTCGGATCGTGGGCCATCAGCTTGTCCACGTCGGCGTCCTTAGGCAGGAAGGAGGTCGTCATGGCTCTCGACCATGACTGTAGGACCGGAACATACTGGCTCACTGTGGGCGAGAGGAACACAACACACAAAACCAGTGCAAGTTCGTTCTAAGGTTAACGAGCTATACTCATACGGGCTATGCCGTTTATGAGAATTTTGGGGCTAACTGATGTAAACAGTTAGCGGAGCCAATTGATTTGGGTCGACGAAGGACCCGAACTAGAGTTTTGACAGGCAGTAGCCTAGCGGGTCACGTGATGACACCGGTTGCGTAATTGTCACTCTATTCTATTATTTAGCACCCTTGGTGGCTCTCACAGGTTACTGTCTCTAAGTGAAATGAAAGAAACAAATCACAACAGAACACAAAGATAGAAGAGATCAGAGTGAAAGGAAACAATGAAAATGAATAGGTCTGAAATGAACTGGAATAAGTACTAACATTGGAAGTGTTAGGGAGAATAAGGAGGCCTAAGCCTACTACCGCTGATAGGGTTTAAGATAGGGCCTATGGGTGAGTGGGGTTGTCGGGATAGCAACCTAAGAAGGGGTGGCTTGGAGAAAAAGATGGGCCAAACACTTAAAATATCCGGGAGATATCTAGTATTTTGTGGCTTATAGTAAGTGGGATGTTTTTTTTTTATTAAATTTAGTTTATCTGCGGTGAATTGAGTCCACTCCGGTAAGAACCAGTGGCATGGTCAACCTCCGTGGCGCTTCCCAAACACTCAACCGCGGTGTCCTCGGCCCTCCGTTACTCTGTCGCGTTGCGCCCTCCCAAACAGTCTTTTTGACTTTAAACACAACTCGGCAACGCCAAGATGTCAACCGCCAGACAACACTACAAAATTGGGCTGTTCCCCAGAACCCTCCAGAAGGAGTGGCCTCTTTTTAGGCCCCGGTTTAGGTACTGGTCCCAGAAATTGCCTTTTGTGTCGGCTGGACTGGTTGACTACCTTCGGAGTGCCAGATTGCTGATGTCAGCACTGCGGGCCGCAACGACGGACAGAGATAAGAGAAACCGAGATTCACGCACAGCCAGTGTTGGTAACGCTGGTCGGACAACCCTGCTGGCCGGAACACCACCAGAGATGACTTCAAATCACCAAGGGAGTTACTACAATAGATACACAAAAGGATGAACAAGGGAAGCATAAAGTGAATTAAGGCTTGTTTGTTTAAACCAAATTGAGTAATTATTTATGTAGCAATAAGAGTCGAAGGTTTTACTAAATAATAATAAACAAGAGGGAATTATGATAATGTTGGTCTTTATCAAAATAACCTAACCCAAAAGAGAGGAAAAATAATAAAAATCAAAGTATGAAGAGACAGGATTGAAACACGGTAGAAGAAGCAGGCCGCAGTAGGGGGTTTTCACCACAAGGGGGGGCGTACTCCTTCTCCGTGCTTTGCCTGGGGAACAGAACACTTGATTCAAATTCAAAATTCAAAACTTGTTTAAATTTAAAATTTAAAACAAGCAGGAAAGAATTAAAAGGGAAATCAGAATGATATCCTATAATAGCTAATAAGGTAAAGCATCATTAATAACTATAAAATAATCAAAAGGGGAAGATGAGATAGATGCACAATTCAAAACAGAGTGAAAGGAGGAAAAGCGTGATGCCGACTTAGTGAGGAAGGCCACAGGGTGGCGCTGTTTCCTCCACATGGATATCAGTGGCTGACAGGCAAACACGACGTAAATTTACACTGGTTTAAAACCAAATTAAAATAAGCGTGAAAGGAGATTGAGAAATCAGGATAAAATTTTATAATAATTACGATAACAGTGAAGTGTCATCAATGATTATAAAATAATAACAAGAGAAAAAGTAGAAATAGGCAATTCAGAACAGAATTGAAAAGAGAGACAAGGAGAGTTGAGTGAGCGGACTTAGAAGGCGGCCACTAGGGGACTTCTAAGTGGGCTCTCTCTGGCTGTGCTGGGATTTAGTTTAAGTTTTAATTCAAATCTTGTTTGACCAAACTTAAAGTAAATGTACCAGTCAAAAGCAGAAAAATTTGTCTACCACAAAATAATATTCGCACAAGCAAAGCTATAAATGCAAATAATTATTGAGAATTTAGACAGGCTAATTCACAGGGAAATGAATTCAGCAGTAAAGAGAGCATTACCTTAAACGGCCACGAGATGGCGTAATTGTGCTCATGCATGCTGAAGTCAGAAGGCGGGGCGTAATTTGAGACTTCTAAATACCTAAAGGAACGCCCTCTGGTGTTTAGCGAGCGGAATTACAACCGACTTTAATGTGATTTAAACTTAGAGCTTTCAGCTCGCGTCGTGCGCTGATTTCCTGCAATAAATCACAAATGAACAAACAGATCTCTGTGGATCTTTTGGTGCTATACTGCACAGGAGTATATGGCGGGGTTTCTTCGCCGCACATACACAAATGTGGACGACAGGAATTTTCGTCTGTTGGTTCGAACTCCAATAAACATTTTTCACAATAGCACTTATGATTTAAATGTATTAGATCTTCAATTGGGTAGCTACGCCAATTTTTGACCAGTAGTTTATCGTTTTTGTTGAATATCACTGGGTTAACCACGAATTCAATAACGACAGTATGTAAGTAAGTAAGTAAGTAAGTAAGTAAGTAAGGCCTTTTACCACTGAACAGAGGAAACTCGCTCTCGATCAGATTTACGTCTTGCTCTGATAAAGAGATTCTCGTCTTAATCAGGCGTTTAAATAATATTAACATGTACCAGCTGCAAAGAGTTTGCTTCGTCTTTACAGGGACAGGTATAATATTATGAACTGCAGTTTAATTTAGCAATTAACAGTGTTCACATGTTAAACATATTTCACAGGGTCAATTTGCTTAACTGAGTTTGGCTTCGTGCCGATCAGTTCTTCAGTGGGTTGCGTTGCGCGACTTTCACTGGAGCGCGCATAAAAAAAAAAAATGAATACACAATATACTCATAGATTGAAACTGAATTTGCTCATAAAACAAAGTTTGAAATGTCTGCCCGCATTCTCCACCAAACATGTAGCGACAATGAGTCTTACATTGAATTAGCTCAAATTATATATAGGGAATTTTAATAATTAATCATGAATATGATTAATATACTGCATATTACAGTTAAATTATCGAAGTTGAAAATAGATCGATTGTATATATGAATGATCAATCACAACGAATTATAATTCTTCATTCATATATCAATGGTCCCTTTCCAGATCGATTATATGAGATAACCTTTAATGGAATTAATTTAGTTATTGAACAATCTGTTTGTCCAGCAAACGGCCGTAAGATTAACTTATCAACTTCTCAACAAGGTTATCCCTTCCTTATAATTCCAAAAAGCTATTTTCTGGCCATGAAAATTCACCTTCTTGTTATTATAAAATTTAGGTTACTGAAATTGTAACGAATTGTAAAGCTTTGTAGCTAGGATCAAACACTTCATTGACTTTGTAAAAATGAGCAAGATTGGACAATTAGCAATCAAGAATATAATGGTTTTAATAAAATGAAACTACGGATACAGAATTCTACAATTCACACGGAATATATGTGTATACAATCGAAACAAACAAACTAAAAACATTACAAACACGAATTAAAATAGGATGAGAGAGGGAGAGAAAACGATATATATATATATATATATATATACATCGTTTATATATATATATATATATATATATATATATATATATATATATATATATATATATATATATATATAGAGAGAGAGAGAGAGAGAGAGAGAGAGAGAGAGAGGATGAGAAAGTGAAACTAACGGTCAGGATGAGAGAGATCACCGGGGTGATCACAGCATGGCAAAAATCACAGACATCATAACCCTTAGAGAGACAAGAAGGAATCACAAAGATCAAATCCCCTGAATGGGGTAAACAGATCTTAAAGCATTTAGATCGATAATTACGATACTTGCATGATTCTTCGTGTGGCTGAGAACCAAAGCGTGTGTGTGTGTCTCTGCCCTCGTGTCACGCGTTCACGTGGTCTTTCAGAGCGAGGGAGCGCGTTAGTTTGAATGTCCTTTGAGGTGCAGTTGCTGGTTGGTTCAAAGAGTCTCTTTAAAGTCGAAGTTGCAGGTTGTTCATTTCACTGACGTAGGCAAGGTCCGAAGACGAAAATAAAGAAAAGACTTAAGGAAAAGAAAATAGAAACGGAGGAAGACTCCCTAACGGGAGTCATGGGTCTCCTCTCTGGGAACTTGTGCTCTGGTGCTCCGGTGCTTCCGTGTTCCACTTCTTCCTTAGAGAAACTTCTGTGTCAGTCTTTTATGGAGAGGAGGGGTTCACGCCTGCTTCGCGTACGTGAACCAATCATCTTAGAGTATCTCAAGCGGGAAAAGTTTTTCTTTGTCCTGTCAGGATAATTTGTGAGGGTATGAACTTTTGTCATTTCTACCCAGAAAGATTGTACACACAGAACAATACATTTTACTGTAATATCCTATGTATGACTTGTTTAGTCAAAACAAGACGGTCAAACAGGTACCAAGAATGGCCGGAAAGAGTAGAAGAAACATAAAGTTACATTCATATGCAGAATTACACACATTTAATGTTCACTCACACGACTATAAAGTCATAATACCGGCTACCATGACCTAGGAAAGATCAAATTCATGTTTATACATTTCTTAAGTGGTTATACTTATAGAAAATATAAGATTGCAGAGTCTATTCCTCTTTCTTTATCAGAATTCAAGTGGGAGCTATGGTTCCCTTGGAATTCCTTTTGGGGGTCATAAAGTTTTATGACCTAGCAAGAGGGAGAGGCACAGAATTTGATCCTGTTAGGTATTCTTTCTTTAGAAATACACTTAAGATTCAAAGTTACAGAACAGTCTCAAATTTCATCTATAGAATAAGACAAAACTAATTAGATATGCATGCATACAGGAAGGTCAGATACAATTCTGCGTTATATACATTAAGGATATTTCTATCCTAAGTTGCACACAAAGGGACGTTTGTGTATAAGTTCATCCCGTGGTTGGCGCGGGCTGTTGCTCCCCCCTTCTTGGGCGATTGTGTGTGCGTTTTTGAATGGACAATGTGGAAGTGACAATGTTCGTCTTGTTATCGTCTTGTTATCGAAGGGAAAACCCTGGGGAGTTCACCGCGTGATCTCGAGCCAAAGCGGCCTTTTGGTCATATGCCTTTTGGTCACATGTGGTAAAACCGGACACTGCTTTGTCCATTAGTAATTTAATCAACTGGCAGAACTGGCCATCTGCTTGCGGCTACAATAGTATTTCACCAGCGTAGCTGTACACTCACAGGACTCAGACAGAGAGGATGAGAAGTATTTCACCAATGCGGCCGTATACTCACAGGACTCAGGCAGAGAGGATGATAGTATGTCACCAGCGTAGCTGTACTCACAGGGCTCAGGCAGAGAGGATGATAGTGTCTCACCAGCGTAGCTGTACACTCACAGGGCTCAGGCAAAGAGAATAATAGTATCTCACCAGCGTAGCTGCACACTCGCAGGGCTCAGGCAGAGAGGATGATAGTATTTCACCAGCGTAGCTGTACACTCACAGGACTCAGACAGATAGGATGAGAAGTATTTCACCAGCATATCTGTACACTCACAGGGCTCAGGCAAAGAGAATGATAGTATCTCACCAGCGTAGCTGCACACTCGCAGGGCTCAGGGAGAGAGGATGATAGTATTTCACCAGCGTAGCTGTACACTCACAGGACTCAGACAGATAGGATGAGAAGTATTTCACCAATGCGGCTGTATACTCACAGGACTCAGGCAGAGAGGATGATAGTATCTCACCAGCGTAGCTGCACACTCACAGGGCTCAGGCAGAGAGGATGATAGTATGTCACCAGTGTAGCTGTACACTCACAGGGCTCAGGCAGAGAGGATGATAGTATCTCACCAGCGTAGCTGTACACTCACAGGGCTCAGGCAAAGAGAATGATAGTATCTCACCAGCGTAGCTGCACACTCCCAGGGCTCAGGCAGAGAGAATGATAGCGTCTCACCAGCGTAGCGGCACACTCACAGGGCTCAGGCAGAGTGGATGATAGTGTTTCACCAGCGTAGCTATACACTCACAGGACTCAGACAGATAGGATGAGAAGTATTCCACCAATGCGGCTGTATACTCACAGGACTCAGACAGAAAGGATGGTGAGCATTTCCCCAGTGCAGCTGTACACTCACAGGGCTCAGGCAGAGAGAATAATAGCGTCTCACCAGCATAGCTGCACACTCACAGGACTCAGGCAGAGAGGATGATAGTATTTCACCAGCGTAGCTGTACACTCACAGGACTCAGACAGATAGGCTGAGAAGTATTTCACCAGCGTAGCTGTACACTCACAGGACTCAGACAGAGAGAATAATAGCGTCTCACCAGCGTAGTTGCACACTCACAGGACTCATGCAAAGAGGATGGAAAACGTTTGATGCTTCACCACCAGGGATTCCTCTTCAATAAGATACCAGAGGAGATCGACACGTGGATGATCCAGGCCCACTACTGCCTCAGCAAACACCCCCCGAACTCGTGTTCTGTTACAATCTTCACAAACAATCACACGTGAAAAGGAACACAGCAAACACTGCAAATCACTGCACTCACAGAATTAAGGCTCTAACGTGGGGCTCCGTCCACCACTCGTGCTGGAAATTCGATGGAGATCAGTGGTAAAGCATTAGGCACATCCTAAAACCAGCAAGTTCATCCAAGACACCCGTTTCAATGATGTTCTCTCACAGAGGTTCGCTGCACGAATCAACTGTGCTATAATCCCGTTCCCAATATCACTTATCTGTCTCGGCCACCGAGTCTCCCTCCACTCTCCAATCGAACTCCAGCCTGCTAGTGTCACTTCCTTGCCCGGCTTCTCGTGCTGGAAATTCGATGGAGATCAGTGGTAAAGCATTAGGCACATCCTAAAACCAGCAAGTTCATCCAAGACACCCGTTTCAATGATGTTCTCTCACAGAGGTTCGCAGCACGAATCAACTGTGCTATAATCCCGTTCCCAATATCACTTATCTGTCTCGGCCACCGAGTCTCCCTCCACTCTCCAATCGAACTCCAGCCTGCTAGTGTCACTTCCTTGCCCGGCTTCTGCTCGTCACATCTGCCTCATGAATCCCTTTTTGCCACAACACAACCGAACCGAACCCACTCCGTCCACAAGACTCGACGCCCGTTAACTTCTCTCTCTTTACTACCACACCCTTCTAGGGCGATGTATTGCCTTTTTATCCTCCCTCCCGTCAGCGCGGGCTCCAATCACCGCACCCCCGCGTTCCTCTCCCACACCGGTTTCTAATAGCTGTTGATGAACTTCGTCATCTGCTGCTATCGCCGAACCCGGAACTCCCCGGGTCCCTCACCGGAAGCTTCTCCTCCCGGAAACTCTAGCTCACATCAATGGTTCCGCTTCAAATAATCTGTCACCCGTGACATTTATCTCGGCCAGTACACATGCGTTTTAATTCTCAAATGTTTACGTTCACTTACTGTAAAACATAACTGACTGTGTTTACATGAATACTCGTCAAGACTGTCATTTTGACATTATTTTGTGTGTATTTCACTGTTTAAAGTTGCAGTAGGGAGTTTTGAGAAAATGTTGACTTAGCCTGAAAATTTGAACAAGCACAACTTACAGGTCCAACCCCTTGCTCTCTGCTGCGCTACAGCCCTCCCTCCACAGCTCCTCCCCCACAGCGGAGCCTGCCGTGAATGCGCAGGCTAGTAAGCAGGGACACTGATGACGGCGGATTATAAACAGTTATGGAACATTCACTAATAGGGACGAAACATCAACAATATGCTTTACATTGACTATGGCCTGCCCATACTTTGACTACAAACTTGGTCCTCAAATCATTATGTATTTTGCAATACATGTAACTTTATAATGTTGCACTCTGTCTATAAGTTATAAATAGCTAGTAAAATAACGTTAAAGGATTAGTTCACTTTTAAAAAACTTTTGCTGATAATTTACTCACCCCCATGTCATCCAAGATGTCCATGTCTTTCTTTCTTCAGTCGAAAAGAAATTAAGGTTTTTGATGAAAACATTCCAGGCTTTTTCTCCATAATGGACTTCAATAGGACACAAACGTTTCAAGGACCAAATGACAGTTTCAGTGCAGCTTCAAAGGGCTTTAAACGATACCAGACGATGACTAAGGGCCTTATCTAGCGAAACGATCGGTCATTTCAAAAATAATACAAAACTTTAAGTTTTATAAGCACAAATGCTCGCCTTGCTATGTTCTGTGATGCACGTTCGTGATCCTGTTCGAACTCGTTCATCAAAATGAACAAATCTTTTTTGGGGTCATTTCGTTCGTTGAATGAACGAAATGACTCGAAAAAAGATTTGTTTATTTGGATGAACGAGTTCGAACAGGAGAGTCACGAACGACGTTACGCGCTCGCGCTGTGCAAGAGAGGGGTGATCAGCGCGTACACGAGCGTGATTGACACTGCTAAGACATTCCTCCTGGCTCTGATTGGTTGTTTCTGACCGGGAGCGGTGTATTTCTGCAAATGGCAATAGGACCACTGGGAGGAGCCAGAGGAGCTTGATTTTTTCCACAGATTATCTGTCTCATATTCTACTGTCAGGACATAATGACAGTTTTAACAAATATTTGTTTACAAAAGTGACCTACTGGAGCTTTAAGTGAAATAAGCAGCGAAAAATAGCTATTACTGAGAGGGCGGCTTTATGTATGCATTTATGTGTGCCCACTTTGGGTGTGAGCAACAAATCTGTAAAATTATGTGCAATATGGACAATCCCAAGCCGAAATTCAAGCCCTGTAACACCAGCATTCATCCCGAGCAAATTAATTAGTGAGTGAGGGGAGGCAGGTTTATGAACTAACTAAAATTCAAGAAGTAACTTTCCTGTGTCTATTCCTAAGAATATAATCCCCAAGTCTGTTCCAGAAAGTGAAATCCCAGAGTCTGTTCCACAGAGGGAAATTTCCAAGTCAATTGAGATTCTCAAATTAATTCTAGTGAGTGAGATTCTCAAGTTCATTCCAGTTAGTGAGATTCTCAAGTTCATCCCAGTGAGTGAAATTCCTGAGCCCGCTCCAGCTCCAGCCCCAGCCCAAGAGCTCGTTCCTGAGACCGCTTAAGCCCCAGAGCTCAGCCAGGATCATGTGCAAGCCCCAGAGCCCAGCCAGGAGGCAGCGCGTACCTCCGCAGTTCTTCCCAAGAAAAAAAGGCTGCGAGGGTTGTTCCTTGCCCCAGTGATTTAATCTCCAGCCTCCATAGTTCCATCCTCATGGCCAAAGAGATTGCTCCTTCCTGGCTCCCTGCACTGCCGGCATCTTCCTGGCTCCCTGAGCTACCAGCGCCTCTCTGGCCCCTGCACTGCCGGCACCTTCCTGGCTCCCTGAGCTACCGGCGCCCATGACCATCCTACCGACACCACCCTGGTCACCTGCTCCTTGCCCACCCTCGCCGGAGTACTGTCACGATTCACCTGTCACATCTGCACTTCACTACCCATCATCCTCCCTGGCTCCCACCTGCACTCACTCCATGATCAAGCAATCACCCTCATCTGCTTCACACTACAAAAGCCTGCACCACACACATTGTCTGGTCTCAACTAGGACTCACTCAAGTTGTGGATATTCCTTACCTGAGATACCTACCTCAGTGTTATCCTGCCTGTCTCCAATCTTGCCTGTCTATAGTTCTCCAGTTCTCCAACTCCCTGAAAGAGGAAACGTCTCATCAAGTGAGCACTCAGCAATATACTGGTGTGTAGGGTGCGTGTGGTGCAACATACCTGTGTTCCATTGCTTCATCATCATCATTGTCTTCATGGTTGTTTTCTGCCTGCAATACTTACCATCTACCTGTTTAAATAAAGACTGTTTATTGTAACTCACTACTTCTTTGAGTCTGTGTTTCCTGACACCATGGCTGTCAAATGGGTTACACTTTATTTCGATAGTCACTTTAGACATTCTACTAACTATAAGTAACTTTTCAACTACAAGTCAACTAACTGTAATTAGAGTATTAGTAGGCTGTAGTAGACTGTCAGTAGACTGTTAGGTTATGGTTAGGTGTTAGGGTTCGGGTTAGGAGAACGAGTTGACTTGTAGTTGCTAGTGTTAGCAGATATTAAGCAGACAGCCTACTAATACTCTAATGACAGTTAGTTGACATGTAGCTGCAAAGTTACTTATAGTTAGTAGAATGTCTAAAGTGGACTATCGAAATAAAGTGTTACCGTCAAATGTCATTCAGAAATATACATTCAGACTTGTCTTGTCACAAGCAATCACAAGACACGCAGTAGCCAATGGAGACAGCAGAATTTAAATGTTTAAATGACAAGTGAATGTTAGATGGGAAGATTTTCTGGGAAAACAAATTAAAAACAGGCCTGCTCCACACAAAGATATCATATGGCTTCAGAAAATTTACACCGGTAGAATGAACTACTTTTATGGTGTTTTTGCTAAAAATAAAAAATAAATAAAACAAAGCTGAATCTAGAACCAGAGCTACATTTGCTGTTTAAATGTTACTTAAAGTTGCTAGAGTGATGTTTGTTTTCGTATGAGATTACAGTATGTTGATATGGGAAACCTTTTGGCGAACACTGGAAATCATTATTTTTTTGCAATTCCACTTGAAGCTGCTAGTAGTGCAAAAATTACATGCTGTTATTTATGGTGATATGACATAACACAAATATGTTATTCTGAGATGTTCAGTAATTAGGTCTGTTCACTGAGCACTGTTTCACAAACACACTGACAAGTAATCACTACATGTGTACATGAAAACACCTTCAGGCAGCTTTTCAGACTACTGAAACAACAACAACAACAATCAGCATGTAGAATTGGCGTCAGGCCGTCAGTGAGAGAGAGAATAAGTCAGTGCATGAGAATAATAACAAAACAGCAAGAAAAGAAGTCAAAAAGGTACCGACATAAGGCTGTTCTAATTTAGTGTTTCTGGGCGAATATTTTAATATTAACATGAGCGAGCGTAGTGAATAAAGAAAGTGATCGTCAGGATTGATATTCAGAATGGTAAAGCACGCGCTGCTTTGTTTACGGTGTGTGTATCTGCATTTCCCTTTTTAAATGACAAATATACACTCACCTAAAGGATTATTAGGAACACCTGTTCAATTTCTCATTAATGCAATTATCTAATCAACCAATCACATGGCAGTTGCTTCAATGCATTTAGGAGGTGTGGTCCTGGTCAAGACAATCTCCTGAACTCCAAACTGAATGTCAGAATAGGAAAGAAAGGTGATTTAAGCAATTTTGAGCGTGGCATGGTTGTTGATGCCAGACGGGCCGGTCTGAGTATTTCACAATTTGCTCAGTTACTGGGATTTACACGCACAACCATTTCTAGGGTTTACAAAGAATGGTGTGAAAAGGGAAAAACATCCAGTATGCGGCAGTCCTGTGGGCGAAAATGCCTTGTTGATGCTAGAGGTCAGAGGAGAATGGGCCGACTGATTCAAGCTGATAGAAGAGCAACTTTGACTGAAATAACCACTCGTTACAACCGAGGTATGCAGCAAAGCATTTGTGAAGCCACAACACGCACAACCTTGAGGCGGATGGTCTACAACAGCAGAAGACCCCACCGGGTACCACTCATCTCCACTACAAATAGGAAAAAGAGGCTACAATTTGCAAGAGCTCACCAAAATTGGACAGTTGAAGACTGGAAAATGTTGCCTGGTCTGATGAGTCTCGATTTCTGTTGAGACATTCAGATGGTAGAGTCAGAATTTGGCGTAAACAGAATGAGAACATGGATCCATCATGCCTTGTTACCACTGTGCAGGCTGGTGGTGGTGGTGTAATGGTATGGGGGATGTTTTCTTGGCACACTTTACACCCCTTAGTGCCCATTGGGCATCGTTTAAATGCCACGGCCTACCAGAGCATTGTTTCTGACCATGTCCATCCCTTTATGGCCACCATGTACCCATCCTCTGATGGCTACTTCCAGCAGGATAATGCACCATGTCACAAAGCTCGAATCATTTCAAATTGGTTTCTTGAACATGACAATGAGTTCACTGTACTAAAATGGCCCCCACAGTCACCAGATCTCAACCCAATAGAGCATCTTTGGGATGTGGTGGAACGGGAGCTTCGTGCCCTGGATGTGCATCCCACAAATCTCCATCAACTTCAAGATGCTATACTATCAATATGGGTCAACATTTCTAATGAATGCTTTCAGCACCTTGTTGAATCAATGCCACGTAGAATTAAGGCAGTTCTGAAGGCGAAAGGGGGTCAAACAAAGTATTAGTATGGTGTTCCTAATAATCCTTTAGGTGAGTTTATCTGCTGAAATAGACAGTTGTCTCATTTACACGCAGGCGCAGAACGCGCATGCTACTTGGCTGTCGGCTGTAGTTCCCTCGGTGTGTTCAAGTGCAGCTTTTTTGCCCCTGCGCAGGTGACGTGAGGCGACAATACAGTCGGCTTTCATCAGCGCTGAGCGACAGTTTTTTGGCGTTGGTTTGGTGTGTCCCTATAACTTAGGCTATGTTCAGACATCAGGCAAATCAGATTTTTTCTCGTATCAGATCTTTCCAGGCTATTAATTGTGATAAAATAAGGTTTGTGTGTCCAATCATAACCAACCTATTTGCATTGTTTTTTTTATTAAGAACATGGGAGCCAGGAAGGCTTTCAAAATTTCAATCTCACTATCCAAATAAGCGCTCTGTCAAATTGCGGGGCAGAACTCCTCCATCGCACAGGAAAATGACGAAATCTTTAGGAAATACCATTTGAACATTGTATGAATACTTCTGCCATTTCCGTCACCAGTTTTGACGTTATCGTGTGTCGCCTTAAGAGTGACTCAATCTGATTTGAGCAAAAAGGGTGTCCAGACTGAGACGCACTGTACAAAATCTGATTGGAATCGCATTTCAAACCACCTCCATAGTGGTTTGAATCGTACTTTCAAAAACCCATCTGGATAAAATCTGGATATGCCAAAAATTATATTTTTGCTTGCAGTCTGAACATGACTTTAGTCATCAATCTCTTAAACCAGTCAATGCATTATTTAGACCAAAGTCCAGTCATATTTTTATTAACATGTGCAAGTATATATTTTTAGCATCTGAAGGAAGGACTGCACTTGCATGAAAGGTTAATTGGATCACAGTTGGCAAAGCAAGCTCATCTGCTCAAAATGGACTGTTTGCACAGGGTTATGGCTGTGAAAAAGATTACATATATTTTTGTTACTCCCCCTTTGAAACAACAAAAACTTTTTCATAGTGATGCTGTACTGATTATACTGTTGCCAAATGTTGCAATTAATATTCAATAATGCAGAAAACAATAGATTATATTATTCATGTAACATTCTTATGTCCAAAGCCTCCTCATAGGGCTTGGTGATGGCGGATGGTACAATAATGATTTTTAATAATTTAATTTTAAATATAATTATCACAATGACTACCTTTGAAGCGTTTTCAATGGACAAACATGCTTTTTGCATCCATAATAATGTGCGGCATCTAAAAAACTAACAAGTTAAACCACCATTTATCATTTTAATTTTTAGTTTCTCTTCATTTTCTTCTTCCAGACTTGACCTATGCCTTACACTAAACCTACCCATAACAGAAAAAAATATATATATATTTCTGTATAATTAACAAGCTTGTTTCCTCATGGGGACCTCAATTTAGGTCCCCACAGTGACATAAGTCCCCATAAGGAAAACACACACACACACACACACACACACACACACACACACACACACACACACACACACACACACACACACACACACACACACACACACACACACACACACACACACACACACACACACACACAAACACACACACACACACACACGTATGAAATGTAAAACGTGAGAAGGAAGAGCTGTTAGCTTTCAGTGCCTTTCCATTAAGACGTGACATCATATGGATGAATGACTTCATTCTGTTCTTGGATAAGTTTGATTTGTGCTATACTGTATCTCGATTTTATAAAGTTGTTTCTCACTTTAGCTATGGTAGATCTGTGCTAATGGTAGGTGAAAACAGTCAGTGTTCTAACATTGAGTGAGTTGTAAAAGAAATAGTTTAACCTATTAGAAACTAGCGGGGGTGAAATAACTATCACACATGACTTCTCCTGAGGTGACAGTACAAATATAAAGGATTTACCAATGTGATCTCATAAGAAATTGCAGGTACTCTACATGTGTGGTTCTTTCAGACCTACATTTTCATACATATAGACACTGAGTATTGACAATTTAAAGTGTAAGAATTTTCGATATGCACAACTAATACTTTGTTACTAATCATTTTAAGTTCATACCTGTAGAATATTGATTTAATAGTTTAATTGATTGTACTTAATGATATTAATTGTTAAATGCCATCACAACATATTTACCTAATTTGACATTTCGTATGAAAGATACATTTATAATACAATATAGGATATAAAAGGATTTGTAAAGATTTTAATGTTTCTAAAGCTGTGCATAGATTAACATTTGTACCTTTTAAAATGCTGTCAGTACGGTCATCTGTATGCTTGAGTGTATATCCATCTCTATTTGTTAACAATTTTTTTGCTGTTTTGAACTGAAATGTTCCTTATGAGTTTAATAAACATAACTAATGTTTAATATGCACTCTAAGAAAAGTCCATAAAATACAGCCCAATGTACTTTTAATATGAAGGCATTTTTGGATTTAATTTTCACAGGTGTTTTACCTGTATTTTGAATTAGGCATTGCACTGTGTTTTTAGCACTGAAGAAACTGACCATAAACTTAACATACTAGTAATTTTATCCATATACTCCCTTTTTTTCTTACACTGTTTTATAATAGCATTTTTATAGCAAAAATAATAAAGATCCTGATCTCTGGTCTCACCTGGGGTTTTTTGTCACGCATTAAGGCTTTTGGCATTCACTCTCAAATTTTATTCCAGTGCCAGAAGCAGGATGATCCTCATACAAGACTGAGAAGAGTTAGTCAGTAGTGAGGCTCAACCTTTTTTCTCACATTTCAGTGAGTTCTCCAGGGACTGCATGTAAAGAGAGTTGTGAATTAATAATGTGCCACTACTAGGGCAAAAGCCACTTGGGGCTGCTTCGGTGCAGCGTCTGAATATGAAATGTTGGTTCTACATGATCTCTCACTGTGAGCTTTTACACAAAACACTCTGCTAATTAGCCACACGTCTCAGAGAAGTCTGTAGAGAAAAGGTAATCTACGAGAGCAAGAAAGAGAGAAAATGTAATGGGTTACAGGTGGGCAGGATGGAGAACTCTGCTCTGTCAGTCTCTAAAGGTCTGATTTGAAGACGCTAGACAGAAAATTCAAGCTGTGAAAGTCATTATGTCAGTTAATAGATTTTGCGTTAACACAGGTTGTTGGTGACCTTCTTTTGCTGGCAGTCCATTTACTGCTGAAACCCAACAGCTGTAATCCTGTCACAACTCCTCGGCTTCACCCTATCAATTTTTTCAAAGTTATCCACACAACTCTCTTCCCTGCACTACACACTAGCAGACATCCTGATCATGTTACACCTTGACAAATTAACATCTGTCAAATTCTATTTCAGTTTGTGTTGCATAAAAAGTCTTCATCTCAAGGGAAAGAAGCACAGATAATTTGCTGTATTAGTAATAAAAACAGATCTAGACTACATTAAAAACAACACACAATATCTTTATTAAAAAACAGTTGGGTGAGTTCTTTAGATATGAGTTGTAATTTGGTTCTGGGTTAATAGTTTTGAAAACTGGGGTCAGGAACTGGCTCTTAAGTGTAACATGTTGGCAATCATATATATATATATATATATATATATATATATATATATATATATATATATATATATATATATATATATATATATATTATATCATATATGTAAGATGCCCTGAGGGGGGGTAATGCTGAGGTGTGTGTGTGTGTGTGTGTGTGTGTGTGTGTGTGTGTGTGTAACGGAGCAGGTTCCCGCACCGCTCCTTCTCCACCACCGGAGGGATCCTTCCCCGGAATATTAACCACCTTCAGGAACTCAATATTCCATCATGGCTCTTACCTGGGACTGATTACGTGACACACCTGCACAGCACTGATTGCACACACACCTGCACTTCATTTACACACGCATAAAAGCCACTTCCACACACCACTTCTCTGCGAAGTATTGCATTGCACCGGCTTTCAATTCCAAGCGTTTATCTCTGTGTTTGCTGATCTGATTACTGACCTAGGACTGTGTACCCCGACCTCTGATCGTTCTCTGCCTGTCTTGACCTGGATTGCTCTTTGAACTTTGTGTTTTGCTGCCTGTCCTGACCTTTGCCTGTAACCTCGTCTTGCTCTTCGCTCTCTTCGTTGATTCTGTCTGCTGTTGATTTACCCTGCCTGTTGACCATTCTCAATAAAGCTGTAAATGGATTCCTCTGCGTCTGCGCCATCATTACAGAAAACTTTGCCACTCACCGATCCAGCAGCTGTCTTGCAGTTATCCACGGAACTCACGAACCAAGCCTCACGCCTCGATGTGCATCATCATCAACTGAACCATCTGACTTCTCTCACTGAGAAACTAGTACTGGGTCTGCAAGAACTTCGTACGGTGATTGGGAACCACCGCAAGATGTTTCGCCATCTACATCAAGCCCGAGCCCTTTAGTCAATCCTCGGCTTGCCTTCCTAGAGAAATTCAAAGGTAACACAGCTAAATGCAAAATTCTTTGGCAGTGGAGGCGCTAGATGGGACGCCACCTGCCAAAACCGCTGTTTATCCAGAGTCACTCAAATTTCCACTCACCGTCCGGATACCTCCATGTCAGACCCAGAAAAACCGAAAATACCACCCGACTATGCAGATCTCATCGAAGCCTTCAGTAAAGAGAAAGCCTCCCAACTGCCGCAACATCGCTCCAGTGACTGTGCCATAGACCTTCTTCCCGGGGCTGCCCCTCCCCGGGGAAGAATATTTCCTCTGTCCCGGCCTGAGTCCGAGGCCCTGAAACGCTACATTGACGAGGAGTTAGCAAAAGGGTTCATTAGACCCTCAACCTCACCAGCAACTGCCGGATTCTTCTTCGTGAAGAAGAAAGATGGAGGGTTACGACCCTGTATCGACTACCGAGGGTTGAACAACAACACCGTGAAGTTCAGGTATCCCTTACCTCTTGTACCTGTCGCTCTAGAACAGCTTCGCCAAGCCAAATATTTCACCAAGCTAGACCTGCGCAACGCGTACAATCTGATTTGCATCCGAGAGGGGGACGAGTGGAAGACTGCCTTCTCTACCACTAGTGGGCACTACGAATACTTGGTCATGCCTTTCGGGCTGTCTAACAGTCCTTCAGTGTTCCAGGCTTTCATGAACGACGTCTTCCGTGACATGCTGGATAAGTGGTTAATTGTATATATCGATGACATCCTGATCTACTCAAACTCCATGGAGGAACACATCCAACAGGTCAGGATGGTCTTGGAGTGTCTGATTCAATACCAACTTTACGCCAAGGCTGTGAAATGCGAGTTTCATCAGTCAAGCACATCATTTCTGGGATACATCATCAGCCAGGAGGGGGTAGCCATGGACGAGAGGAAGGTTAAGGGGGTTCTAGACTGGCCTTTACCTCAAACCATCAAGGAACTTCAACGATTCTTGGGCTTCGCAGATTTCTACAGGAGGTTTATAAGAAATTTCAGCATAATCGCAGCTCCATTAACCGCCATGACTAAGCATCACTCTGCTCGTCTGAAATGGTCCACCGAAGCTCATCAAGCATTCCAGGAAATAAAGACTCGTTTCACGTCCGCACCCATTCTCCGTCATCCAGATCCAGAACACCCATTCATTGTGGAGGTAGATGCCTCCAACACAGGGGTAGGGGGAATATTATCTCAACGACAGGGCAACCCAGCCAAGATGTACCCTTGTGCTTTCTTCTCCCGCAAACTCACCTCGGCCAAACGTAACTACGATGTGGGTAATCACGAACTACTAGCCATGAAGTTAGCACTGGAGGAGTGGCGCCATTGGCTGGAGGGAGCAAGTCAACCCTTCACAATTCTCACTGACCACAAAAACCTTGAATATCTCCGCTCAGCCAAACGTCTGAATTCCCGGCAAGCTAGGTGGGCTCTATACTTCACCAGATTTCAGTTCACGGTGATGTATCGACCTGGCACCAAGAACACCAAAGCCGACACCCTCTCACGTCAAACAGACGAGACAGCTCAAAACCCCAATCACGAGAATGTCATTCACGCTAACCTACTGGTAGCTCCCGTTCAATGGGATATTATCACGGAGATCCAACAAGCCAACCTTCAAATCTCCTCTTCGTTACAGATCCTCTTCGTCGTCGACTCCTCGAGCAAGTTCACTCCACACCCAGTTCTGGTCACCCAGGGATCACTGCTACCATCCACTTGCTCCAAAATCGCTTCTGGTGGCCCACTTTGTTGACTAATGCCACCAAATATGTTCAGGACTGTACCAACTGTAGCACATCCAAATCACTCAGACAATTTCCTGCTGGACTCTTAACACCACTGCCTACACTACAGCGTCCCTGGTCCCACATCGCAATTGACTTTATCACCAATCTGCCCAACTCCCAAGGACACACCACCATACTCACCATCGTTGATCGATTCTCCAAGGCCTGTCGTCTAATCCCTCTACCCAAACTTCCTACCGCACTCGAAACAGCTGAACTCCTTTGCAATCAAGTATTCCGCTTTTATGGTCTGCCCGAAGATATAGTTTCAGACTCTTCAGACTGATGTTCTCAATATCAACATCAGTCTCACCTCCGGGTACCATCCCCAATCCAACGGGCAAACCGAACGTCTGAATCAGGATGTCATTCGCTTCCTTCGTTCCTACTGTCAGAAACAGCAAGCAGAATGGAGTAGATACTTGTTTTGGGCTGAATACGCTCAGAATTCGCTGGTCAAACCCGCAACAGGAATCACTCCCTTCAAGTGTATCCTTGGCTTTCAACCTCCACTGTTCCCCTGGTCAGGTGAACCCACTGAATTACCATCAGTCACGGAGTGGCTACACAAGAGCGAGGAGGTTTGGGACCAGGCTCACACTCACCTACTTCACGCTGTCAGACGACAAGATCAGCAGGCTAACCGCCACCGTCGCCCGGGCCCTGAGTATAACATCGGTCAGTGGGTTTGGTTATCTTCCAGAGACCTCAGACTCCGACTTCCATGCCGCAAACTCAGTCCGAGGTATGTTGGTCCATTTCAAATTGTAAGACAGGTTTCACCAGTATCATTTCGATTAGACCTGCCCACTAATTATCGCATTTCTCCCACGTTCCATTTATCTCTTCTGAAACCTGCCGGTGGTCAGAGAGGAGAGCCGGAGGAGGGAGCCACACCTCAAACTCCTCCACCCTTCCTGGTTGACGGCGAGGAGGCGTATCGCGTGCACAAGTTGCTTGACTCCAGACGCCGGGGCAACGTCCTTCAGTATTTGGTCGACTGGGAGGGGTTCGGCCCGGAGGAGCAACCCTGGGTCAACTCTGGAGATATCCTTGATCCCACTCTAACTGAGGAGTTTCACCGGACATACCCGGAAAAGCCGGCCCCTCGACCTCGTGGAAGACCCCGGCGTCATTTGCCTCCTCGTGTCAGGAGCCGCTCGCAGGGGAAGGGCTCTGTAACGGAGCAGGCTCCCGCACCGCTCCCTCTCCGCCACCGGAGGGATCCTTCCCCGGAATATTAACCACATTCAGAGACTCAATATCCCATCGTGCCTCTTACCTGGGATTGATGGCTCGACACACCTGCACTGCACTGATTGCACACACACCTGCACTTCATTTACACACACATAAAAGCCACTTCCACACACCACTTCTCTGCGAAGAATTGCATTGCCCCGGCTTTCAATTCCAAGCGTTTATCTCTGTGTTTGCTGATCTGATTACTGACCTAGGACTGTGTACCCTGACCTCTGATCATTCTCTGCCTGTCTTGACCCGGATTGCTCTTTGGACTTTGTCTTTTGCTGCCTGCCCTGACCTTTGCCTGTGACCTCGTCTTGCTCTTTGCTCTCTTCCTTGATTCTGTCTGCTGTTGATTTACCCTGCCTGTTGACCATTCTCAATAAAGCTGCAAATGGATTCCTCTGCGTGTGTGTGTGTGTGTGTGTGTGTGTGTGTGTGTGCGCGCATGGCATATGGGCCAGCTGAACCTTGCTGTATGTGGCATATGCTTCAATTTCCACAGTTATACTTTTTCCAAGCCCATCTGCACCACCACACCCCACTGGGAAGGACAGTATGAAGGTTGTTAGGTGTGTGAGTTTCTTATATAAAATACTATAAGCAGAAGTTAAGTGTGAGGTCACTTGTGGGTTAATGAATAAACACATTTATTAGAATTGCTGCATTGTATTGTATTAGATAATTGCACATGATGATAGGAAAGGGCATATATACATTGACACTCAATGTTCATGGTAAAAAATGCAGTTGTTGGCGACGAGAAGACTCGTTTTTTGTAGAAAAAATATTTATAAAAAAGTAAAATATTTTTTGAGATGATGTTTTAAGAATTTTGTTTTAGTAAAATGGCAGTATAAAGCCAATTATTTAATTTCAGAAATAACTATTTAATTTGCTAGATTTTATAATATCACATTAAATACTGTTCTCTTTCTCTATATAATAAATATATACAGGTCCTTCTCAAATAAATTAGTATATTGTGATAAAGTTCATTATTTTCCATAATGTAATGATAAAAATTAAACTTTCATATATTTTAGATTCATTGCACACCAACTGAAATATTTCAGGTCTTTTATTGTTTTAATACTGATGATTTTGGCATACAGCTCATGAAAACTCAAAATTCCTATCACAAAAAATTAGCATATCATGAAAAGGGTCTCTAAACGAGCTATTAACCTAATCATCTGAATCAACTAATTAACACTAAACACCTGCAAAAGATTCCTGAGGCTTTTAAAAATTCCCATCCTGTTTCATTACTCAAAACCGCAATCATGGGTAAGACTGCCAACCTGACTGCTGTCCAGAAGGCCATCATTGACACCCTCAAGCAAGAGGGTAAGACACAGAAAGAAATTTCTGAACAAATAGGCTGTTCCCAGAGTGCTGTATCAAGGCACCTCAGTGGGAAGTCTGTGGGAAGGAAAAAGTGTGGCAAAAAACGCTGCACAACGAGAAGAGGTGACCAGACCCTGAGGAAGATTGTGGAGAAGGACCGATTCCAGACCTTGGGGGACCTGCGGAAGCAATGGACTGAGTCTGGAGTAGAAACATCCAGAGCCACCGTGCACAGGCGTGTGCAGGAAATGGGCTACAGGTGCCGCATTCCCCAGGTCAAGCCACTTTTGAACCAGAAACAGCGGCAGAAGCGCCTGACCTGGGCTACAGAGAAGCAGCACTGGACTGTTGCTCAGTGGTCCAAAGTACTTTTTTCGGATGAAAGCAAATTTTGCATGTCATTCGGAAATCAAGGTGCCAGAGTCTGGAGGAAGACTGGGGAGAAGGAAATGCCAAAATGCCTGAAGTCCAGTGTCAAGTACCCACAGTCAGTGATGGTCTGGGGTGCCATGTCAGCTGCTGGTGTTGGTCCACTGTGTTTTATCAAGGGCAGGGTCAATGCAGCTAGCTATCAGGAGATTTTGGAGCACTTCATGCTTCCATCTGCTGAAAAGCTTTATGGAGATGAAGATTTCATTTTTCAGCACGACCTGGCACCTGCTCACAGTGCCAAAACCACTGGTAAATGGTTTACTGACCATGGTATTATTGTGCTCAATTGGCCTGCCAACTCTCCTGACCTGAACCCCATAGAGAATCTGTGGGATATTGTGAAGAGAAAGTTGAGAGACGCAAGACCCAACACTCTGGATGAGCTTAAGGCAGCTATCAAAGCATCCTGGGCCTCCATAACACCTCAGCAGTGCCACAGGCTGATTGCCTCCATGCCACGCCGCATTGAAGCAGTCATTTCTGCAAAAGGATTCCCGACCAAGTATTGAGTGCATAACTGAACATAATTATTTGAAGGTTGACTTCTTTTGTATTAAAAACACTTCTTTTATTGGTCGGATGAAATATGCAAATTTTTTGAGACAGGAATTTTGGGTTTTCATGAGCTGTATGCCAAAATCATCAGTATTAAAACAATAAAAGACCTGAAATATTTCAGTTGGTGTGCAATGAATCTAAAATATATGAAAGTTTAATTTTTATCATTACATTATGGAAAATAATGAACTTTATCACAATATGCTAATTTTTTGAGAAGGACCTGTAGACTATCTATTTTAGGAAGGTCATTTGAATTATATATATATATATATATATATATATATATATATATATATATATATATATATATATATATGTGTGTGTGTGTGTGTGTGTGTGTGTATATGGGTCTTTGGCTTAAAAAAGATGGAAATAAATTATGTATATTTTTAAATAATAAATCTAATATTAATTAAATGTAAATTACATTTGTAGTCCACAATCAGTACCTTGCAGCTCTGTGCTCAGCTAGAACTCTTTGCAAAGTTTTCTGCATTCAAGCTATTGGCCTTGTCCATCTGTCAGTTATTTATGTAAATCCATCGACTCCTTCACTTCTGCAGAACACTCTCAGGTCTTCTACGTGTGGTTTACCAGCTGTCCTTGGCTTACATTATATCCTCCTTGGGTGGTACAGTAAATCTTTCAGAGTTATTGATCTAGAATCCTGGATCCGTCTTCTGCTAAGCCTCTCTTTTTTCTTTCTTTCTGTGAATAGCTTATATTTTGCTGCAGTCCAATCTAACTGATTCCCCAGAGCGATCTTGCTTTGTGCTCATATACTATGCCTGTTTTTCTTACTGTTTCAACTTGTTGTTTTTTTTTGTCAATGTGATAATAGTTTTTTTTTTTTTTTTTTCAGCTTGACAGCAGCTGTTCATGGTCTACTACAAAAAGAGCAGTATCTGCAAATATATGCAAAACACAAAAGGTTATGGTGACGGATTTTTCATTTTTGGATGAACCCTTCATGGAGAATAAAATGTTCCTTGATCATCTGACATAAAAGAGTAGAATGTACGAAACCCACTGTACTTTTAGAACTGTCAGGACATAAAAAAAGCTATTACCTGCATTTTGAAAGAATAATAGGAGAACATGCGTTTAAATGGCTTTTTTTTTTGCTGTTTGTAAACCCTGACTCACACCCAAATCTGATCTTAATTATTGTGTACACTACACAGCCAGTGCGATCACAATTCAACCCCTTTTTTAAAATAAATATGACCCCTAAAGCCTGAAATGCATCACATGAACACTTAAATGTAGTCAAGCATAAGAGTCCTGGGATTCATTCAACAACAGCAGGAGAATGAGATAGGCTGTTGCTGATGTGAATTAAAAAGATAAACCTCACAGGGGAAGATTGAGGGAGTTTAAGAGGGAAAGAAAAAGAGAGAAAGAACAGAAGAGCGAAAAACAGGTCAAGAGAAATAATGAGTGTCAGGTAGAGAAAATGAATAAGAAATGAAATTGCAAAAGAGAAAAGCAAAAAGCTGGATAAGGATGAGTAGACCGTCAGACAGTGTGTGTGTTTGTGTGTGTCTGAGAGATTGAGAGAAACTCTGTGTGAGCTACAGACAAAGAACACCAGAGGCACAATCTAAGAATAAGACCTGTCTGCTGTTGGTAGGCTTCATTGGCTGGCTGACATATTTGGTACCGGACGAGAGGACATTCATATGATGTCAGCACACATTCACTCTCGCACATCAAGACCAATGCTTTCTAAAGACTCGGGTTTTTTGTAGAAAAAATATTTATAAATGTTTTAAGAATTTCCTTTAGTGAAATGGCAGTATAAAGCCAATTATTTAATTTCAGAAACAACTATTTCAATTGCTTGAGTTTATAATATCACATTAAATATTTTTTCTCTTTCTCTATATTTTTCTTTTATAAAAAAAATATATAGACTATCTATTTTAGGAAGGTCATTTGAATCATATATAGTCTTTGGCTTCAACAAGATGGAAATAAATTATATATATTTTTAAATAATAAATCTAATACTAATTAAATGCAAATTACATTTGTAGTCCACAATCTGTACCTTGCAGCTCTGTGCTCAGCTAGAACTCTTTGCAAAGTTTTCTGCATTCAAACTATTGGCCTTGTCCATCTGTCAGAGTTACTTATGTAAATCCATCGACTCCTTCACTTCTGCAGAAGATTCTCAGGTCTTCTATGTGTGGTTTACCAGCTGTCCTTGGTTTAGATTATATCCTCCTTGGGTGGTAGATCTTTCAGTGTTATTGATCTAGAATCCTGGATCCGGCTTCAGCTAAGCCTCTCTTTTTTTATCTGTAAAAAGCATATATTTCGCTACAGTCCAATCTAACTGAAATTACAAAAGAGAAAAGCAAAAAGCTGGATAAGGATGAGTAGACCATCACACACAACACAGTGTGTGTGTTTGTGTGTGTCTGAGAGATTGAGAGAAAAACTGTGTGAGCTACAGACAAAGAACACCAGAGGCACAATCTAAGAAGACCTGTCTGCTGTTGGTAGGCTTCATTGGCTGGCTGACATATTTGGTACCGGTCGAGAGGACATTCATATGATGTCAGCACACATTCCCTCTCACACATCAAAACCAATGGAGCGGTCCAGTCTGCAACGATGTTTCAGTGCAGTGTCCTCTATGGTTAGGTTGTAAGCTCAGACTAAGCGTTTAGCACTTGCTGCTGTGGGCATGTGCCAGTTTGCCAACATGATCACTGACTGGAGCGGAACTATAAAGAATAGTAAAGTGACATATACCATTGATCTAAATTTGTTTTCAACAAGAAAAAATCCATTATGAATGAAAAAAATGGTGTTTATTAAATAACTTATGGGTCCTCTACAGCATTAGTATCTGACTACCTGTATTATATATATATATATATATATATATATATATATATATATATATATATATATATATATATATATATATATATTTTTTTTTTTTTTTTTAAATGACCAGAAATCACGTTATCATTAAATCTTTATAAAATGTATGCCTATCAATTTACCTCTTAATAAATCTTTTGTCATTGTATGAAATGACTTCATAAATCAGAGCAATTTTGTATGAACAAACAGATGCTTAGGAAAGTGCTGTGGTGGCTTTGTTTCACTTTTACTCAGGGTAACTTTAGCCTTGTTGTAAGTTAAATCGAATTATTTTTTGATATTTTCTTCCCTTTTATTCAACAATATAGCGATGATAAGAAATGATAGGCAGAAGAGTAACAGGATCTGGGAATGTCACATGAATGTCACATGAACATGAATGTCATGACTCAATATGTCATGTCAACATGCGTGTATGTGAACCGCTTGGTCACATCTCCATTATGTTTAGATTAAAAGGTTTTGTCTGTTGTCTGTCTTTGTTGTTTGAAATTGGGGTGCTTTAATCAGATGTGTAAATAGTACCGTTTAGAGTATTATCAATAGAGGCTAATAATAACTTTGCTAGCCTAACTAGTCATTTAAATGTTGCTATCCTACAGATAAGATCAATCTAGACTCATTGGGAAAACATGAATCTGCCTATATTTTTGCAAAACTATGTAAAGTTCACTGCAGTTTTCAGCTGGAATGACCTCTAGTGGCAGTAAAACACAAACAATGTATTTCATTTCACATGAATTATGATTATGGGGCAGATTATTGATTGATAAAGACTTATTTTTGCAAAATTTCTTGTACAATACTGTGTCATGACATCAAAACTCTTGGACCATAGTGCATGATTTTTAAGCTACATTTAGGCATTTGCATCACATAACCAGCTCCATACTGTATGTATGGCTTTTCCGATGTACACTTACTTGGTAGCTCACCTGGTACAACACTCACTTGTGATGCTGGCCGCTTGGGTAAGAGTCCCATGTAACATGAGTCACGACAAAAGAGCTCAAAGACTTGTATATTGGCATGGTTGCTTCAGCAAATAGTTTTTATCTCACTTTTGCTTTTTTAAACATTATAGGTAGTTTTAGAGTATGGTATAAATGCAACATTAACCTTTTAGTGCCACTCCTCGGACATTTTATTTTCTATAATGCTATTGCTGTGATATGTACAACAGCCAATCTAAAACATTCCCAGTTTCACAATTATCTGTTCCGAATAAAACTGAATGTGCTTTTAGCAACACTCAATGGACATTTCACTTTCAACTGTTGCAAAATGTCCAAGAAGCATTGTAATTTTGCAGAAATGTCAGATCAGGCACGTATTTCCAAAGAGCATTGGTTGGATAAGAACTACAATGAGTAAAACATATTTTAGCTTTAGACTTGTGTATGTGTTCAGTGTTCATAATGTGAGGGAATACAGCTACACTGACTCCTTAATAAGCCTTTAATCTCATATCCATAATTGATAAGTTCTTTTTGGAAAATTCATAATTGCTGAGCCATACATTCTAAATAATTAAGATGACCTGGTGTGCATATGATACATTTTTTAGTAATTAAAATTTTTAATTACACTGTAATTTTACACTCCCCTTTTTTGAGTAGAACTAAAATGAAACTGTCTCCTCAGAACTTCTTGAAGATACCCAGGATGTCTCAAGGTCTCATTGACAGAGTGTAATCTGTGACTACAATTTTCAGCAGCATAAACAATAATGATAGCTACTTAGAAGTTGAACTTTAAGTGAAGGAATAAAAAGAAGAGAGTTAGGAGCGAGGGAGAGCCAGGACAGCTCAGTTCCTTTGGGTCTCAGCAGCTTGTCGCCCGTAGTAAAGAAGTCAGTCAGGGTTTCTCACGCTGAGTCCCGTGGGTACTGACGCTAATATGAAGTGTCCGTGCTAGCAACAGCTTTGGGAGAGAGATGGTGGAGTGAAGAGACTTTGAAGCCCCAGCTTCTCTGTTTAAAAGCTTTCTTGCTCACAGAGTCCTCATTGCCTGAAAACCTGCATGCTGTTTTTAGAAAGTGCCCTAACTCCTCTGTTAAGCTGTCTCCTCTGGGAGGTGGCTTTGTTGGATAAAAATATGTTCATGTGGAGTCCTCTAAATATTTGATGCAGTCTAATTTGTTTGTGAGGACCAAGCAAAAAGTCAAATAATAGGCAATGAAACAATGTGAAGGGACTGTTGCTAAAAATATATACAGCCTGTTCAGTCATACCTGGCCTAGAAGTTTAAAACATCTAAACATCTCGAATGCCTGAGCAGTGTTCAGGTAAACACTTGGAGATAGTCCTGGAACCAGGTATGGACAAGTCATGGCCATTGTTATCGGCTTTTCCGGTGCATGGGCTCGAAGTTAAAACTAATTTTACATGCAATGTCACTGTAAAAAGCAACTACATGTTCTACAGTTTAAAGGATCTTTTGAGTCACAAATTGAAATGTGAATGACTTGAAACAAAATAAAAAAAAAACATGTTAGACCAACAGAATTGCTTTCCCAATTAGTCAAACACAGTTCACTTTACATATTAAGTGTCCTATAAAACTATAAATGGTAGATCAATATTGTGTTACTAATCAAAAAATTGTAGTTGCCTTGATTAATTTATTGGCTGAGTGAGGCATTTAGTAAACAAACATTTTAAATTTGACAAAACAAAGTAGTGGTAAATTCTTACAGTGTGAATGTACAAAGTTTCAAAGGAGACGTTCATCTTCACTACGCTATCTTTGCAAATCCTGGTGTAAGCAAGTCTCTGCTGAAAAATCCAGCACTGCTGGTCACCAGCATAAGGTATGTTTTTAAAACATAATAAAACCACAACAAAATTACTGAACTTTAAATTAAAATTAAAGGGAAAACAGAACATAAATAAATTATAATTCAAAATATAGCTGCAAGAAGCAATACGGGGCAAAGGCGCTGAAAGGGCTGTAGCGCAATGCAGAGCCAGAAGAGCAAATACAGCAGAAATAGAATGTACATGAAGAATAGATAGGTTCAGAAGTACAGATAGGATGAAATCAAAATGAACAGAAGTTCTGATGACAAATAACACAGAATGTAGAAAAAAAACACTTATTTCTAATCCCAGAGTAAGAAAGGTTAGTACAGCTCTTATTCAGATAATACAGGAATTGAAATGACAACTTTATACACAATTTTAAAGTTCTCCCACATGGGGCTCGAACCCACTATTTTTTGGGTAAGATGCCTGTCATTCATCTTATTGCACCACTGGGAAGTCGTGTTTTTGCCAAGATGCAGAAGGTCCATAGTTCAAGTGAGAAGCAACTCAAAATGAAGAATTTTTATATAAATTTGCTGCATGTTGTATTTATTGAGTTCCTTCACACATAGACACCATGTCTGGAACAGAAGAACCTTTTTCACCACTTTAGGCCACAGTACGTCTTGCGGTCTGGACATGTGCCACACAGGATTTGAACCCACGACCGGAATGGCTCAGGGCTCGTGGTTTAGCAGCTAGCGCCAATCAGAAGACGCTGAATTACAAAGCTGCAGAGGAGAGGCTTCAGTGTAAGAATAAGCACACAAAAGCATGTTAACGAGGTTAGCATGCTAAGCTAACTTAATGCTAATGTAGCTTATGGTTAGCCTGATAGCTGAAGAGCCACATTAGAAATAATGGCATCTGGTTAACATGCTAACCAACTAGCATGCTAAGCTAACTAGCATAAGGCTACAAATACAGGCAAGGTCGAATTTGAAGACGTATATCTCGGGAACGGTAGCGAATATCAAAAATCTGTTCAGTCATTTCTATGCGACTTGGTCCAAAGATCATCTGAGCACATTTTGGGCTAAATTGAGCAAAATTTGAAGGAGGAGTAGTGAAAAAACAGTTCCCTTTCGTTGTCACTCCGAGTTACGTCGGATGACGACGAATGGGGTTTCGCTTAGAAAGCCTATCAGCTTCGAGTATTACAAAACGAGCCTATGGCAAAGAAATGCCATGGGTCTGCGGAATTTGCATGACGTAACTCCGCCCCACCTCGTGGGTATAAAAGGAGGAAGTCCGCAACAGCAGTTTATGTTTTCGCTTCGGAGCCAAGTGTATTCTTCTCTCCACAAGCCATCTCTGAATTGTCAGCTTTACAAACGAGCACCTCGAGTGTTGGTGTGACGGCGATCTACGGCGAGCGCGTGCTTCCTGCTGATCTGTTGCAGTGGTCTGCCAGTCGGTGCGTGTCTCCCCGGGTGCTTCAACACTTGAGTTTTCTCTCACTAAAAGAGCTTGAACGCGGCACGTCTTTTTAAAGACGGCTCGCCCGTGCATTTCAAAAAAAAAATTAAAAAAATGAATGGTGCGGCAGCTTGGTATCGGACTCTGATGGGCACGAGCGTTGTCTAGTATGTTTGGGCTTGATCATGCTAGAGCAGCGCTCGTGGATGACTCATGTTTTCTCCATGGAAACATGATCATCGCGTCATTAAGGTCGAGACTCGGTGAACTCACATGAGTGAGAGTCCCCTCATCCACCCCCCGATCTTCGGCTGGTGGCCAGGGTGACCTGAGGGTTTCGGTCTGGAACAAGGCGCCGACTATGTGTCCGCTACCCCAGCCCCCCTCTTCAATGACGGTGCCCGCTAGTGAACAGGTGATTCCCACGGGTCTACCCTCTGGTGGCCCGTGTGTTTCATTTGAAGCTACAGAGGATGATATTATGTTTGTAGCAGCTTCACTAGGTGGGTTTGATTTTCCTGGAAGTGACGACTCGTCGAGTCTGATCCGGAGATGACGGCCATGCTTTCCCGGGACGATTGGTTTTTGGGTGAGGCCGCCGACCCTCGTCCACGGCAAACCCCAATACCGTTCTTCCCGGACGTGCATGATGAGATCAGGGGCCATTCGCTGATCTCATCCGCCTTTCCTCCCCTCGATGGGGCCGCTGCCCGTGGGTACACTGGGGTTCCCCCGGCTGAACGCTCTGTTGCGATGCTATGTGTCCTCAGAGTGCTTCTTCTCGGCGCAATCCTAAGCACCCGTCCGTGGCCTGTAGTTTTTCGTCTACGCCTTTGGCGAGATCCTATAGCGCCACGGGACTGGCGGCCGCCCCACTGCGTGCCATGGTCATTCTGCTGGTCTACCTGACCCAGATGCTCATGGACCTGCACGAGGGCGGGACTGACCCAGGGCTCTTCACTGAGCTGCGCGCCGCCACTAACCTTGCTCTCCGAGCGACGAAAGTGGTCGTACGCTCCCTGGGTCGGGTGATGCTCACCATTCGGTGGCCGTACCTGTTTGATGTGCTGGATGTTGCGCGGACCCGTCTGTCCGACATTCCCACATCCCAGGTCGGCCTCTTCGGCGGTGCGGTTGAGGGCTGGCCCAACAGCTCTCAGCCGTCCATGAGCAGACTGACGTTGATTCTGTCCCGACGGCCCCTCCGTCCGCTCAGATCCCTCGGTCTTCCCACCGCCAAGGGCGCCCTCCCGCGGCTCCCACCCTGCCCGTTCACCCGGGCCGGCTCTAGGTGGCGCTCTTGAGAGGGGCTCCTCAGAGATGGGACTCAGTTCTTTCCAGGAGTTGGGAGCAGGACCACTCCTTTCCCCGGTGGAGGGCCGGGGAAGAATCCTTATTCGCAAAGAACTGACTCTCCCGTCTCTGAGCACACAGAGTTCTCGGACGACACAGAGCGCCGCCCTCTAGCCGTGCTCTCCTCGTCCCCCTCTGTCCCAGAGGTCGTTGACACGGCGTGCCATCCACGGACCGCTTCGCCCCTGTCCCCCTCTGTCGCCAGACCCCTGGCAGAGCAGGCCCCCGCGGGACGACCAGCCTGGTCCTCCCCTGGCCCCCTCTGCCAGGGCGCGGTTGCTAACTATGCCCCCACACCGGGCCGCTATGCCGTCCACGTCTGGGCCAGTTACTCCGCTTCGCTGCCCCTCCGGGGGGACGCCTGTCGTCGCGTGATCCCGCCGGTTCAGTTCCTGGGAGCCTGGCTAGAGCTTCCCCGTCTGTCCCGCTGGATCGCGCTCCGTCAGGCTCGGCTTGCGATTCAGTTCGCACGGTCTCCTCCCCGCTTCAGGGGAGTCCGCTCCTCTTTGGTCGGTGGCAATGCCCCCGTCATGAGAGCAGAGATTGCCACCCTGCTGGCGAAGGGTGCAATCGAGACTGTCCCTCCAGCCGAGATGAGGTCCGGGTTCTACAGCCCCTACTTCATTGTCCCCAAGAAAACCGGTGGGTTACGGCCAATCCTGGACTTGCGCGTGCTGAACCGCTCCCTTCACAGGCTGCCGTTCAAGATGCTCACCGCCAAACGCGTTCTCGAATGCGTGCGGCCCCAGGATTGGTTTGCAGCGATCGACCTGAAGGACGCCTACTTTCATGTCTCCATTCTTCCTCGACACAGACCGTTCCTACGGTTTGCTTTCGAGGGGCAGGCATACCAGTACGCGGTTCTCCCCTTCGGGCTAGCCCTGTCTCCTCGCACCTTCACGAAGGTCGTCGAGGCTGCCCTTGTTCCCCTTCGGGAACACGGGGTTCGCATCCTGAGTTATATCGACGACTGGCTGATCCTAGCTCACTCTCGAGATCAGGTTTGCGAACACAGGGACCTCGTGCTCCAGCACCTAGCTCGTCTGGGCCTTCGGGTCAACTGGGAGAAGAGCAAACTTTGCCCCGTGCAGAGGATCTCTTTTCTCGGTATGGACATCGACTCGGTCGCCATGTCCGCGCAGCTTACGAGCGAGCGCGCGCAGTCACTGCTGACTTGCCTGAGACATCCCAGGAGCAAGAATGCGGTTCCACTGAAACATTTTCAGAGGCTCCTGGGGCATATGGCATCTGCAGCCGCGGTCACGCCGCTCGGATTGCTTCATATGAGACCGCTTCAGCTTTGGCTTCGCGACCGAGTCCCGAGGTGGGCATGGCATCAAGGCACGCTCCGGGTACCAGTTACTCCGACCTGCCGTCAGTTCCTCACCCCGTGGTCGAACCTCAGTTTTCCCAGGGCGGGTGTCCCCCTGGAACAAGCTTCCCGGCATGTTGTGGTCTCCACGGATGCCTCCACCACGGGCTGGGGCGCCATGTGCAATGGACATGCTGCTGCGGGCTCCTGGACAGGACCCCAGCGGCTATGGCATGTCAATTGCCTCGAGTTGTTGGCAGTACGCCTTGCCCTTCACCGCTTCCGGGCGTTGCTCAGGGGTCAACACGTACTAGTCTGCTCAGACAATACCGCTACTGTAGCGTACATCAACCATCAAGGTGGTCTACGCTCCCGCCGTATGTCACAACTCGCCCGCCACCTCCTTCTATGGAGTCAGAAGCATCTGAGGTCGCTTCGAGCCATTTTCATTCCCGGAGCCCTGAACTGTGCAGCCGACGAGCTCTCACGGCTTCAGCCCCTCCCTGGAGAATGGCGACTCCATCCCCAGTCGGTTCAGCTGATTTGGGACCAGTTCGGGGACGCACAGATAGATCTGTTTGCCTCTCACGACTCGACCCATTGCGCCCTGTAATTTTCCCTGACCGAGGGCACGCTCGGCACGGATGCACTGGCGCACAGCTGGCCGCCGGGCCGCAAATATGCGTTTCCCCCAGTGAGCCTTCTTGCGCAGACCTTGCGCAAGGTCAGGGAGGACGAGGAGCAGGTCATTTTGGTCGCGCCGTATTGGCCCGGCCGGACCTGGTTCCCCGAACTTGCACTCCTCGCGACAGCACCTCCCTGGCCCATTCCTCTGAGGAAGGACCTTCTTTCTCAGGGACGGGGCACCCTGTGGCAGCCTCGCCCCGATCTCTGGAGCCTCCACGTGTGGCTCCTGGACGGCTCGAGGTAGGTCTGAGTACCCTTCCACCAGCGGTGGCGGCTACCATCACTTCCGCTAGAGCGTCGTCCACGAGACACGTCTATGCGTTGAAGTGGAACCTCTTCGTCGACTGGTGCTCTTCTCACCGAGAAGACCCCCGGAGTTGCTCGATCAGGGTTGTGCTTTCCTTCCTTCAGCAAGGGTTGGAGCGAAGGCTGTCTCCCTCCACCCTTAAGGTCTATGTTGCCGCCATTGCCGCACACCATGACCTAGTCGATGGTAAGTCGGTAGGGAAGCACGACCTGGTCATCAGGTTCCTGAGAGGAGCAAGGAGACTAAATCCTCCTCGCTCTCCTCTCGTTCCCTCTTGGGACCTCTCAGTGGAGCCAGTGTCCTTCCATGTACTCGCTTCAACTAGCTAGTACCGGACCCGCTCAGGTGTCTTCGCTTGCTCGCCATTCCACTCCACGGACTGGATACGTGCGATATTCTCCTCAGGTGAGCTTCCCCGAAGGCCCTGAGTTCCTCCGGCACTCCTGACGTCGGCGCCAGTGTCTCTTGCCTGCGCGTCGGCTAGGTGCCTCCCGTGTGCATGGTCCCTCCCCTGAGCGACCCCCACATGTGTATTTCCACTGTAAGCCTCTCTGAGCATGTGTCTTTCCCTTGGCAAGCCACCTTGCCACCCCTGGGGTTGAAATATTCCACCTGCGGCTGGACACCCCAGTGTTCTCCATATGTTTCCTTCGGGTCATATGTGTATTCTCTAAGTCCCCCCCCCCTCTGGGTTGGCATTAATTGCATACTTCCCCTAGCTTGGGATATGCTTCCCAGTGTACCTTGGTATTCCTGTGTTAAATTGAGTCCTTCGTCCTTCTATGTCAGGGACCTCGATTTACGCAAAGCACTGAAAGACAGCTGAGAAGGTGGCGTGATTAGACTGGTAACCCCATTCATCGTCATCCGACGTAACTCGGAGTGACAACGAAAGGGAACGTCTCGGTTACGTATGTAACCCTCGTTCCCTGAGTAGGGAACGGAGACGTTACGTCTGCCTGCCACTTTCCGCTGTACCGCGGGGATCGCCTGAGCTCAGTCTTGGCTCCTCAGCGAAGAAACATAAACTGCTGTTGCGGACTTCCTCCTTTTATACCCACGAGGTGGGGCGGAGTTACGTCATGCAAATTCCGCAGACCCATGGCATTTCTTTGCCATAGGCTCGTTTTGTAATACTCGAAGCTGATAGGCTTTCTAAGCGAAACCCCATTCGTCGTCATCCGACGTAACGTCTCCGTTCCCTACTCAGGGAACGAGGGTTACATACGTAACCGAGACGTTTTTCAATTGCTCCAATATGGCGGACAGTCACATAGTTGGAAAATGACAAATGAGATATCGTCGAAATCGGCATAAGCCAAGGAATATAAGGACATAAAGAAATCCAAATTTGAACAATGTTTTCAAAAGTTATAAGCGGTTTTGCAAAAAAACTCATATCTCTGGAACACTATAGGTAGCTGCTCTGTTCAAACTTCTCATGTACCTTCAAGACATGGTGTTGATGATCCATACTAAATTTTGTGAAGATATGTCACATAGTTTAAAAGATATTGCAAATTATGACAAAATTAAAAATCGGTATCCACGGATTTGGCATGACACAAGGAATCCAAAGATACGTTTATGATTTTCTGACAAACTGTTCAAAAGTTATTGGTCAAAATAACAATTTTTCATATCTCATGACCTGTAGGTGGCACTGTTCCTAACTTAGGCATGGACCCTCAGATCATGCTTCCGATAAAGCATACCAATGTCAGTTTCGATTGATCAAACTTTGGCCAAGATACAGCCTCTGAACCAATTTTGGGTCGACATTGTTAAGTTTGCAACATCATAACTTTTTTTTTAACCAGTATGACATGAAATTCTGTTCAGTCATTTCTGTGCAGCTCAGTCCAAAGATCATTTGAGCAAATGTTTGGACAAAATTGGACAAAATTTGAAGGAGTAGCAAAAAAACCCTGAGTGCTGTACTATTCAAAATGGGCGGAGTCTTAATGTAAGATATTGATTGTGATCACCATAATGGAATCAGGTGTACTAAGTTTAATTTTTCTAGATCAAAGGCTTCAAAAGTTATAACCATTTCAATGTTATAGAGTTGGTCCAAGAGACTCAAAAAGTGGTCCAATTACTTTTCATGAGCATCTCTACAATTGTGCCAAATTTCATAATTTTCCTACTTACGGTTCATATGGCTGCCATTGACTCCCATTCGGGAAAAATAATTATAATAAAACTAACGGATACAACAGGGGCATACGCCCTTTCAGGGCTTGGCCCCTAAATATTACCATAAACTATAATAGTGATAATATCAGGGATAATTTTAATAGTACTAAAACAACACTGGTTTAACCTTTTTTTTTTTTTTGTATGTGTGTGTGTGTGTGTGTAATGTAATTCTGCTGCCTTAAAAAAATAAGACATATTGGTAACACTTATTTTAAGGTGACATACAGTAGTTACACGTTTCTACATGTACATACTATAGCAATAACAGTAAATTATGCATAATCATAAGTTACTAATCACAAGTTACTAACTCGGTACTTATTTGAGTAAGTACAATGTAACTACGTCACCTTAAAATAAAGTGTGACCAAATAAAGTGTAACTGATTTTTCCAGATTAAAAATTATATTCACAAGGTCCCTAAAGTCTTAATAATATTCTGTCAAATTGGATGTCTGGAATCCCCAGTGTTTACCTCATTGATCAGCTAGCCTCTCTAATAGCACTTACTCAAAAATAAAATACAAACTGTTGGTTCTTTAACCTTTGTGGTAGATATATGTCACAAGCTGTAATAAACTCTTCTAATGTAGAAGATTAAGTGTAGTCAATCTCGGTCTTGGAAAGTGTTTCAAAGGACAGTAACCATACATAACCATACATTCTTTAATTAGAGCAACTTATCAGCTGAAATCACAGAGCCTTGATTATTTAATCACCCTGGATGGAGATAGATTACACACAGCTTCTGTTTCCACTATCTGCAGCTTTTTTCTCTTTGATGATGGCCTACAAAAGCACCATTACAGCCTAGTCTGTTGATATAGGCTACAAATCATTTAGTGTGGAAGCCAGGATTTTTTTTTTTTTTTTAACAAAACAATGTTTCTCATATAAAAATACAAACTGCAATGTGCGTGACAGTTTAATATCATGATTTGATTTTTTAAAAGATATTTTAGATATTAAAAACATGCTCATTTATTGGCTCTCTGGTGTGGAAGCAGGGCAAGACTGATCTATTTTTAGCTGTCTGTTGCTGGATTGTTGCACAATATTTTCAGGACAAGGATGGGATGAAAAAGAGGAAATGTTTTAAATGTATTTCTTTATTAAATGTATTTATTCTATTAAATAGGGATGTGCCTGAAGCCAAATACTATGTTCGGAAAGGAAATGACGCATTCTACAGAGCACCCAAATGGACATGGTGATGGATAAATACGAGATGGGAGGAAAAAATATATTTCAATACTTCTGCGTTCTCTCACAATTATAAAGGTGGGTAATTATATGGTATGTCATTTTCGGGTGTCAGGGAACCGCTAACAATGTCTGGGGTATTGAAATTGCTTTTTAATGTGCAATCCAATGTCGAATTCGCAATCACTCGCACTCTGAGTATAGGAAGCGGCGGTATTGACCGCACGTTTTATAAGATAAGACTGTCGATGCTCAGGACCTGTTCGGATTTAGGCTTTGGGCATGTCCCTACTATTAAACATCTATTACAACATTTTTTCTACTTTTTTCCACTATTGTAATTTTTTTTCTTATGCAAAGTGCATGTTCTGTAAATATAGTCGGTTTTACTTTTAGAGGTTTATTATTGTTATTAAGATGCAGGCTTTATGTAATGTTCTTCCTCAGTTTTCCATTTGAAAATGAAACATTTTAGAATTATCATTGTTTTTGTTGTTTTTATAAGGTATTTTTATCAAAAATAATTTGTTAGGTGTGACGTTTAGCCAGTAGCCTGGCTAACGTCAGACCCACGTCCACATGTTCATTTTCTCGTATTTGAGGCGTGGTTTCCGAATGCCCAGAGCCGTTTATTGGGTGCTACGAATGTCTATCAAATGCGCCTGTACGTAGCTCATAGCCAATCGTTTCAATTCGGTGGCGTTCAGCGACTATTGCCGTTTGTGCAAGACAAACATGAAGGTAGAAGGTATATATGGACACTCTACAGACAAACAAATATAAACAAACTGCTTCGGTGTGTCGCATAGAGGTCGTCATCGTCTTGCTGCTCCCTCCTCTTTCTGTGATTGGTCCCCTCGCTGAGGTGAAAATCTGGTCCATGGAATCCAGGCCAGGATGCGCGCAAGGCAGCATGGGGAAACCCAGGTTATTTAGCCAGACCATTTGAAGGAAATATGGCCACACATAAATTACTTAAATTGTTACTTGAATAGAGATTGTTTTGTTTTCCATGTTAACAATACTTACGATGAAATTGCAAAAAAATTTACAATAATAATAATAATTTGTTATATTTATATAGCGCTTTCTGAATACTCAAAGCAGTGTACATATGGAAGGGGGAATCTCCTCAACCATTACCCTGAAAAGCTTTTGACCCAACAGTGGTTTTCATCCGGATATTCTGAAACCTTAAAAATAAAAAGCTGTAGGTGGTCTCATTTTCAGGAACACCTCTTCTTCACTCTCTGGAGACAGAATTAGTGTATTTTAGATGAGTCTGAACTTCCTCTAACTTTAATGGGTTTGTGGCGGTTCTACCAACCGCCAACACCTAAAGTGGCGGTAATGCATTTATTTTTCTTTGTAAATAAATCACAAACACATTTCTTTCTAGATATTTTTATTCCTTTCACAATGATGCTAGTTCCCAATCTGGGTGCACGCATTTTGGTTAATAGTATTCATTTGAGAAGAATTGTTTAGGGATTTATACCTGTCTTTTGTTTCTCCACCTGCGGCTGCCGAGTCATCTGCCAAAGGGGGTGCTGGACTTTGAGAGCACCTTTTATACTCCACCACAGGAAGTGGAAAGAACCAACTCCTGGCTGTGGGCAGATGGACTCTGAACTACAAAGTTTTTAATAACACAGCAGCATGTGGATATTTTGTTTGTTAGGTTAATATTGGGTTTCAGTAGTGTTTGTTTGTGCAGTATATTCTTATGGTTGGTGGTTGGGTTTATTTTGGGTCTTTTTAATTGTAGTCAATTAAGTTTTCCCCCTTTGTGTTTGGTGTAGGTTAGCCTGTGTGTATATATACCCCCATTTTGTGTCATTCAGGAGGTCAGATTTGTTACGTTCAGATTTATGTTTTGGTTCTGTTATGTTGACCTCAGTTTAGTTGAGACCCACTTTGATTAATTTGGTTGTTACTTTTTTTTTCCTAATGATTTGAAACTTTGTTTGATTTGTAGGCTAAATAAAGCCATTTTTCTTGTGCTTTGCCTTTACTGCTTGGTCCGTGACAAGTGGTGGCAGCGGTGGAATCATTCAGTACAGGACACAAGGGGTTTGGATTTTTTTTTATTATTATTATTATTTTTATACCTCCCCTTCTTTGCTGGAATGCCACGAGGATTGTTCTTTCATTAAATCTAATGCCGTGAATGGTATCATAATATCAACAGAGCTTCTAAAAGATACAGAATATTGCATTGTATTTCACAAGCCGTGGCATTAAGATGATTTCAAAAGCTATTAAAAAACAAATAGGTCCATTCACCTTTAGGATTTTCCTTGTAGCGTGACTTGACGCGATTTGAAATGAGAAGACTCGACTCTGTTGCACAGCCGTGTCGTCACTTCAATGCAGTCTGCATGTCAATCAAATGACTATCACCAAAGCATTCCAAGCGGAGACAACATTATAGTCAAGGAAGAAGAGATAACTTTAAAAAGAGATACGGCAAAACGGGAGGTTGTGTGTGTTAGCAGGCAAAATATGTGAATTGGCAGCTGCCAAATCTCCTTTAATCTGACTAGTGAAAATGAAAAATGATGTAAGAGACATTCTGAATCAAATAGTCTTTTCAAAAGTCACCACACAGAAGTTATGCTGTAGAGTGAGTGAGACACTGACAGGAAGAGCCGGGCAGCCTTTATACTATTCTCAAGGTCTTTACTCAGCGGGTTTCTTTTCCCCGTGCACGTTCAAGATAAGACATATGCTGTTCCATATCCTTCTATTCATCAATAGTTAACAGTTAAGACCACCAAAGGTAAATACTAGGGTAAATACTAGGGTCAAAGGTCCCTTCCCAGCCATTCCCAAAGTGTCTTACTCCTGCATTTCCATAGGAATACAAACATACATCAGGGTTCGTACACCTTTTCCAAGGTCTAATTCAAGCACTTTTCAAGCACTTTCAAGGTCCATTTTAAAGCCTTTTCCAGCACCTTACACCACCATAAATTACATACCAATACATAGTCAAAATTATTATTTAGTGTTTTTATCACATTAAAAGAGATAATGCTATAAACAGGCAAAATTGTGTTTCGTAATAGCAGAAGGATCAGATATTTAAGCAAATCAAAAGTTTTATTTTTCAAAATGTATCACTGTCTAAGTAGATAATGAATAATAGCTACTTTTCATTATATTAATGTCCAAATATTGCTTCCCAGATAATATGATTTTCAGGCTGTAAAACTGAAGACATTTCAAGGGCTGAAATTATGAAGACAGAATTTGAACAAAAATATTTTACAGGCCTTGGTTTTGGGACACATTCTTGATATAGACAAGGTTTGAACAAAATCTGAAATAGTGCAACAACAACCTGACCTGTAATTCCTTTTTATTTTTTTTTTTTCAATTAATATAGGCTAAGACATATACATTTATCTACTGGAATAGAGCAGTGTAAATATTGCATAAGGCCATCCTCAACCTTACAGTAGGCTACTTGTATGACACTCCATCTGACAAGATTTCTGTTTAGCAATCAACGATTGTTGTTATGCACTGGGCTAACGTTTGCAGGTTTTAATTTGCGGGTAGTTAACCTTACAGTTACTGTGCTGTAACTTTGGCTATGTTCACTCCATATTCCACAAATGAACGTGCCATAACGGACATCCAATACTAATGCCGCATTCCAGGCGTACTAGATCGATGTACTCCCAGTTACGAGCTCTGACGTCACATAGCCCGTGAAAACATACAAAACAACAATGGCAGCCCCTACGGATGCAGTGTTTCTGCAGGCGGTACACGGTGAGAATACACTTTAGGACAATATAACGTTGCAGTCAAATTAATAATAATATAATAATAATGATAATAATACACACACGATTATGTATTACAATGTTATGTGTTTGAAACAATAAGTATATTGCGCTCAGGTAGTTTGGCGTGACTGGCCTGGAACGCTACAAAGTCGTGAGCGTTATATACCTGACAAACATGTGAATGTGATATATTTTATTGTTAACATATGCATAATAAATGCATAAATATATATTTCTAAAATCTAATTTTAAATATTTACTGATAACCTCAGTTGGTTTGCTTCAGTAACATGATTTTCAGGGTATCTGTAATTGCTTGGTGGTGCCTTTCAGACTGGCTTGTGACGCATGACGTACGGGTTTACATTTACGTCATCACGTCCTTCCTCTTTCCTTTCCCCCTTATTCAGCGAGGTAAGAACATGGCGCATCCTGTTCTTGGTCATTTTAATCAAGTACCATCTGCACTATTATCAAATGCGTTAGGTTTGCCTAGTGTCTCGAGACTTTGTTTATATGTTCATGAAAATATCTGTGGCTATATTAGCAGACATCCCAACCTGCAAGAAGTCATTTCAGTGAGGTAACTCTTTTTGTTGACGGGGGGTGGGGGGTTTACATGCGCTTCATGAGGCACACACGCACATTTGCACACACATGCAAGGTCTCTCGCTCTCTCCCTCTCTGCCGAGTGTGCGCTACACGGTTTGGAGCTCTAGATTCCGGGAAATTTTAACTAATTTGCGGGCATCAGGGAGCCGCTATCAATATGCGGGAGACTCCCGGAACTTCCGGGAGACTTGGGATGTCTGGATTTATGTGCTCAAAAACCTGCCTGCAACTCAGCATAACATTACATTATCACACCAAGTACTTTCAGTCACTGGCTGTTAACACTTGACCACTTCATGCGTTTTCTGTGATCGTGAAAAGACCAGGTGTAAATGCCTTCCGAAACGCATTCGAGACGGGTTTGAATCCGATCGCTCAAACCACTTCAGGAGGAGGACTGGACCGCATTCCAGACGAAACTGGACAAGTGTAAATGCATCTGGTTGGTGAAACCACATTATGTAAGTTTTACTACTCCCAGAAATGCTAAAAAATAAACATGTGAGAGCGTGTTATAGGCTATGTTATAGCCAGATATGACAGCGCTACTGCAACACGCATTACCGCAGATGAGCAGCTGAGCATCTATTCATCAAGCCAACGAGCAAACTATCGCGAATCAAAGTTAAAAGTAGGCTAAGACGCAGATGCTTAACACACAATCATCATTAAAAGTAAAGAAACTAAATGATCTTACCAGTGGCGAACATTGGCGAGCTCGAGCGCACACCGCGGTCAAAGTTAAAAATAGTTAAACTTTTGGCACTGAGCTCCGTGACGATAACCCGCGCGGCCAATAAAAACGGGGCATCCATTCCAAACAGGGGGGGGGGGGGGGGGGGGGGGGGGGTTCAGTGACATGCCCCCACAGAAGAAATGGAAATGACTTCTGGTGAATATTGTATGCTATCATACATTGTAGCATATTATAATACAACTTATTAAACCTATATATTTATAGAATAGCAAAGTAGGCCTAATCAATATACAATACTGAACCACATAGATATATAAAGGCTATCATGATCATTTTGCCAACAATGAACCATGAATTTGTTTAGTTTATAATACGTTTTATTTTTTACTTAAACAAATACAACATATAACATTCAAAACTCATCGGCTTAGACTGCATTTGAAGAAAAATAAACACAACAGTTTTCTGTAGCCTTGTGCGAACTTATTCAATAGAATTAGACTTCTAGAATGTTCTTTCCAGTGCAAAAAATAATATTTTTAATTTAATTAGACAACATTTTAAGGAAGTGTAATGCAAATATCTTTATATAATTATGCTTCCATTATAGTTAACTTTCTTTTCGCTGGCTGCTCGGAGGTAGTCATTTTTACATTTCCCGCTGTTGTCACTTGTCGTCATCGTTGCTACGATACGTGAATCACAATGACTAACGACCAATTAAAAGGGCATTCTCTGATGATGTTCCAAGATATTAAAAACGCTACGCGGCTGATCATAGACAAACAGGGGGAGAAATTAGTATCTACCGCACCGTCGGGATTTTTTTTTTCTTATCATAGCCAATGTCTTCGTTCTTAGTCTGTCTGACATATATTAGAAGCTATGTGTCTGTCATGGATTTGCACTGAATTGATTCTCAAAAATACGGAACAAAGTGCGTTCCGTATCAGTTCAATACGGAACAAGACTTTTATGTGTCAAATACGGGACGATTCCGTATTATACGGAACGGTTGGCAACCCTAGTCAGATAGGTGTTTGTTGTGAGAGAACAATTACAATTTCAAGCATTTTCAAGCATTTTATCCAAAATTTAAGCACCTTTCAAACCTTGAAAACACAACATCAAAATTCAAGCATTTTCAAGGATTTCAAGCACCCGTACGAACCCTGATACATATATCCTGTTCACGTATCACAATAAAACAATAGAAACATGTGGCTCACACTACTTTGTAACACCTACTGAGGATCAATGAAAATCAAAATGTCCACTACAAAAAACTTTAATTTCAGTGCAGGTATTCACACACATGCTTCAAATTAGTTGCTATCAGCTTTGTGATTGAACTGTGATTGATCAATTATAGAACTCACCCTAAATAATACAGATGCCTGTTCAGCAATGCAAAAAGATTGACACTCTTCTGGCACCCACTTGGAATGGGATTATTAATGAATCTCTACATTACTGCCCTAATTCAAAAATACAACCTATGTTTGATGGGGAAAAATATATTTTGTTGCTGCTTGTATGTTTCTAAGTGAAAAAAAAAGATCTGTCCCTGTAATCATAATTTGTGTGAAAGGGAATAAAAGTAATTTTACTGCCACTAGTGTTAATTTCAGTTAATTTCAGTGTATTGTTTGTCTAGGTACGTTCATAAGTTTTGCAGGTAAAGTCACATTTTTCCAATGAGCCTAAAGACTGCAGAAAAAAAGTGGCCAAAATCTGATTATTATTATTATTATTATTATTAGTTTTTGCTAATGTGTGACTCAGATCTGTCTTTTTTTTTTCTTTTCTTCATAAGAGTGTGAACAGCACAAACCACATGTTATCAGATCTTTTCAATTCTGATTTGGACCACTTGTGGTCCTAAATCACATACAGGTCTGATGTTTGCAATGCGACCTTAGTCTGAACAGTCGTATCAGAATTTGTGCGATTTTACATCACTCTAAGATCGACATTTGTGCTGACATGAGTCATTCCAAAGATTTTACATACTGGTAGTTCTTTGGTCATGGCAGTCAGCATCGAAGTCTGTCAGTGGAGGGACAGTGAGGTGATAGAACTCAGTTAACGTGATTTGACCAAGTAGAACATGTTCCAATCAACCAATCAAATTTGAGTAGAACAATATTTCAATCAACCAATCAGATTTGAGGAATAGTTTTTTAGTTAATGTCAAGTTTAAGCTTACAACAAGGGTTAGGGGATTCTACACCATTCTTATTCAACTTTCATTTTCCTCTGAATTTAGATATGGGTAGTGTTAGGTTTAGGGGTAGGGAAGGGAGGACTGTGTTTTTGGACATAAATGTAGTTCCAGAATCAACGATGGATGTTGATCCAAGAACAGAGACTCTTACTTGGCAAAATCAAGGCGACCGTTAAAACTCATCAGTATTATGGTAACAGCGAAACTGTTCAAGCAAAACTTGAGGGGTCGTATCATGAATATTTAAAAATGTTGCTCTCTTTCTCCTCATCCTCATCTTTGTCCTCATTATTGCTGACTTCAGTGGCCTTCATGTTTACAGTGTACTGTTTGTGCATTCAGGTCAGGTCAGGACCGTGATCAATTCACACTCGAATCTGATATTGGCCACATTTAAAGAAAAATATTAAACATAGCCTATGTTGCAATCATATCAGTAATGGTCTATAACGATACTGTTTAAGTATCAATAAATGTTGTAAAGCACGTAGCTTTGGATCTTTATACATTAAAGGGACTTGTATATGAGCAAGAGTCAGAATCAATAAATGAATATAATGAATTTAATAAAGGAAACTACGTATTTGGTTACTAACGTTACAAGGAATATAATGTATTTACAACAAAATACAACGACAATGAAAGAGAATGCATCAATAAAGAGAGCGAGAGAATGAGAGAGAGAATGAGAGAGAGAGAGAGAGAGAGAGAGATCCGTAAGGATCACAGTTTTGCAAAATTCACCTGGACAAAACCCTCTCAGAGACCACAAGAAATTAACATCACCCTAAACGGGGGTAAACAAATCTTAATGCTATGAAAGCTTAGTAAACGAAATACTTGCACATATATATAGCTCTTTTGTGTGGCTGATATGATGTCTTGATCCTGGGAGCGTCACGTGTTCACTCGTTCTTCCAGAGCGAGCCAAGCGCGGCAATTTTGAATGTCCGTTTGAGGTGAAGTTGCCGGTTGATGATTCAGGCTAAGTTCATTTCACTCGTCGGTGGAAATGAACAAAGGAGAATTCGAAATTGGAAAATAAAAACTTAAAGAAACCAAGGAAAAGATCCCCTGAGGGGGAATCGCGGATCCGTTACATGATGCTGTCATTTAAGAGGGTGAAGATGTCACATTCTCTGGGGTATGTGAGCCAATCCAAAGTGTTTCCTTTGGAGGGAGATTTTATGACTCTTTGTGTTCAGACAGGACATTTGAATCTGTAATTTCATTGGGTGTTTTAAGAGAAAGAATCTTCGATTCTTATAATACCCCTGTGTCACAAAGTTAACAAAATGTAATGTAAATTAACAAATGGGGAACGAAGATTGGAATTCATAGAGACCAAATATGGTTAGCATATTTGTATGCAAAGTCTAAAACATTAACCCATTAGAGTTTACAAGAAAACAAAGGCCAAATTCCTGGAATTCCTTTGATGTGTCCAAAGTGAGTAGAGAGGAGGGTGCGATGGGGAGTATTGCAGAGTCGTAAATGATGTCAGAAAACCAATCTCACCCCAGACTTTCTGGCGCTTAAGCTAGTAACAAAACTTAGACAAATAAACTAAATTGACAAGCCTTCCTGAGACTCAGAATGGTTGTCATGTGAGACTGTCCAGATACGCTACAGGTTGTATCAGCGATTGTGGGTGACGTCACTTCTGTTTGTGTTTGAAGCGAGATCCCAAACAAACCAAGTTAGCTCGCCCCTCCCTCCCATTTCGCCTACGTTAGCTAGAGCTACCCAAGTTTAGTCGAGCTTCACTCATTTTTTGTTTTTCAAGAAGGATATTTTCACACACAGTTCACATCCCAAAAAGTCATCTTTAGCAGCTACTCACCTGTACAGAAGAAACAGTTCAACCTCGGCGTCCAATTTAAAATTGTTCAGTTCTTTAAGTTCTCTCCACCTTTCAAAAGCCTTCCCGATAACTATTTGTATCTTTGAATAAACACGATGGCATTCCCTCGCCCTAATCCTCCTCCTCCTCTTGGGTATTGACTTAGGCATGTTCAATTTCTCTTGTACGCTGATATAATAGACGCTGGCTTCTTCTTCAGCTCAGGCTTCGCGTGCAGCCGTGCACGAGCACAAAACCTCACAACACCCGCCCCTGTCGGTGATTGGTTAGAACACTGTTCTCACTGTATTTTGATTTTGAGTGGTGGTTGTACCCATTTGTTTTTGTGTGCAGATCTCAGAGCCTAGGCTGCCTACAGAGACGCAGTTTTTTGACGGCCTGCTTATGGGGCGGGCAGCTAGCGGATCGTTAGGAAAGATTAGATGAATGTGATCATTTATTTTTGGGCCTGAAATCGCTGATACAACCTTTAACACAACTACAAGCCAAGTGTACTTTGAATACTTAATTATACTTTTAAGTATATCTCGATCAAAAGATTGAGTACAAGTACAGGCCAAATATACTTGGACTTTTCTGTCAGTATAAGTCAAGTATTCTGAAGTGTAATTTTAAGTATGTTTCTGAGAAGTACATAAAATGTAGACTGAAAGTATGCTTTCTTATTTTTAGTTGAAAAGAAGTATACAAATAGAACTCTTGAATAAACGTATTTTTCGTAAGGCAATATTATTATCGCTGTGTACAAGATCAGGTTCAGTTCTATCCTTATTTTATTTATTCTATGAGCTATTCCACCTGAAAACTTGTTACTATATAAACTTGAACATGTTAGTTTATAAGACAGTGTGTAATAATATGTTTTAAAAAAAAGTATTTAATAAGCTACTCAATCAAAATAATTAACACAAGTACAAGCCAAGAATACTTAATTATACTTTTAAGTATATCTCAATCAACAAGTATAGGCCAAATATACTTAGACTTTTCTGTCAGTATAAGTCAAGTATACTTAAGTGCAATTTGAAGTATATTTCTGAGAAGTACATGAAGTATATTTCCGAGAAGTACATAAAAGTAGACTGAAAGTATACTTTCTTATTTTTTAGTTTAAAAGAAGTATACTAATAGCACACTTGAATAAACTTATTTTTCGTAAGGGTTGATTAACAATTTTACCTGCTTCAAAATGGCAAAAACAGATGATATTGAACATTCCTCAATCTTCCCTAAATTACTGTATCTTTTATAATGATGTACATCTTTCTGTATATTTTAGATTTAATTTGTGTTTCACTGGTTGTGTAATGTTTCTAAATGGTTTAGTTATTTTTTTACTTCAAGAATTGCTCAGGAGGACATGGATTTTCATGACACCTTGTGCTGTAGTGAAACACTTCTGTGCAACTGTGGCAATCTGCGTGTGACTGCAGAGCGACTAATGGAGGACACAATGACAGACACACAAAAGCAAACCCAGCTAATCTTCTTCTCGACTAGCATAGACCCGTCTAATGAAAATGAAATCTCTCTCTTCCTCATCCATTCCTCTTTCACCAAGTCAAATCTTTTCATGGCACTCTTTCTGTCGGTCTTTCTTTTATTCTCTGGCACTGTTTTCTTGTGTAATAAATAACCCGTCCTCAGCACTCTCTCACCCACATAAAACCTTGTCTCCCACTTAGGCTTTTTAATTCTTCATCCCTCAATTTTCCATCTCCCATCATTTCACCAACAGTGCTTTTTTTTTTTTTTTTTAACTGGGAGGATTAGTGAAGGTGGTTTTCAAAATGCGTTCTCTCCGTTCAGACAAACTGCAGGCCAACGGGGCTGTAATGAGATTTTAAAAGGACCTTATACTTTTCGTCTATCTCTCTCTCCCCCTTCATTCATCTCTCAGTGAAAAGACAGCTACAGTAGTGAAATGAAAAAAGAAAAATATGAAAGCAGATAACACTATTCCTTCTTCCACCTTCTATTCTTTCACCGTCTGTGTATGTCGTCTATCTTTTTTTCCTCATGCCTTCTCTGCAGCTCTCCCCCTCAAAATGCGATTATCTGCTGTTCCAAACACACATCACTCTCACATCCTTGTGGAAGAGGGAAGCATAAGGAGAAAGCAAAGGAAGAGAGAATAGAATGTATATCGCAGTGGATGGAAGTAATTGAGGATCTTTTTTATGTTTTGAGGTGTAGGAAATGGGCATATGTGTCAGGCTGCAACCAAATTGTCACTCAGAGTGAGAGAGGAAGAGGCACAAATAGAAAGAGAATCACTTCACAAATAGAATACTCTGAGGTGAACACTACAAAAGAGGCTGAGCACCGGAAGCTGAATCTTAAAGGAGTAGTTCACACAAAAAATGAAGAATTTGCCTTTATTTAGTCAGCCTCATGTCTTTCCAAACCTGTATTCAGTATTTTTCTCTGGAACAAAAAAGTAGGCCCAGAAATTGTTGCATTTACCCTATGAACCATCATGCCATAAAATGCATAATGCACATACTGGACGCAGACACAAGCTTTGGTAGATTACGACTTTAGAAGACCAAAAAAAATATATATATATATATAGTATTTTTTAGCACTCAAAAATTGCTAGTAAATTTCAAAAATAGTTACAAAGAAACAAGTAACACATTGAATTAAACATGACATTTTTGAAGTAGATAGACTGAAATAGTATTTTCCTATAAAATGTATTTCAATAATCTTCATTTACACTACTTTTATGGTGCATTGTATGGTGTTTTTGTCCTGTATGAACTGGGGTGGCTACTATGGTCCTGTACTCACTGTCATGCAGAGTTTATTTCCATTTCTAATAAAACACACCTGCCTGTAAAAACGCATGCGCGAGAACTGAGAAGAGAACGTTCTTCTTCTAATACTTCTTGTTCAGTTCTCGCGCATGCGTTGTGGAAATCTCTTGAACTCTCGTCTCAGGCCCACAAGGAAGAAAAGGAATAGTCGAATAAAGTCGTTATTTTTGTTTTTTTCCCCGCACAAAAAGCATTCTCGTCGCTTGATAAACTTATAGTTGAGCCACTGTAGTCACATGGAATATTTAAACATTTTCTTCAATGACTTTCTGGGCCGTCAAGTTTCATTCCCTTAGGCAGCCTATGTAGCAGTGATCCACCTCTCAGATTAAATCAAAAATATCTTCATTTGTGTTCCGAAGATGAACAAAGGTCTTACGGGGTTGGTACAGCATGGGGGTGAGTAATTAATGACTTAATTTTCATTTTTGGGTGAACTAACCCTTTAATAATAAAATAAAACAAATACAAAAACAAAAGGATCCGCCAGCAGCCCCTCACGGACGACTGCTGGCTACACAAAAGGGAAACAAAACACAACATAAAATCAGGCCTGTTCCTCTCTCGATCTTCAGCGTCGTCGCTCCTCATTTTATGCTTCCGCTCCTCCGTGAGAGATGCGAGATCGGTGCGTCTCACAGGTGTCATTCATTAACACTCACGCCACCGGCCTCGCGCCGTTCTCTCACGTCCCTCGCCCTCATCCTGCTCGCCACAGTTATCATTTTCTACCCTCATGACCTGTATGACTTTCTTTCTTCTATAGAAAAAAAAGAATATATTTTGAAAAATAGTGGTAACCAAACAGTTTTAGTTATTCAATTTTATTATATTTAAGAAAAAGGAAGGGAAAAAAAACTGAAAATTCTATGTTCCAAAAAAAGTAGTAAGGATGATGAAGGGTGAAGTAAATGTGAAGATGTGAAGTAAATTCAGTTCTGCACTTGAAAAATAAATCTTTATACATCCATGCCTCTGTATACCTTTATCTCTCCTTGAACCGAGTTCTAATGTTTTTTGTTTTGTTTAGTTTTTTGCAATGGATGTTTAATCACTCAACTTTTTTTCATATTAGAAGTGGCAGCAGGCAACATTTGTTAAGCTTCGCTCTGTACGGCTGTCTTGTTCAATATATCTAGCATGTAGCTCTTTCAAAAAGAATATTTTCTCACGGTTTAAACTGGGGTCATTACCATCACTGTAAGCACACTGCTCCAGAGTCCCTCATGGCAGTACTTAACAGATTTAAATTAGACCCTAAGGGGCTCAGAGAGGTGCTGGATGTAGCAAAAAGTGTGGGTGGCTAATTAGTTAATGACCTTGTTAAACTCATCAGAAGCTGTCTGATCTGAGCTGAAGATCACCGGATCATTGTCAGAAGAACCTAAAGCTTTTACGCTCGTTTACTGCTGATACTCCTCAAACTAATAATCTAACTTTTTAAAATATATTCTCTCATGGTTTAAAGAAATCTGTTCATTTTTTCCATAGTTTTCTTTAAACAGAAACTTTTAACAAAAATAATTTAGATTTAAGTACATTAAGGGGAAACGTTCCTGCAGAGCTTATTATTTTAATAAATAAAATGTATTATCCCCCCCCCCCCCCCCCCCCCCCTTCGCTCAGTCGTGCCAAAACCTTGCCGTGTAATAGCCATCGAACGGCCGTATGTAATCACAAGCTCTGATGTTCCGCTCCCATTTCTTCGCATAAAATCAAAAATAAATTGCTCTTCAGCCTTGATGAAATTACCTATATCTACTGCTCTGTCCAGTACATCAGAGAGTTCCTTCGGGGGTGTTTTTGCTACCAGTGCCTCACTATGTAAAAAGCAGTGAGTGGTCTACACATGTGGGTTTTGCGCTGTGGCTCTGCTAATGAAGCCCTTCGTACTCCCCGTCATGGCAGCCCCCCCATCAGTACATATACTGAGACAGTCCAATTCTTCCGTTGTTTTGTCAGGCATTGATTTACAAAATAAAAACAAGTTTATCTGATGCTGTCGACATCTACGAATCGAACATTTGCCAAGAGCTGAGCATGCCCACTAATGTCAGTCGATTCATCCAGCTGCAAGGAAAATGCCCACACTTTCAATGTCTGAAAACATGTCATCTATTCGCCTGCTAATTGTATTGTCTGACAGGGGAACCTTTGATATTTTGTTCGCTGCTTGTGGGCCTAGCATGGTGTTAACAATGGTTTTGCATGCTGATAAGATTACAGTCTCAGCGATTGTGTGGGGTTCTTTTCGACTTGGCTATTATTTCAGCCACAAGATAGCTAGCCTTCATTGCTTTCTCGGACAGATTTGCACTCTTCACCATAACTTCCTCTTGATTTTCATGTTGCCTTTTTATCAAATAAAATATTCTGCATCCTTGCTTACTAGTGATGGGTGATGTTTTGTCAGATGCCTTTTCAGTTTGGTAGGAACCATTGCTTCATTCGACAATTCGTCCCCACATACCATACACAGAGGAAGAGGACACGATGGATCTCCGATAAAGGTGAAGCCATATGACAAGTAATTGTCAATGTACCGTCTTCTCGTCTTCTTGCTGCTGCTCTCAGCTGCCCGTTCTGGACTGCTACATGAAGATGAAGTTGATGGTCCAAAATCATCTGGAGCTATTCTTTTGAGAAATCTGTCCATATTCTTTTGCACTACACACACACATCGTCACACATTATTTATTAAGGATAAAACACAGGCATACGTTGCGCACATTGACGTTGACCTGCTACTGACAGGTCAGCGAGGGGGGTCGAGGGGGAGGGAATTTGAGCCTCTCTTTCGATTGTGTTTTTCCATTCTGATGCAGGAGCTGGCCAATAATGAGCTCCCTATGGCTGGTTCAGAAAAATAAAATTCATCAAAAATATCTTAATTTGTGTTCCGAAAACTTAATTCAAATATAGACAGGCAAACAAACACAACTCAGACAATGAGAAAACACAGGAACTTATACAGGTCCTTCTCAAAAAATTAGCATATTGTGATAAAGTTCATTATTTTCCATAATGTAATGATAAAAATTAAACTTTCATATATTTTAGATTCATTGCACACCAACTGAAATATTTCAGGTCTTTTATTGTTTTAATACTGATGATTTTGGCATACAGCTCATGAAAACCCAAAATTCCTATCTCAAAAAATTAAGTGAATAAAATAAGTGTTTTTAATACAAAAAAAGTCAACCTTAAAATAATTATGTTCAGTTATGCACTCAATACTTGGTCGGGAATCCTTTTGCAGAAATGACTGCTTCAAAGCGGCGTGGCATGGAGGCAATCAGCCTGTGGCACTGCTGAGGTGTTATGGAGGCCCAGGATGCTTCGATAGCGGCCTTAAGCTCATCCAGAGTGTTGGGTCTTGCGTCTCTTAACTTTCTCTTCACAATATCCCACAGATTCTCTATGGGGTTCAGGTCAGGAGAGTTGGCAGGCCAATTGAGCACAGTAATACCATGGTCAGATACCCATTTACCAGTAGTTTTGGCACTGTGAGCAGGTGCAAGGTCGTGCTGAAAAATGAAATCAGATGGAAGCATGAAGTGCTCCAAAATCTCCTGATAGCTAGCTGCATTGACCCTGCCCTTGATAAAACACAGTGGACCAACACCAGCAGCTGACATGGCACCCCAGACCATCACTGACTGTGGGTACTTGACACTGGACTTCAGGCATTTTGGCATTTCCTTCTCCCCAGTCTTCCTCCAGACTCTGGTACCTTGATTTCCGAATGACATGCAAAATTTGCTTTCATCCGAAAAAAGTACTTTGGACCACTGAGCAACAGTCCAGTGCTGCTTCTTTGTAGCCCAGGTCAGGCGCTTCTGCCGCTGTTTCTGGTTCAAAAGTGGCTTGACCTGGGGAATGCGGCACCTGTAGCCCATTTCCTGCACACGCCTGTGCACGGTGGCTCTGGATGTTTCTACTCCAGACTCAGTCCACTGCTTCCGCAGGTCCCCCAAGGTCTGGAATCGGTCCTTCTCCACAATCTTCCTCAGGGTCCGGTCACCTCTTCTCGTTGTGCAGCGTTTTTTGCCACACTTTTTCCTTCCCACAGACTTCCCACTGAGGTGCCTTGATACAGCACTCTGGGAACAGCCTATTTGTTCAGAAATTTCTTTCTGTGTCTTACCCTCTTGCTTGAGGGAGTCAATGATGGCCTTCTGGACAGCAGTCAGGTCGGCAGTCTTACCCATGATTGCGGTTTTGAGTAATGAAACAGGCTGGGAGTTTTTAAAAGCCTCAGGAATCTTTTGCAGGTGTTTAGAGTTAATTAGTTGATTCAGATGATTAGGTTAATAGCTCGTTTAGAGAACCTTTTCATTATATGCTAATTTTTTTAGATAGGAATTTTGGGTTTTCATGAGCTGTATGCCAAAATCATCAGTATTAAAACAATAAAAGACCTGAAATATTTCAGTTGGTGTGCAATGAATCTAAAATATATGAAAGTTTAATTTTTATCATTACATTATGGAAAATAATGAACTTTATCACAATATGCTAATTTTTTTGAGAAGGACCTGTACACTGATGATAATAAGGTGAACACAGATGAACAAAATGGCAAATCATATTACCAAGAGGACAAACGAGTGGTGGGAACAGAACAAAGGAAAACAGGATTCAATAAATAGTAACTAAAAGTCTGAGAAAGTGAAACTAAGGGTAGTTGACGTTTACACGACAATGATATTCTTAAAACGGAGAAGTTTTTCATTTGAGTTTTCACACGGATCCGCGAAAATGACTAAAAACGCTGTATTCTGCTGCCAGGCCATTAGATGAACCACCATAGACTGAACAGGTAATATGCATGTGCATGACGTCATCGTCTTCAGAGATTCGCATTTTGTTGTTTACACACAGACCATTTTCAAAAACTTCCAATAGTTTATGTTTTCAGGCACCCAAAACACGTTTTCGTGTAAATGAACGGCCAAAACGCATTCAAAGTCTTACGATTTTAGTTGAAAACGGTGTCGTGTAAACAGCCCCTAAGATGACACAGACTAGGTGTGACACTTACGGATTTGGAATGACGTGAGGGTGAGTAATTTATGACAGAATTTTCATTTTTGGGTGAACTAATCTTTTTATATTTCAATAATTTAAGAACACATTCACATAATCAATGTTCTCTGATATTGGTAAGTGGTCAAATGACATGCAGCTAAACAGATAAAATATTGAATCTAAATAATTGAAATGCTTTATTTTGTTTGTATTTATTTTAAAATGGAAAAGGCAAAATTTTCTGCCATTTGGCACTTGGTTCATTTTAAAACCTGTGTTATCATGAAACAGTAAATTACAGTCAGATTTCCTGAGTGATATTGATCAGCACTGACCTACTGTATACATTTCATCTCCTGTGCAGGTGAAATTGTTCTATGAGAATGCCTTAGCTTTATAAACACATAATCATGCTTTTAAAGGCCATAATGTGCGATCAGACAAAATCACTAAAATGGGCCTTTCTCATCATTGAATCTCTGTGTTTCTGGTCATGAAACAGTGACCACAAAAGTTGATATTAGGTTTGAAGTTGATTAGGTTTGTGCAGGCATAAAAAGGGAGACATACAGTACAAATGCATTATGTGAAGTGTAACCTTTGCAAATTCAGTGATTGCTTTACTGACATAGCATAAAAAGATCACATTAAGCAATAACAGTGGGCAATGGGATGGTATATAAGCTATTCTTTTCATGTCTCCTCCTTTTGTCTGAGAGACTGATGGGATTCAGCCCACTCTGAACCGGTTGGCCATCATGTGCAGATCAGCAGGGTGTTCAATGGGGCCGCGACTGGGGCCTCTATCAACAACATCACTTTAATCATCATTGGAGCAAGGGTGAAAAGTGAAAAGAACATTCGTATTACCAGGAGAATTCAGATCCAGTTTAGGTTGTTTGGGTTGAGACCACCTGCGGTTAGCATAGTCATCTCAATCATTGTGTACTACACTCTCAGAAAAAAAGGTACATTTTTGTACCAAAGAAGGTACAAACCCTTGTCACTGGGGCGGTACCTTTTACTGGTACAAAACTGTACCTTAATATGAAGGAACAAATTTGTACCATTCCAGTTTGTACCTTAAAGGACATGATTTGTACCATGGGCAACCAAAATGTACCTTTTGTTTTTTAAAACTTGTTGGTAGGCTACGACAATATTGTACCTTTATCAAAGGTACAAATTTGATCCTTTAAGGTACCACCCCAGTGACAAGCCCCTTTGTACCTTAACTGTGTCAAATATGTTCCTTCGAGAACTATTAAAGGCTGTTTTCCTATTGAATAACATACACATTCAACAACTGAATCCAAAAGGCATCGATTTATTGAGTACTGTAAATACATATCAAATACATATGAACGTTTGAATACTTTCGTTCCAGCTTACAGTAAAGTATTTCTTTGTGTAAATCAAAAACTTCACAATAAAAACTTAACAAAATTATCAGAATATCACTTCTTTAAAAAGACTTGAAATAATTAAAAATGCAATTACACAAAAATGTTACAGTACATAAAATATATTTTCTCATCTACAACAAAGCTAGACTTGTTTTTTCCCCCCCATTTTCACACAATACCCTTGCATTTATTTAACTTTTTTTTTTTAAAAACACTATCCTCTACCCCAACTGCTCGACAATTTCAGATCCCTCCATTTTTACACTGCTGAAGATTCTCCTCTCACTGAAGACACGTCCAGTCAAGGTGTTCCCAAAATCTGCACAGTGGGTTGTGATATAGCCGGTTCTTCCTGAACAAAATGAAGAATCAGTATTAGAAAAGACAGAAGTTAATTGATCAAATGTATACTCCCAATGACAAGATAAAATTTGACCTCTAGACTTAAAAATTCCCCCTAGAACTGAAAATTCGGTCATTTACTCGCCCTCAAGTTGTTCCAAACCTGGGTGAGTTTCTTTCTTCACTTGAACACAAAAGAAGATATTGACTTCCATAGTATTTTTTTTCATACTATGGAAGTCAATGGGGCCCCATCAAATGTTTAATTTTTTGAGTGAACTAAATCCTGCAACATCTCGTCTGGCATCCATGTAATGTGCTTCTATGACGGATTTCAGCTTAGCCAACCTCAACACATTGGACAATTTTGAAAAAAATGAAAATTCTTTTGTTAATTACTCACCCTCATGTCATTCCACACCTATAAGACCTTCATTCATCTTCGGAACAAAAATGAAGATATTTTTAATGAAATTCTGAGAGCTTTCTGTCCCTCCATTGGGAGCAATGCAACTAACACATTCAAGGCCCAGAACGATAGGAAAGACATCATTGAAGTAATCCATGTGACTCGTGACATGTTTAAACAATTTTATGAAGTGGTGCTTTGTTTGTGCAACAAAAAAACAACAACAACAACAACAACAATTTACCACTTTATTTAGGAAAATACTGACCTGCAATCCAGTAGGGGAGCACTACGACGCAAGCTTATTATGTTGACTCAAGACTGGAAGTTGTACCGTGAATGTGCTTAAGATGATATTATTTTCTAAATATAGAGTTAAATATGTAGTTGTTGTTTTTTCTCCGCAAAACAAAGCACTTGCATCGCTTCATAAAATTAAGGTAAAACCACTGCAGTCACAAGGATTACTTTAATGGTGTCGTTACTACCTTTCTGGGGCTTGAATGTATTAGTTGCGAAAGCTCCCAATGGAGGAACAGAAAGCTCTTGGAGTTCATCAAAAATATCTTCATTTGTGTTCCGAAGATAAACAAAGGTCTTACGGGTTTGGAACGACATGAGGGTGAGTAATTAATGACAGAATTTTCATTTTAATGTGAACTATACCTTTAAGGAATCCTGGAAATACTTTAAATCAGCCACAGCATGCATTCGGTCCATTTCCTGGAATAACAGAAATGCAGATAAGTTTCACAAAAACAAAACAGTTTCACAAAAAAGAAAAACCTTTCTGCATTTTTACATTTTACACACACACCAAAAAAAAAAGAAGAATAGCAGTTTTAAATGATTCACTTAAAGTTTCATATAGCCCTATTTTACAGTGCAAATCATCTCCATACTTTGAACTTCTATGATAGAAGCTTGTTCCCACATTTGAGAAATTGTGTTTACACAAAAATATTGCTTTCACTTTAGCAGGATTTAAGCATGGTCATGGTCATGGTCACAAGTTTTTATAATCATGCACTATTGAATGTGCAAAGTAGAGCTAGGGCTACCCTATGGTGAAAGGCAAGATGCTCACTAAAAAAATAAGATTGGTAATAATTACCAATCACTCAGTAAATTTAAATACATAAATACATTGCCATTTTGCACACTGCATTGCCATTTTGCATGTTGCATTTTAAATTGACATTTGGTACCTGTATGCTACCATACATGAACGTCAGAGTTTTATGTGCATATACTTTCAATTAAGTGACAGAAATCTTCCAGATTTCATCTGAAGTGCAGTTGTACTGTGCTTTATCAAGATCGACATCACTTTGCCATTATGGCAAACGAAATAAAAATTCAACCTCACCAAACTCATTGTACTGATAACGTACTTGCCTCAGCTGAGGATGCAGTCAGACTTTCAGATGTGTGATCAGTGAAATCAGTACTGACAGTTTACCCCATCATCTTCATGATCTAAAAAACAAAGACACATTTGCTGAGTTTCAACAAAATTCTCTGATAAAATGAATGGCATCTATATGACTTAGGGTTATCAACTATTTTTATCTGTGAACTGTTCGGTGGTGTTGTTCAACAACTGCATAACGTTACAGTATTGTATGTGGACTAATGTAAAGTACACCACCATAGGAACTCTAGTTAAGCATTCATTTACAATAATTACGTATTAAATGTGTACTTACGACACAGAAACTCAATTGCTTTAAAATATATTTGCAGACGCTACTAGCACTGACTGGATTCGTACCTAATTAAGCTATTTACACGCTAATGTCATGTTGAGTGGCTGTAACGTTTTAGATATATATTTTTTATTTGGTTAAACATTAAACTCACCTTTGAATTTCCTCTTATAATTCGAGTCCAGCCACTAAAGTTCTTCTGACGATGAAGCGAAGCGGGCGAAGCCATGGTTGTAGTGGTGCTCGTGCTCGTTGTAAATCTGCTTCCCGCTCCGTTCTATTCGAAAATGCAGTAACGGCTGCAGCGACCTTGGGCAATCAGTTTCATGTTGTTGTGCCTGATCGCAAAGTTAACAGTTATAGTGGACAATGGAGAACAAACGCCATAGTATTTACACGCGATGACTTAATACTAGTCAATAATTGCATTAAAAAGTGTAACGTTAACTTATACAAGTCAAATGGCTAAAGCATTTGGTGCAAACTGCAAAGCTAATTTAACTCGCTAAATTTACGTTAAGTGGCTGAAACATTTATAGTTTCGACTTGTGAACTAAATATAAACATAAACGATCAGAACTCACATTTTAACTTCTTCTTTTAACTGTCTTCTTTAAGTTTTATATTTAAAATAAAACGCGCAGTCGTGTAGCCTGCTGCCCGCTGTCAGTTCGGAAAATTCCACAACGGCTGAAGCGATTTCAACCAATCAGCATCTTATTGCTATGCCAAATACTCAACACAGCAACCAATCACGAATTTAACAGTAGTTTGGCCTAGAATTGTACCCTTGATGTGAGAACAATTATGTACCTTAATTTCAATTGTACTTTAAAAGGTACCAAACCATATCATCAGAGGTCTTTCCTGTACCATTAAAGGTACTATTATTGAAAAGGTACAAAACTGTTCTTTGAGGAACATTATTTGTACCATCGTGTACCTTTATTTCTGAGAGTGTATGTGGCATAAGGTGAAAGATTAGTAAAAAAATGACTCCATGCAGACTCATTCACATATACCTGCTCAACGTTAGCGAGGCTCAAAGCGTCTGGGTCGGTTGCCCTAAGATGAGGATGAGTAATTGTACTTCTAACACACGGGAATCAAAGGAAGGACAGCGATCCCTGGCTGCCCCACAGCTAGAAATAAAATGAAACACCTTTGATGAGGGGGCTTCTGGCTATTTCTCTTAGCTTTAAAGTGCCCGGGATACAGCAGAAAGAATGACAAACAGAACATAAGCTGAAGGTGGAGGAGAAGGGCTGAAAGGAATTAAAGGAATCACATGAACAAAAAGCTGAAATCAAAAGAGTCTAGAAAACCCCTGAAAAAGTAACCGGTAGTAAATCACACGTGTAGACTGGGGTGAGTAAAGTGAACTGAAGTGGCAAATTTGGTATATGGCAAAGTGAATTTATAGAGTGAGAGACAGTGGAAGACGCTTGTTTACCTGGCCACATGTAGCAGTTCTCATCTGCTCTCTTGCTTACTGTCCCAGAATGCCCCGCTGTGATGCCATCTCGCTGTTTTCAAGACTACAAAACATTCCACATCTTATGTGGCCCAAAAAGAAAATCTAAAACCAGACACCATAAAACAAAGATTTGCTTTCAAACAGTGCCACATTCCACTAATATATAGTACACATATGCGGTTTCAAAAGTTCATTATTTTGTTTACTGAGTGCAAAATAATGGGTAAACATACACAAAAAACAAAACAAAAAAAACATTATTTTTTCACATACTGTACATAATTGCAGCACCTCTATTTACAGTCTGTCTGAAACATGCTGCCTGAGTTCTAGTTTCTACAAAGAACCTCCTTCCGAAAAGCCCAGAGACAGCTGACATAGTGTGTTGTGATTGGCCAAAAACCTTATATAAAAACCTTTATACTGGAATTTCTAACTTATCGAATATCTAACTTTATAAAAGTATCGATATTTGATAGCCTTTTCGATACCGCGGGGAACCACTCATTTCTCATTTTCTGTATACAAAGCAGTGGTGTGCGATGTTGTTTTAAAATGAGGAGGCACATTTTTTTTACATATCAAATGTAAATGTATGTCTCTGTTACACTTAGGTTTCCAAGGTTAAATAAATTCTACATACAAATGAGGGACCATATACAATTCTATTTGTTACAAGGATGTTTACACTATGTATTGTTCTATTTATTAAAACCAAGTATGAACTTCAAGTTACTGTTTTTATGATTTTATGAAACAATATATATTATTTGTAAAGTAATGTTCAGCTTTTCTTTTTAAACGGTCAACTCTTTTCAGATCATCATTAGTTATCAATCTTGTACACACTGGTCACAGACACAAAAATTTACCTTTAATTTCACCAATCTGATTGCTTACTAAAAAACCCTCACAGTCGTCATGAATTCACGCCATTTCAATTATTGATTTTGAAGTGACAAAGCGGTGATATCAAAGTAAGTGAGTCGTTTACTTACCTTTTAAATAGTCTTTCCGTTAACACCATCATTGTCTTCATTCAGGCCGATTCGAGGACGTGCTCGAAAACAAGAGGCGGGACTTATCGCACAGACCACTCATATCCAATCATTTCATGATGGAGGCATTGCCTCCTCTCACGTGATTTTACCCCATTCATTCTCAATTACCCCCCATCAAACCCAGTGCAACCAAGACCCCCCGTCTTTTAAAATTCAATGAGCTGAGAGGAGGCGTGCCTCCCGGTGTAACTTCACCTGTGGGTGTCGCTGTTGGACAATGCTACTTTATAAAAACGAGTGACACTTGTACACTTTTTAATGTCACATTTCATAATATTTACATTGTTTTATTTTTGGAATATTTATTATTTTCTCATTCAGTTTTTTTGAGGAGACACTGCCTCGGTTGTCTCCTCTGAGGAAATGCCCCTTATACAAAGAGTGCTTTATTAATACCAAAGCTTACCCATATTCAATATTTTCTGGATTGTTTTATTCAACTGGCTTCACTGTCTGTCATGTGGTGTCGATAATTTCTCAGCATCTTTTTAAAAGGTTTAGCCAAAATAACCAAAATGTACCCCATATACTGGAGCGAGAAGCTTATGTCGTAATTAACAATTAAAACATTCAGCTCTTCCTGACTCACCCAATCAATGTAGTGTTTAGCCTGTTCAGTTACGGTAAAGTAGGCTTCTGACAGCCTGTGGTTCTTGTGGGGATTTTCTCCTGACAATCCCATATCATGCCATTCTGCAAGGGATAATTCCTTGTGGACTCCTAGGGTATAAGGCCAGATGAGACATTACCTTCCAATTAAAGTTCCACAAGCAGAGGCTTAAAACGTTGGGATTTCAGACTGGCCTGTGTGACCCAATATGGTTAAGGATGATTAGAGGACTCATACAAACCCGAGGCTATATTAAACACAATGCTGTATGTGGATCAGCTTGAAACTGCATGACATGCAAGATGATGAGCTCTTATTTTCAAGTGAATTTCCTTTTCAAGACAGTTTGGGTTTTCTAAACGACTGGATTGATGTCTAATCATGGATGTCATGATTGTAATTGCAGTCTGCTTTTCAGCAAGCTAACAACTACCTGAATGTAACAGTATCCAGTAAGGACGGGTACATCCAAGCATGGCGAGCTGGAGTTACTCGATGCCACATTTACATAGGTTGAGGCGAATCAAGCTTACAACTTCCAAGCGCACTTTCCAGGAGTGGAATATTCAAGCGTAAAATCCTTGCCCTAGGAAGGTAAAGATTAACACTCTGCCACGGCCTGCTAGGTCTCAGAAATCCCTGTTCAAAGGTTGAATTCTCTAAACTTCTTGCCCAGGCTATGGTCTGTCATCATGCCAGGTCCTTCGTTTCTCTAATTAGTCATACCTCAACATTTCCAGCCCGCTATCGGCTCAGTCTGACGGCTTGCCACTCCTTGTGCATGTTAATCACTTGGTATCTTGCTAATGAAGCAGCACTGCATGCTTGCACCAATAACAACAGACTGACACTAGTCAGCATGAGTGGAGCACTTTACCTGAGAGTCATGGAACAATTATTCAATAACTCAAAAACAACAACAACAACAACAGTTGTTGGAGACGGACTAAAAAAACTATTTATTGTGGTGAAAAATAAAAAGGAAATGAGCATCTCTTCCAGATCTCTCAAGGTCTGGTGCAAGGCCAATAAACCGCAAGAATTAATGAGAATTTTATTATCAGTTTCAGCATTAGACTAGTTACTTGGTTGTCCATTTTATTAATTTCTTTGTTAATGAATCTTTCAGGCTGAGAAGCACAAAAAGGATAAGTGTGTCACTCAAGGATGAAGCAGCGCTTAATAAAATATGACATTGGCAAAGCGGCCATTACCTTTACAGTTCACTTAATGGCAAATGTATAGGTTATGGGGCAAGATTCCGCCTCATATTGGAGGGCATCAGAAGGTTTTATTACAAAGGTGAGGAGTTTATCATTGATATTCTCCTAAATTATTAATCAGCCGACCTCCATTCACCTTTTTTTTTTGGCCTTTTTTGTACATAATGCCTGTGCTTTTAAATGAAAGTATGTGGTAAAATCAAAGCCTCAATAGCTAAATTATAGCCTATAGTCATCGTATTGCTGCATGCAGTTTTTTCTGTTTCTGTTGTAGGAAGAAATCATGTGTAAAAAAAAAAATCAATTAAATCAAGTAGAAAAGGTGTGACTGATAATAATGTACGCGTTAAAGGGTTAACATTTAGAAATTTGCAGAACTTTCTTGTATTGATCCTTAACTACAACTAGAACCAAAATAGTATCTGCCTTATTTTTGCCAGAAACCACTTGGACAAAAAATGGGTCTTCCAACAACCAATGACCAACAACTTCCAATGACCGAAAGGATTTAAGCAAATCTAAGATGGCTCAGGAGAAAGAAGGATCAAGTCAAAGTCTTAACTGAATTCCAATTGAGATGTTGTGGCATAATGTGAAGCAGACAGTTCATATTCATGTCAGGACATAATTCTTGCAATGCTCCTGTTTTGGAGAAGAGCAATTACAACATTTTAAGATAAAGAGGCGCTTTTTGCTATTCAATTGTGATATTTAATGTGCTCATCCACAGAATCAGACACTGCTGCATTTTATATACACATATCCAATTGTGAATTATGATACATCTTGGTTCGTTGGATTGGTTTCTCACCACAACCGAACTGATTCTCTAATTAGGGTAGGAAACTTTTTTTTTTTTAGTAGAGAGGTAATTTTAAGCAGGATTTGTGGAGATAAAGGTTCCTCAAACAGGCAGATTCTGTGGACTATAAATACTCAAAGGAGACAGGAGATTACATTTTGTGTAGCTATTATGTAAGGGTGACATGGACATGATGATGAGTAAAGGAGAGACAGCCTGAGGTCTGATGGGATCTGGAAGCAAACACACAACTTTTTTGTCTCTTGTTCAGTTACACTAACACACTGTCTCTCTTCCTCTAGAAGTGATTGACAGATTAAAAGAGTCAAAATGACAGTAGTTATGTCGTAGGGAGATGACATATCAAACTTTAGAACAGCTGGAGTAATATGAGAGCAAAAGGAGACTCTGACCCTTGTTAATGTAATGAGATATGCAGAGTATGAGAGCTTAGCTTTTATATATAAAAAACTGTTAAACAAAAGTGCTTGGCTCTCACACAACCACTCCTCTTATACAAAGGTGTGACCATATAGGCTATATATACACACATACCCATTGCAGGATCTACCATGCTATACTGTATCTATATTTAGAATTAACCCTAACCCTAGCCCTTTAGCATAATAAATCAAGTTTGATGCTTACTGTCCCAAAGAAGCTGCAATAAATAAACATTTATTTATATATTTTCCGTGAGTCATAACTTAACCTGTCAAGCTGCAAGCCCACTTTTGAAAAATCCCCAGAAATGACATACCCAAACTGAAACAGATACAGTTCATGAACCCTTTGCACTAAAAGCACAAGTATGATCTCATTTGAAAGCTGACACCTGGTAGTTTATTGTAAATGTAGAATTAATTATTGTCATAATGAAATTTTTTTTTAAATGGCTTCAAAATTTTGTAAAGTTATCAGAAATTTATTTTTATGAAACATCTCCATGAAAATAAAACTGAAGTTGGCCCTGGAGCAATCTAGAAATGCACTGCAGCTAAAGCCATATGTGTGACCATTTTATATTTAAAATCTGAAAATGATAAGTCTAAAACTCTGTATTTAGTTAAATGTTTTTCAAGATCATGTCAAATTACTTTATTTTGATTAGACTCTAAAATGCAAACTGATGTTTAGTCATCTTCTGAGTCATCTATTCAGTCTATTGTCTCTATTGTTTTGTGGTGCAAACGAGCCCCATTCAGTGTCAGTCTCCCCATGCACACATTCACACCTCTCCAGACTGGTTATGGCTCTAAATATGCTTTTCTTTTGTCTTCATTATAGCTACTAACGACTGGCTAATTACAGTCTATTCATAGGGTTTCAAACCCTAATTTCTTTTAGCAAAGTTCTCACTAAATATTTGAAACTGGTATCAAATGCACTGAAACATTTCAGTAAGCATTCCTATTTAGAAAAAAATCATACAACAATAACTACCGGTGGCAGGTGCACCTGGGCTAGCTAGCATGTTAGCTTAGCAGACCATCAATACACGACCATTTATGAGATTAAAACCATGTTTGTGCTCCAAACTTACTTTACAACGCAAGTCGAAAATTCTGTGATCTGATTTGGCTTCAGATAAAAAAAAAATCCGACAGAAAATGTATTATTTATAGTGTTCTGCACAATGATGAAATCTATATCGATTAGCATTACATTATAAATATAATCGATTATTATGAAATACCTGGCATGGCTTGAAGAACACAGGTAACTCAAATATCATTGCAATCATGTTTATTGTCTTCAAAACACATTTATCTGCATGTTACAGCGATCTCTGTCAGTTACTTTCTGTATCAGTGACCCTGGAATGTCAAATGACTATGGGTCTTCTTCATGATCCATATATGGACTATTATTGTGCATATAGCGCCCTCAGGCTATTGGTGTGAATTGAAAACACAGCACATCTCAGTAAGAAGCGATCATAATGATTACATCGACGCATTTGGGTATAAATTCAATAAATATTATTCCTGTCTATAGAAATATGATGTGAATCTATGAGAATATATCAATATTTCTCCAAGTCTGCACATTTTTGAGCTAACGCTCAAAAATGCCCTGAGGGACGTTGTTTTGTGAATCGCTGTCATGACGAGAGCACGGAGTGTTTTTTATGAATGGACCAGCTGACGCTCATAATTCATATTAAAGGTATCGACTCATTTTTTCATTTCATAACTCCTGACACAAATTAAAACATAACTGTCACTATAAGTTTCTCAGAATACAATAGTGGTCAAATACTGAATCTTGAGTCTTATATCTTTTTAATGATGTATAGTTTGTCAAGGTATAACATTAAATCTGATAGTAAATTTGAACTAAATAAAAAAAAAAAAACGCTTCAGTGCGCCGACGCACTGGCGAAGGTTAAGAGGTTAATTTGCTCATTTTTGCTGTTCAGATGTTTCTAACTTTCTTATTTTGCATGTTCCCTCCTTTAGCATGTTCCATCCTTTAGCATAAACAACTGCTTGCAGCCTTTTGTGAATGTTGTGTATACTGTAAGTCACTTGTCCTCCCCTGTCCTAAGTGAGTTGCAAAACTGGACCTCAACATCCTAAAGTTATTGTGGCGGAAGACTAAAATGTGCAGAGCTTGCTGGGAGAATTTTGTCAAGAACATCAAGTTTGGTCGGCTTTTATTATGCATATTTCGCAAACTTACTGAACATCCAATACAATGCTGCATGCTGGGCCAAATGCACTCGTTGTATGTGCTATAGATATGATGGTACAGTATATAGACCAGCTGAGAACTTGTGAAGCAATATAAAATGTGTAAAGCAATAAAACAGCTGCAGGAATCCTCCATCACACACCCAAACAAAGATCTGATGCGTGGAGACGCGGTTCTGATGCCTGTACCGAACTGTGATGGGCAACATTGCGACTATTGGCGCTTTTCCATTACGAGTATCAGCTCAACTCGACTCGACTCGGCTCGCTTTTCGCTCCGTTTTCCATTACAGATAGTACCTCCACAATAGTACCTGGTTGTCATAGCGACGCCACAGGAACTACGCGACACACACCCGTTACCCCCCCCCACACACACACACATAGGACAATGGAGGAAATCGAGTGTATGCTGTGTTTGATCCTCGGGATGTGGCTATTTGTCACAGCAAGAAGACAAACGTTTCAGGAGAGGCTGGCAAAACGAAAAGACTCGTGGGCAGCAAAACGAAACACTGCTGAAAAAAATAGCTCCGTCTGGCGGATGCAATGATGACGCGGTGAATAGTGACGATTCTCTCTGACCAATCAGCAGTCTGCAGTGTTTTCACGTCACATTTTAGTATCGCCTCAGCTCGCCTCAACCCGCTTAGAACCTCGCCGTAGGTGATACGAAAAAAAGTACCCGAAAGCAGGTACAGGTACAACTTTTACACAGTGGAAAACCAAACAAAGGCGAGTCGAGTCGAGTCGAGTCGAGCTGGTACTGTGTAGTGGAAAAGCGCTATATGACAAGAAAGCAGAAAATACTAGCCGGGTTTAAATCCCATGTGATGTTAGCGATATAACTCATATTAACAACTTTTATGAATTCTATTGAGAAACCATGAGAAATAGGTGAATATTGTTTTAAACCATGCTGTATAGCGGTGTTTTGCGGTGTGTTCATTGTCAATTCAAACATGAGTTAATTTTAATGAATAAAAATGCCATTATTTTATATGAAAAAGTTAATAATTGTATTTTATTGACAAAAATATTATAGTTTGTCTTGTATATTTTTTTTATTAGATCAGAAAACTATTTAAGCTGTCATATAGTCATATCACAATGTGGCCCTCACATGTTACAAAGCCCCCACATGGGACATGTTGTCACATTTTACTTCCATTCTTTCGAGGTAAATAAAGAAAAAAGTATACACTGTATTAATGAAACAAAACCACATACAGTATGTGATAAAGTCACAGTAGCTGCCACAGCTGGGGAAGCAGCACTGGCACACACACATACACACAAATACGCACATATACAGGTCCTTCTCAAAAAATTAGCATATTGTGATAAAGTTCATTATTTTCCATAATGTAATGATACAAATGTAACTTTCATATATTTTAGATTCATTGCACACCAACTGAAATATTTCAGGTCTTTTATTGTTTTAATACTGATGGTTTTGGCATACAGCTCATGAAAACCCAAAATTCCTATCTAAAAAAATTTGCATATCATTAAAAAAAAGGTTCTCTAAACGAGCTATTAACCTAATCATATGAATCAACTAATTAACTCTAAACACCTGCAAAAGATTCCTGAGGCTTTTAAAAACTCCCAGCCGGTTTCATTACTCAAAACCGCAATCATGGGTAAGACTGCCGACCTGACTGCTGTCCAGAAGGCCATCATTGACACCCTCAAGCAAGAGGGTAAGACACAGAAAGAAATTTCTGAACAAATAGGCTGTTCCCAGAGTGGGAAGTCTGTGGGAAGGAAAAAGTGTGGCAAAAAACGCTGCACAACGAGAAGAGGTGACCGGACCCTGAGGAAGATTGTGGAGAAGGACCGATTCCAGACCTTGGGGGACCTGCGGAAGCAGTTGACTGAGTCTGGAGTAGAAACATCCAGAGCCACCGTGCACAGGCGTGTGCAGGAAATGGGCTACAGGTGCCGCATTCCCCAGGTCAAGCCACTTTTGAACCAGAAACAGCGGCAGAAGCGCCTGACCTGGGCTACAGAGAAGGAGCACTGGACTGTTGCTCAGTGGTCCAAAGTACTTTTTCGGATGAAAGCAAATTTAGCATGTCATTCGGAAATCAAGGTGCTAGAGTCTGGAGGAAGACTGGGGAGAAGGAAATGCCAAAATGCCTGAAGTCCAGTGTCAAGTACCCACAGTCAGTGATGGTCTGGGGTGCCATGTCAGCTGCTGGTGTTGGTCCACTGTGTGTTATCAAGGGCAGGGTCAATGCAGCTAGCTATCAGGAGATTTTGGAGCACTTCATGCTTCCATCTGATTTCATTTTTCAGTACGACCTGGCATCTGCTCACAGTGCCAAAACTACTGGTAAATGGTTTACTGACCATGGTATTACTGTGCTCAATTGGCCTGCCAACTCTCCTGACCTGAACCCCATAGAGAATCTGTGGGATATTGTGAAGAGAAAGTTGAGAGACGCAAGACCCAACACTCTGGATGAGCTTAAGACCGCTATCAAAGCATCCTGGGCCTCCATAACACCTCAGCAGTGTCACAGGCTGATTGCCTCCATGCCACGCCGCATTGAAGCAGTCATTTCTGCAAAAGGATTCCCGACCAAGTATTGAGTGCATAACTGAACATAATTATTTGAAGGTTGACTTTTTTTGTATTAAAAACACTTCTTTTATTGGTCGGATAAAATATGCTAATTTTTTGAGATAGGAATTTTGGGTTTTCATGAGCTGTATGCCAAAATCATCAGTATTAAAACAATAAAAGACCTGAAATATTTCAGTTGGTGTGCAATGAATCTAAAATATATGAAAGTTTAATTTTTATCATTACATTATGGAAAATAATGAACTTTATCACAATATGCTAATTTTTTGAGAAGGACCTGTATACTGACCTCATTCATCCACATCTTGTTCCTCCCTGCCTATCATAGGAGCGGGTGCACACGCGATGCTGATAGCACATGGACATTCATCCACTTTCCTACTCTCCCTTCCATATTAATTTCCCGGTCATTTCATACTCTTACACTTCACTGTCTTGTCATTTTGTCCCTGTGTTGTTTGTCTGTGTGGGCGCAGTCAGTCTTACAGCGGGAAAGTTGCACCGGCCAAACCGAACGATTGAGGGGCCCACGAGTCTTCCCAGAGTCTCACCGAAGCCCAGTCCACAACCAACCAAGTCAATCACTCCTAACGCTACAGCTAGGGAGGGTATGGTTTCCCTGATGCGCAGATTTCCCGCTGTAAGACTGACTTCGCCCACACAGACAAACAACACAGAGAGATGAGTGATATCTGCGGGAGCTCCGAAGTCTTATGACATCACGGTCGGGTTGCGCAGGGCATCGAAACTGGAAGCTGACGAAACCATTGTCGAGTGTGAATAGGTGTTTGTTTGTGTATTTAAATGCAAATATGATGTGTTAAGTGTATTAAGTGTGAATGGATTATGTGTTTATTATTTATATATATATATATATAATGGGAATGGATTATGGATAATCAATGAAGTATTTGTATGTGTATTAACTGTTATATCTTCCTGAAATTGGTGTGGTCCAAAAAGGGGCGGGGTTTGGCCTATTTAAGCCAAGGCCAAACCTGAAATCAGGACTTGTTAACCAAGTTGGAGCGAGAGTGCAACTGCGGTGCCTCAAGCAAACCTTAATATACTGTGGATACGTTTTGGGAAGTTTTTGTCTTTATTTGGAAGCCGTATATTAAAGAACTGTGCAGAACAGCTGGCAGACATTTTTTGTTTTATTTTCAAAATGTCCTTACATCTCCACACCGTTCCTCGCATTTGGAAAGACTCCATTATTGTTCCGGTGCCTAAAAATAAAGCTCCAGAGTCTCTTAACGACTTTAGCCCTGTGGCGCTCACGTCCCTCACTATGAAGACGTTAGAGAGGATCGTGAAGGACGAACTTTTGAACTCTGTCCAGGATCTACTGGATACGTTTCAATTTGCCATCTTGAGAGTGCAAAGAGCCTTGTGTGGCTGCTTTTATTGAATTTTCTTCAGCTTTTAATTGCATCCAACTATATATTTTAGCAGGGATTTTAAAGAGTACTTTTAATATCGATCCTTGTCTTATCTGTGGTTAATGAACTTTTTAACTAACAGGTCTCAACGCGTGAGAGTGAATAGCATTTTATCCGATGTCCTCTTTTCCTCCACTGGTTCCCCCCAGGGCTGCGTGCTCTCCGTGATCTTATTTATTTTATAAACAAATGCATGCCAAAGCCAGCACACCAGGCGTCAAGTTTGCTGACGACTCGGTAATAGTGTCGCTGCTGACGCACAATGACCCAGAGCATGGTGCTATTTTAAATGATTTTACAGAGTGGTGCAAGTTGTCTTTTATTAACATTAACGGGGCAAAAACTAAAGAAATGCTCATCAATTTTAGAAAGAACCCCCCCCCCACCCTCTCTTCTACCCTCATTAATGTTCAAGCTATGGAAGTGGTGAAGCAATACAAATACCTTGGTATTATAATACATGACAAACTCACCTTCGAGCCACAGGTTGACGCTGTCTGTAAGAAATCACATCAACGCATGTTTTTTTATCGTAAACTTCGCAATTTTAATGTTGATAAGACTTTTATGAGGATGTTTTATTGTTGTTTTATTGAATCTATTCTTTCTTTTGCCCTTGTGAGTTGGTTTGGGTCCCTTGCGCTTAAAAACAAGAACAGGCTGCAACATATAGTTAAGGTGTGTGGCAAAATTTCCCACAACCCACTGACTGATTTAAATTCTGTATATGAGACAAGGACCCTCAAGAAGGCACAATCAGTCCTGGCTGACCCAAGTCACCCCCTGAACAGCTGTTTCATTTTGTTGCCATCGAGCCGAAGATTCAGTCTGCCTAAATGCAGGACAAACAGACACAAAAACTCTTTTGTCCCTGCTGCTATAGTTTTTTTAATAAGTCAGTGTGAGTTGTGGACTTCTGTGTAGTATGTATTTTCTTTGTTTCTTACTGATTCTATGGCTGTTGTTTTGTATAACCTGTGTGTTACTTATGTCACATGCTGCTGCACAACAAATTACCCCCTGGGGATAATAAAGACTCCTTGAACCTTGAAACTATCCACAAGACACAGACCAGCCTACTTCCAAGACTCCCTGAATGCCGCAGCACCGAGAGAGCCAATGCACTGGGCTGATCCGAAGATGACGAGCTTCCAGGAGGGGGAAGATATCAAGAATTATCTTCGACGGTTTGAGCGTCTGGCCAGGACCTGGAGGTGGCCCGAGGAGGAGTGGAGCTACTGTCTGGTTCCGTTGCTAACAGGGCGAGCATTGAAAGCATACCTGGAAATGGACTAGGAGCAGGCTGAGGTCTACACTGATCTGATGGAAGCACTGCTGTAGAAGTTCAATATATCTCCAGAGACCTACCGCCAGCTCTTCCGATTGTCTACAGTCCCAGCTACAGAGTCGCCAACAGAGGCTTACCACTGGCTAAAGAATCTGTACAAGCTGTGGGTGCGACCGGAGGAGCACTCTAAAGAGGAGATCGGAGAGGCCATCATCCTGGAGCAGCTTCTTCGTGTGCTACCATATGACACACGCACCTGGGTGAGAGAGCATGAGCTGAGGTCAGGACTGGCGGCAGCAAAGTTGGCACAGCAGTACCTGAATGCTCATCGCAGTGGTCTTCATACTCAACCACTCAAAGGTACTGCACGGGGTGTTTCGCATAACACTGGTTCTGAAAGGGGTCGTGTTGAACTAGCTGACCATGTACAAGTTTCAAAGTCAATGACCAAAGACTTGCTTTGCTTTTACTGGCAGCAGCCAGGCCACAAGGCAGCTGTGTGTCCGCTCGCAAAGCGAAGCTTACGGGGTTTTGTTATGTGCCTAGAGAAGGGGACAGTGATTTTGACTCTGTGGGAGAGATTCGGAATGTATATGAGGTGGCTGCTAATGGACATGCACTAAAAGCACTCTTGGACACTGGAAGTTCTCTGTCAATGTTGAAATCATGCTTTGTAAATAAATGTCAATTATGCGAACACTACCTCTGTTCAATGCGTGCATGGGGATGTAAAGCAGTATCCCCCAGCTGAGGTAATGGTAGAGGTACAGGAACAAATGTACTTGCTTAATGTTACCATAGTGGACAATTTACCAGCTGATATGATTCTAGGAAGAGTCTTGCCAGTGTTATATGAACTCTTGCAACCCACCATCAAGGACTCTGAACATTCTTTTGCCACTGCCACTGCTAATTTGTCGTGTCCTGCTCTTACTCGAGCTAAAGCCAGGGCAGGTCTGCAGCCACTGCCAGACTTGGATGGTAGTCTGTTGCAGGGCGGGACTAAAGGCCCTAAAAAGTCACAGCGCCAAAGGCGGCTTGCAAAGTACCTGGGTACCCCAGCCTCTGAAGCCTTGGTGGAGGGCCTTGAAGTTAATGGCTGGAAGGTCCCACAGAACATATCACAACTTCAAATGGAAAATGAAACTTTAAAACCCTTATTTTCAAAGCTGAGTGCGGAAAGAATTTGAATCTGTGCAAAGAAGAATATGTAGTGGTGAATGGTGTGTTGTATGTGCGAACGAACGATGTGACTCCTCTGATTGTACCATCTTATTGTCGTCATTTTGTTCTGCACCTTGCACACACTGTTCCATGGGCTGGCCAATAGAAAACATATGCACGCATTAGCTCACACTTTTACTGGCCCACACTATACACTGATGTACAAACGCACTGCAACACATGTGCTATCTGTCAAAAGACGAATGCTGTGTCCCAGCGGGGCAGAGCACCCCTGCAACCCCTCCCTGTCATCTCTGCACCTTTTAGGCGGCTCGCCATGGACATTGTGGGACCGTTGGAAAATAGCAGTGCTGGACATCGCTACATCCTGGTAGTTAACGACTATGCCACAAGGTATCCTGAGGCCTTCCCACTCCGCTCTATCACCACAACCAAGATAATCCATGCCCTGTTTCAACTCTTCTCCAGAGTCGGCATACCTGAAGAGATTCTAACAGACCAGGGTACGAAATTTACATCATGATTGATGGGGCAGCTGAACAAGCAGTTGGTCATAAAAGCCATCCGAACAACTCCCTACCACCCTCAGACGGACGGTCTGGTGGAGAGGTTCAACCAAACCCTCAAGAACATGTTGAGGAAGTTTGTTGCAGACACAGGACGAGACTGGGACAAGTGGCTACCGTTTGTTCTCTTTGCCTACCGAGAGGTACCCCAAGCATCAACGGGGTTCTCACCGTTTGAGCTCCTCTATGGATGGCAGGTACAAGGACCCCTGGATCCTCCGGAAGAAAGGCTGGGAGGAGGAACCTGTTTCCAAGACGGAGGAGAAAGGCGGAATCGTGCAGTATGTGCTAGAGATGCGATATAGCCTGGAGCAGTACAGAGAACAAGCCAAAGAGATCCTACAAGAAAAACAACAAGCACAGAAAATATGGTATGACCAACACGCCAGGCTACGACAATTCCAACCGGGCAGAAGGTATTACTCCTGTTGCCAACTTCGATGAGCAAGCTACTGGCTAAATGGCAAGGACCATACAGCGTCGTCCGCAAGATGGGGCCAGTCACATATGAAGTTCATCATCCGGACAAGGGCAAGACCAGGCAGACCTACCACATGAACCTGCTGAAGGAGTGGAAGGAGCCACCCAGGGACCCGAAACATCTCTTCTGGTGAGGAAGGTGGAGGTGGAAGAGGAAGAGGAATCAGAGGATGCAAAGAGGCAGCCGTCTGTGGTGAACCTAACGCACCTGAGCTGCAAAGAGCTGCAGCACCTCCTGGACCAGTTTCCAGCTTTGTTCCGTCAGAGGCCTGGACAGACTGAGCTAACCCAACATACTATCCACCTTTCCGATCGAACACCATCACCCCAACGTCCTTACCGGGTGCCTGAGAGGCTGGTGGAACCCTTAAGCGAGGGTGACGCACACTTACTCTGTGTAGTTTGTCTCGGAGCGGAGCATCCACAGGCAGCGCTCGAGGGCGCTGTCTCTGCAAACTGTTTTTCAGTTACCTATGAAAGAGCTCCGCTCCCGTTTGAGCCTGTTCGATCAAATAGATCAGGCTCGCGTTTCCAGTGCATCAGGTCTCGCGTCTGTCGAGGCAGCGCGCTGCTTGTATGGCATGGGATTTGCACGTGGGGCTGGCATATAATACTGAGACGGTTGCGACCCTTTCTCAGTGTTTATTTACCAGCTCCACTGGTCTCGCGCATGGTTCGGAAGGCCGCGCTGCGGCTTCTTCCGACCGTGTTAAAGACCCGGTGTTTGATTTATCTGGCTCCGAGGAGAACACCGAATCACGTGGATATGGGGATTCGCCACCCCGTTGTTGAGGAGTTGCTGGAGATTGTAACCAGGGCAGTGGCTAAATTAAATGTTGAATGCCATTTAATGAGCAGAAAGCGACTTAGAAAAATAAAATGAATGAGCGCTTCCTGCAGACCCAGTCACAATCTTCGTGTCAGAGCCATCCCTTTTTTTCACTGATCTCCTTACTGAGGTATCGAGATCGTGGAAAAATCCATGTTCATCTAAATTATTTTCCCCTATGTATATATTTACATCTATTAGGGAATCTAATAAGAATGGTTAGGAGGTGATGCCTCGGGTAGAGGAATATTTTGCGAAATATTTTCTCCCCTACATTGCGTCACCCCTGATAGCTCAGACACTTCCCTCCAAATCTCGTACATCGAATTTGTTAGGGAAAGCATATATGGTGGTGGGTCAAGCCGGTGCATGCCTTCACACGATGGGGTTATTACAGGCATACCAGGCTGACCTCCTCAAAGAGGTGGATGATAACTGGGAGGTCTCACACTCGACAGTATTACTGAATTTCGTAGAGTGGCTGACTTATCTCTCCGTATTATTAAAAAGATGGCCCGTGCCATTGGCCGTTCTATGGCAGCACTAGTCGTCTCAGAGAGACATTTATGGCTGAATCGCTTGGGGATCGGGGAGAAGGACAGGGCCTTCCTTCTTGATGCCCCCCGTTTCGCCTTCTGGCCTCTTTGGCGACGCGGCAAAAAAACGTTGTCGAGAGGCTTCAGGAGGCAGAGCGACAATAAGATATCCCCAGTTGTCAGTCCAGGTCTCATGGGGTTGTTGGGGACAGCCTCATAAGACAGCCGCCAGCTCCTCATATGTTTTTTGAAAAGGTTGCCTCTCGTGCCCCCCCATATAAGGCTTGGGGCCAGAGGAAACATTCTCGCACAAAGCCCTCCATACCGAAGACAGGTCTGAGGACTGTCTCTCGGGTTAAGATGGCCCTGACCAAGAGGTCTTGTCGTAACACGCTGACCCTTATGGGCGTTCCCCCAGGAGGGCGAGTACAAGAGTCTCCCCCCTTATGCAGCCCTTAGGAAATCGATGTTTGCTTCTCGCCGCCAATGGCGCCTCGGGACACATCGGCTTCCAGCGAACACAAATTGCAGTGTCCACCTGAAGACGTTGTGCAGCTTCTCAGGAGGCCTGTAGAGAGCATATTTCGGTTAGTTCCTGCCAGTTAGCTGCTTCAGGTCACCGAAGCCGTTTGGAAATGTATAGCCGAGGCCAGTCTCGAGAGACTGGTCCCCATAATGGCATTTCTAGACACCCCGAGGGGTCTTCAAAACACAGCCTAGGGGGTCCTGCTTACAGTGGAGCTAATATAAAAAATAAACATTATCTACTAGGGGTGGTTCACATGTTGGCCAGCCCCGAGCAGGGTCGGTTTTTGGAACAGGAAGTCTAGTCCCTCTTAACACAGGAGACCTCAACGTGGGCTCTTCTTCGGTTACGGGAGCCTGGGTTCTACAACCGGCACTTCATAGTTCCTGTGAAGGGAGGGGAAGTTAGGCCTGGTTTTGGATCTCGGGGTACTGGATCAACCTCCGAAGGGGTATAGATTCAAGATACCGAATGTCAGTCAAACCTGCTCCGAGGACTGGTCTGTCATGATAGATCCACAAGCTCCTTAACTCCTCGTTCCCTTCTAACCCCATCACAGGACGTTTCCGAGATTCGCTTTTGGGGGGAAAAGCTTATCAATATACGGTTCTTCCTTTCGGCCTAGCCTTATCTCCTCGCACCTTTACTAAATGTATGGATGCTGCCCTTACTCCATTGGGACTTAGGGGAATCCGTATTCTAAATCACATAGATGACTGGCTCATTCTGGCTCTGTCAGAAGAACTGGCGATTCTGAGGTGCTTGGGGTTGACACTCAATGTGAAAAAGAGTTCCTTAACTCCTCCTCAGAGGACTACGTTCCTGGGAGTAGAGTGGGACTCAGTCACGATGCAGGCACAATTGTCTCCTGTTCGTATAAATAATATCTTAACCACAATAAAGAGTATAAGGTTAGGCCAGGCCATCACTGTCAAACACTTTCAAAGAGTTTTGGGGCCTCATGGCTGCAGCTTCCATCGTAATTCCTTTTGGTCTGCTCCGCATGAGGGCCTTACAGTGGTGGCTCAGGACCAAGGGGTTTTCTCCGCTGGGGAACCCCTTTTGCATGATCAGAGTCACGCGCAGATGCCTTCGTGCTCTTGTCATGTGGAAGAAACCATGGTTCCTGTCTCAAGGCCCGACTTTGGGAGCACCATGTCAGAGAAAAACTTTGACTACAGATGCGTCCTGCATGGGCTGGGGTGTGGTTATGGAGGGCCGTTACACCTAAGGTACTTGGAAGGACCATCATCTCTCATGGCATATTAATCTCTTGGAGATGTTGGCCGTATTCTTTGCCCTGAGGCACTTCCTTGTAGACCTCAGAGGCCATCATGTCCTCATTAGGACAGACAATATGTCGGTGGTCTCTTATATCAACCGCCAAGGAGGCCTGAAATCACGCCCTCTTTCTAGACTGGCGCATCAGATTCTTCTATGGGCCAGGATAAATTTCTCTCTGTTAGATCTATTTATATTCCTAGGGTTGATAATGTGGGATCAGATATCCTGTCGAGGCAGGGGCTGAGGCCCGGGGAACGGCGGCTCCACCCTGAAGTAGTTGAGCTTATATGGAGAGAGTTTGGCCGAGCGGAGGTTGACCTGTTCACCTCTCATGAGAACACTCATTGCCTGCTCTGGTACTTTCTCTCACATCCAGCTCCTTTGGGCCTGGATGCCATGTAACAGATGTGGCTGAGGTCACGTCTGTACGCTTTTCTTGATCGCTCTGCTCCCTGGGGTTCTGGAAGGGGTCAGGAGGTACGGTGTGAGTTTACTCCTTGTAGCTCCATACTGGCCGGCCCGAATTTGGTTCTTGGACCTTATAAGTCTCCTGAAGAGTCCTCCCTGGCGAGTCCCAATATTAGGAGAGATCTTCTTTCCCAGGCCGGTGGTACAATATTTTATCCACGGCCGGAGTTATGGAGACTATGGGTCTGGCCCCTGAGGGGGACCAACCCTTAAATAGGTTACCCTTTCCATCAAGGTGGTTAGGTCACCCATTCTAGAACCCCACTCTACTAGGAACTAAATATTTCTAGGAAACTTAGGTATGGCATTGAAGCCAGTTAAATACTGCCCACTGGCTTCAGTACTGGCGTTCCATCCTGTTCTCTAACGGGATCTCCCGTTCATGCTTAGGGCCTCTGTGGCGGCCTTAGTGCCCTCCGCAAGCTTCTAAGGGTGAGCTCGTAGGGACATTCCCACTAAGAAAACTCCATGTTCCTGTAGATTGGAGGATGAATCCTGTCATCTAACCTATTGGCATCAGGCTGACGGGTTATCTCTGGCACCCGTCATGTCCTGTGGATGAGTTATATGAGAATATATATAAGAATCTTGAGTCTGCTTCCTGTTCGTCCTACTCCCTGGAAGAGTGGTGGCGTTGCCCCCTCTTACTCGAGGGCATGGGAGCCACTCTATCTTATTTCTGCCGCAACACTGAGGTGCCTGTAGGCAATATCATGATTCTCCGGGTATTTATCATATAAGAATCTATTTGAGTCTGCTTCCTGCTCGTCCTGCTCCCTGGAAGAGTGGTGGTGCTGCCCCCTCTTACGTGATGACGTGGCAGCCACTCTACTTTATTTCTGCCTTGACACTGAGGTGCCTGTAGGCAGTATCATGATTCTTTAGGTAATCCATCCTCCATCGCATGTGACGGATGGTCAAGGTAGTAGCCTTGGAGGCCCCTATGTTAGGCCTCGGGCTGGGAGGAGTTAGATCTATCTAGATATGTATCAAGGGCTAGGAGCTATCCCCCTGTTTTTCAATTAGACAGTTGGTTATCTTCGGAAACCTCTCATAACTGATGTACGAGGTGCGCTCTTGCCTTCACCTCTCATCTAATATTTCTTTACTGTCTGGGGTTCCCATCCATGGGGTCTGTTGAGCCACCGGCTCCAGACCTCCCCTTCTTACACCACATCTTATGACAATCTAGGTTGGATCTGCCTTCTAATTCCCATCGTCCGTGAGTGTGCCAGATGCTTCACACCAGGGCGTATTCTCTCAGTGTGGCGCAGTGGGCATTTCGTTCCCCAATGTGTCGATTCTCGACGCAGCGCGAGTTCCCTTGAAAGAGAACGTCTCGGGTTACGACGCTGCGTCCCTCGGCCACACTTTTCGCGCGCCTGAGAACGACTTGGTTTGACCTATCAGAAGCTGACATTCACTGTTTCCTGTGACCTATTATAGCTTCCAGATCACCGTCACATGTAACGTCACGAGTGACGCGATTGCGCTACGCCAATCAAGATTGAATAGTTGACTTCTGACGCGTCATGCCGAAGGCATTCCCCAATGTGTCGATTCTCGATGCAGCGTCTCGTTCCCTTCTCAGGGAACGAGGGTTACAGTCGTAACCCGAGACGTTTTTGCTATGCATGTTTACTCAAGTAGTCTATGTAATCTTTAGTTTTTGTTTTATTAAATTCCATAATCCTTTGAATTGAATCTGTCTCATTGTTTCCTAAACTTGAAGTCCCTGAAAATGTCGATTTAAGCTACAAGCTCTATTTGGTTTAACTATTGAAATATCTAAAGTGCCTTACACGAAAATATCCCTCCTAGTGGCCATAGGAAGGGTATTGTCGCTGTTTACAGGCCGGTAAGTTGTGATAAGGAAGTTTCACCTCCAGTCAGATACAGATTGCGTGATAAACTAAATTTGAATCACATGAAAATTTACCCTGATAATTGATCTGATTTTACCGACCTATATTAATAATTAATACGAGCAATCGTGTTAATGATTCATATACGGTGAGGCTTAGCCTAGTCCCTATTTGGGATAATCTAATTTGTGTATGCGCTAATGTATATTCATTATCTTATGACTAGTATTCCACCTTGGAGTTAATAACTTCCCTAAAACAAGTCATTGTCGCTACACTATCTATGAATGTTCCCAGGTATTTAAAACTATTAACTATTTCTACCTGGTATCCATTGAGTGTCAAGGGTTGCAATTGTTCAGAGATTTCACATTTGTTTCTACTAATCACTAACTCTTTAGTTTTGTGCAAATTTATCTCAAGTACACTCAGTTTGCACCATTTTTGTATGGAATTTATATAATTATGATACAATTTATCTCTTTCAGTTCCACCTTTGTACAAAAGGCCGACAAGTGCCAAATCGTCAGCGTATTTAAGTAGACTAAAATATGAGTTGTGAATTTTAAATTCATTTATGTACAATGAGAATAATAGAGGAGATAATATAGTTCCCTGTGGTACTCCTGTGTTTAAAACAATTGTTTTTGAAACTTTATCATTAAGGAGAACTCTTTGTGGACGATTTAAAAGAAAGTCTCTAATCCACAAAAAACAAAAAAATAAACTACAAAAAATGTAGTTAACACTCTTTCCATACATTTACCCAAACTAGATGTAAGAGCTATTGGCCTAAAATCCTTTAACTGATTAGCATTAGATATTTTCGGTACTGGAACAATATTTGATAATTTCCATGAACTAGGAACCACCTTCTTATTTAACAAGAGCTGAAACAATTGTGTAAGAACACCAGTCAATTGAAAAGCACAATCTTTTAGCACTCTACCCTTTAATCCATCTGGACCAGGTGCTTTATTTGGCTTAATACAAGTGAGACTAGCCGTGATTTCATGCTCTTTAAGTATGGATGGAGTTTTTCGGTTCCTTGCCACTGTTGCCTTTGGCTTGCTCAGTTGGGGATATTCAAATTAATTAACCAATCATACCATTGATCAGCTCTACCAAACTTGGATGTCTTTTTTTCCAGTAATAAACAAACATTGTTAAGTTGTTTTGATTGATACTGTGAAGCAGCTTTGATACAATCTGTATTGTGAAAAGCGCTATATAAATATATTTGACTTGACTTGACTATAATATTCTCATATGTAGGAATGTCAAGGCATATTCTATCACACTCAGTATTACACGTTCCACAATCAAACCTACTAAAAAAAAATTCAGATTTTCTGAAAAGATACACCTTGTGAATAATACATTGGTTCTCTTACCAGAGGTTCTCTCGTATTGCGTAAGTTTAGCTTACGCTACGGGGAAAGATTCATCTTCTCGAGATACTGAAGCCAAAAAATTATCCTTAATTTTGTATTCCTTGTCAACGCAGTGCAGCAGCTAGCAGACCTAGAGCAGGCCATCTCGCGTGCTCATTGGCTGCCCTGCGGGCAACTGCTGCAGCCTACCAGTGAGCCCGGCGTGACGTCATGCCCAATGAAGGGCGCCCGCGCCTTCATAGCATCACAGCCCGCCAGAATGGGCGTGGCTTAGCGTATAAATGTAGGGGCTGTAGGCTGACTTCCCTGATTTTTCGCCTCTTCAGCGAGCTCTTCGCATCGCTGGATCTGAGAGAAGCCACCGCCGCCGTCGAACAGCCAGCTTAGGACAGCGCTGAGGAAGCCGGCCGTCTTTGCCACCTTCAGCCATCCGTGCGAGCTACGCTATCCGGCGACGTATCCTTTTTACCTTGCTACTAAAATTTTCTAAAAGAGCAGCGAGCGTCTTTTTAAAGATGCCTCGCACTTCCTGCGGCTCATGTAGAGCCCCGCTCAGCGCCGGAGACCGCCACCTGATCTGCGCTCTCTGCCTGGGCCTGGAACACGCAGGTGAGGAGCTTCCGCTGTCGGCCCTGCGGGCCCGACTCGAAGCTTTCAACACCGCAGCAGTCACTCCGCCCTCTGTGGGACCGCGCAGGAAGAAGCGCCGTTCCCTGAGACAACCGGAACCTGTGGCCACAGCGACGCGCTCGCCAGAGAACCTCCCTCGAGCCTCGCTTTCGCCTTCCCCGCCTCTCCTCACCGACGCGCAGCTGCCGCTTACGAGCCTCACTGCCGTCGCATCGGAGGATGAGGCCGAGGAACACGCCACGAGAGACTGCTGCTCCATCCTGGCATCGGACAGCGAGGAATGGTCGCTTCATTCCGCCACCCCGTCGATCCAGGAATCCACCCATACCCGCGCTGGAGCTGATGCGGAACTGTTGCGCCTGCTGACACAGGCTGTTGACCGTCTCGGGCTCGAGTGGTCGCTGCCAAAGGAACCCGCGCCGAACAGGCTCGACGGCTGTTTCCTTCAGAGTCGCCGTCGCGCAGCTTCAGCAACTAGGCCCGCTCCATTCCTGCTGGAACTTCATTCGGAGCTGACGAAGTCATGGAATACACCTTTTTCTTCAAGACTTCAGTCACAGGCCTCCGCGTCGCTCTCCCAAGTGGACGGCGCCGCCGAGAAAGGGTACACGGCTATTCCCCCTCCCGTCTAAAGCCTGCAGAGCCACGTCAGCCTTGGTCGGCCGCACTTATGCCACCTCCGGCCAGGCCGCGTCTGCTCTACACTCTATGGCTGTGCTACAGATCCTGCAAGACGACTTCCTCCGTGAATGGGATGAGAAGGACCGGGATCCAGCTGCGGTTACAGACCTGAGAAGTGCGACGGACCTTTCTCTCCGCGCCACCAAAGCCGCAGTCCAAGCCATCGGAAGAGCCATGGCTGCGTTAACTGTGACAGAGAGGCACCTCTGGTTAACGCTCGCGGATATGAGGGAATCTGAGCGAGCCACCTTCCTGAACGCGCCGCTCTCCCCCACTGGTCTCTTCGGCCCAGCGGTGAACGGGATCGTTGACCGTTTCTCTGAGGTGCAGAAGACCACGCAGGCCATGAACCTCTTCCTGCCGCGACGCTCGCGTTTCGCCACAGGCCGCTCTCGCGAGAGACAAAGTCAGCCTCCTGTGCGAACCAGCACCCAGCGTCCAGCACAGCCTCAGCCTTCGCAGCGACGTCAGGGTGGCCGCCCTAGATCGCGCTCAGACAGCCGTCACAGACCGCCGCCCCCCAGAGGGCCTCGGCAAAGAATCACGCCGAAGTCTGAGCACGCGAAGCCCTCCTAACAGAGAGAGAGAAAAGACGCGCTTGTCCCGCTGCGGCCGGACCGCCGTCAAAGTTCATTTCCCTGTCAGTCCCCTTCAAACAGGCTACTGCAGTGGTTCAATTAGCAGCCAACGAGCCGGTTAATTCACCCTCTCGCCTGCACACAAACGCCGTTTTCACCGCGACCCAGAGAAATCTCAAAAAGAGTATAATGTCTGGTCCGGCTCACGCCGTCAGTGTTGTAAGTGTAGTGAAAGTGCCCACGCCCCAGTGTTCACTCCTACACATAAGCACTCTGAATCCCGTGTCACTCACAGAGCACACTCTCATAAAGCGCAGAAAGCTTCTCTAGTGTTGAATGTAAGAAATGTGTCCACAGGTCTGTGCCCACTTTCTGCCCGCTCTGTTACACGTTCAAAGAAGCAGGTTATGAATGTAAGTCTCGTGCCCCCCAGAGAGCGCTCACGCTTGCTAACACATACCTCCCCCCGGGCTCCGCCCGCACGTTAAAGTGTTATCACAAAACGCAGGGCGTTAATAAAACGCTCCTCATCCATTATGATCGGGGCGTCAGATACAGTTGTAAGTCTCGTGCCCGCGTACGCGCGCTCACGCTTACAGAAAGCTTTTCCGCCCGGAGCGCTGCTCATGCGTCAAAAAGTGAAAAAAGAATGTTCCCCATCCCTTATGATTGGGACATCTCACATAAATCAGCCGGTTTCGGCTCTCAGCGAGCAGCCATTGCCCAGAACCGAGAGCACGCGCGCCGCGCTTCCGGCTCCGGTTCAGTTTCACAAGCCCGCAGGTGGCGGCGATCTGAATCCGGAGGCCATTCGCCCCCTGGCGGCTCACATAGCTGCGTGGGAAACAATCCCAGGGATTTCAGAATGGGTGTTGAGCACAATAAAGCCGAGCTATACACTTCAATTCATTCGCCGTCCCCCGCGCTTTCAAGCCTGGACCGCGACGATAGTGAATGCGGAGGTAGCACACCTACATCACGCAGAAATAGCGAAGCTGCTGTGCAAAGGGGCTATAGAAAAGGTACCGCCATCTCTGAGCGAGTCAGGTTTTTACAGCCGATATTTTCTCGTACCCAAGAAGGACGGAGCCTTCAGACCTATCCTAGATCTGAGGCTTTTGAACAAAGCGCTCGCCCCCCTGAGAAATCAGGGGCTGCGAATAATGAACTATCTGGACGATTGGCTGATACTGGCACAGTCAGAGACAGAACTGCTATCTCACAGAACAGTGCTTCTCAGTCATCTGGAAAGCTTGGGTCTCACGGTCAACTGGACCAAAAGCTCATTACTGCCCAGCCAGTCAATTTCCTTTCTAGGAATAGAACTGGACTCGGTGACCATGACGGCTCGTTTATCGACACAGCGCGTGCGCCGTGTTCGCCACCTAGCCGCATCTTTCCAGAAGGGCAGCTTTCTCCCTTTGAAAACATTTCAAAGGATGTTGGGCTGTATGGCATCAGCTGCAGCGGGGCCTACTGCGCATGCGCCCGCTCCAACGCTGGTTGAATGCTCGCGTGTCCCGCCGAGCCTGGGTGTCTGGCGGCCAGAAAATCAGAGTGACTCAGACCTGCATAGCGGTTCTGCAGCCCTGGTTAGTGGCCGACTGGTACCAGCAGGGAGTAATGATGGGAACCATCTCTTATCGGGAAGTCATCTCGACAGATGCGTCCAACTCGGGTTGGGGCGCGCTGTTCGAGGGCAGACCGGTCTTTGGCCAGTGGTCAGACCAGGAGAAGGGTTTTCACATAAACATTCTGGAGATGATAGCGGTCGAGAACGCGCTGAAGTGCTTCTTCCCGTTCATACAGGACCAGCATGTTCTTGTCCGCTCGGACAACATGTCTGTGGTATCCTATGTAAACCGTCAGGGCGGTGTCAGATCCAGAAATCTCCGCAATCTGACGGAACGCCTCCTTATTTGGTCTCAGATGCACCTGCGCTCGCTGAGGGCGGCGCATGTGCCTGGCCATTTTAACGATGGCCCAGACAAACTGTCCAGGGACAATGTTCCCCCAGGGGAATGGTCCCTGCACCCCCAAACGGTCCAGAAACTGTGGCGCCTATTCGGCAGAGCGGAAGTCGACCTATTTGCGTCAAAAGACAACGCTCAGTGCCCGAGGTTCTTCTTGAAGGACGAGGACGCGCTGGCCCAGGTTTGGCCCAGCCTCCCGCTATATGCTTTCCTTCCGGTCTCCCTGTTGCCACAGGTGATAAAGAGAATCAGGGAAACGCGCCACTCGGTGCTCCTCATAGCCCCGCGTTGGGAGAATCAGATTTGGTTCCCGGAACTAGCACGGCTGTCACATACAGCTCCGTGGCCGATTCCGGTGAGGGCAGATCTCCTCTGTCAGGCTCACGGCACGATCTGGCATCCCCATCCAGAGCGCTGGTCTCTGCACGGATGGTTGATCAACGGGTACTCGTTGCCCTGCCAGAAGGGGTGATGAACACGATCACGCAGTCTAGAGCCCCTTCCACGAGAAGGCTCTACGCGTCTAAATGGTCGGTGTTCTCTGGATGGTGCACCGACAGAGGTCTGGACCCGCGGACATGCGGGGTGGCGCATCTGCTCACCTTCCTACAAGAGCTGTTGGATAAGGGAAGGTCCCCATACACGCTCAAAGTGTACGTGGCGGCCGTGTCAGCGTTCGCAGAATCGGCGCACGGCCAGTCACTGGGAAGACATGAGTTGGTCATCCGCTTCCTTAGAAGAGCTAGAAGGATGAATCCGCCGCGCCCCCCGTCGGTTCCCATGTGGGATCTTTCGTTGGTACCCGAGGCCCTGAAAGCTTTTCCATTTGAACCACTAGACTCCGTGGTGTTGAAATATCTATCACTGAAAACCATCTTTCTGACTGCACTGTCGTCAGTAAAACGTGTGGGGGACCTGCATGCGCTGTCTGTCAGCGCGTCGTGTCTTGAGTTCGGGCCGAATGACTCTAAAGTCATCCTCAGACCTAGACATGGCTTTGTCCCTAAAGTGATGGGCACTCCATTCAGAGCGCAAGTTATTTCGTTGTCAGCTCTCCCAGCATCTGACAGCGAAAGTGATGTGAATCTCCTCTGCCCTGTCAGAGCGCTGAGGTTTTACATTACGCGCTCCGCCTCCTTCAGGAGTTCGGAACAGCTTTTTGTTTCGTTTGGTGGGCGCACCAAGGGTCTCGCCTCCTCAAAACAGAGCCTGTCCAGATGGATAGTGGACTGCATAGCAGCCGCTTACGAGTCAAAAGGTCTGCAATGCCCTCTGGGCATCAGGGCTCATTCCACGAGAGGCGTGGCCTCTTCGTGGGCATGGTCCAGTGGAATTTCTATCCATGACATATGTGTAGCGGCGGGCTGGAGCTCCCCGTCTACCTTTATCAGGTTTTACAACCTAGAAGTTCCTGCCTTGCAGGCTAAACTGTTGTCAGTTTAAAGGAGAGGTGTATTCTTCCCAGATCTCCTGCTCAGATCACTCATACATGACTCAGCTCTCCTGGTTGAGCTGCACTAAGTAGGGTATGTGCCATGTGCCTATACAGACCGGCACGTTGCTCTGTATTCCCTATGTGTGCTTATGTACAAGAGATGGCCGGCGTGGCTGGCCACCTTATTTTTTCCACTTACGGGTTCCCCTGAAAGTTCGGGGTTTCATGGTGGATGCTTGGCGCGCACGGCGTTGACAAAGTGTTCCCGTAGCGTAAGCTAAACTTACGTAATACGAGAGAACCTCTCGTAAGAGAATGATACTCGGCTACTAACGTAACCTCGGTTCTCTCTAGAGAGAAAACGAGTATTGCGTAACCGGCCGTGCTCGTGCCACGAGCGACTTCGCTTCAGTCGACGAAAAACCAGGGAAGTCAGCCTACAGCCCCTACCTTTATACGCCTTTATAAGCCATGCCCATTCTGGCGGGCTGTGACGCTATGAAGGCGCGGGCGCCCTTCATTGGGCATGACGTCACGCCGGGCTCACTGGTAGGCTGCAGCAGTTGCCCGCAGGGCAGCCAATGAGCATGCGAGATGGCCTGCTCTAGGTCTGCTAGCTGCTGCACTGCGTTGACAAGGAATACAAAATTAAGGATAATTTTTTGGCTTCAGTATCTCGAGAAGATGAATCTTTCCCCGTAGCGTAAGCTAAACTTACGCAATACTCGTTCCCTCTCTAGAGAGAACCGAGGTTACGTTAGTAACCGAGTATCGTTTCCTTGTTTCTCTCCCCATCATGGTATTTAGACCCTCCCATGCCTGTTTTGCATTACCCATATATAACCTACAGCAGCAGCAGATCTCAGATTTACGCAGGGCACTGGAAGACAGCCGAGAGGGTGGAGTGATTAGACTGGTAACCCCATTCGTCGTCATCCGACGTAACTCGGAGTGACAACGAAAGGGAACGTCTCGGTTACGTATGTAACCCTCGTTCCCTGAGTAGGGAACGGAGACGTTACGTCTTCCTGCCACTTCCGCTGTACTGCGGGGATCGCCTGAGTTCAGTCTCGGCTCCTCAGCGAAGAAACATATCTGCATGTTGCCGGCATGCTCCTTTTATACCCACGAGGTAAGGCGAAGATACGCAATGCAAATTCCGCAGACCCATGGCATTTCTTTGGCTCGTTTTGTATACTCGAAGTCGATAGGCTTTCTAAGCGAAACCCCATTCATCGTCATCCAACGCAACGTCTCCGTTCCCTACTCAGGGAACAAGGGTTACATACGTAACAGAGACGTTTTTCTTTCCAAATGTTATAGATTACCAAAATCTATACTTAGAAATATTATAAAACAAATAAAACACCAAATATATATATACTTTTCCAATTTTAGGTCAATCAGTAAGATTTTATGGTGATTTGTAAATTTGTCCATAGTCGTGCAATGGGTATTCTGGATGTTTAAGGGGTGGGGAGGGGGGTGGTGGGTGGATGTCAACTTAAAAGGTTATTTAAGTAGTCAACAAAGACATAAATTACCTCAGACACAAACCTTTGTAAAAAAAAAAGAAATCAGATTCTGGAGGTTTAAATTACTGGGGTCAAACAGGAGGGTAACAGGAGGGTTAGGTTTAAATAGGATTTCAGTAAGTTGGCTTTTCCACTTTTACACTACGAATGGACTAGCCTACACAAATATTCAGATACGCAGAATTAGAAACATACGGTGACCGGGAGGGGACATGTTCGGTTCACTTATTTTTGTCGTTGCCACAACATATAAACTCGTGGGAACGTCATATTAAGTCGTGGGAACGTGATTATAAGTCGTGGCCACGAGATCATTTTGTTGAGGTAACAACATAATTATGTCGTGGCCACGCGATGCAAAGTCGTAGCCTCGAGATCATATGTTGAGGGAACGATATATTTTCCTCGTGGCCACGACTTCATATTTTGCAAGAACGACATCTATTTGTCGTGGCCACGAGTTATGTTGAGGGAGCCACAGCGGCCAATAGGCCTACTGTAACCGTACCATAGCATAGACTGGGCTACAGCAGAGATGGAGATGACAGAAGAAATAACATTTTACTTTAAATTAGGAATGTCATATAAAGATATAGTGTGGTCTTTGGCATTAAGACATGGGTACGTTATAAGTGAAAGACACCTGAAGCACATTCTTAAATTGAATGGGCTTTTTTGTCGCGGTTTTGCACTGGCATGAAGTTGGTTTGACGTTGGACGTTTGATATTCGCATTTTAGGGACCGTCTCAAAATTACATGCGACATTGGCATAAACGTTTCTAACTTCAATAACATTTTAAGACAATGACTTACAGTCATAAAACCAACTGTACATTGTTCACCCAGGTCTCATGTATGATGCACACCTTTTAGATTTTTGATATTTATGACAATAAACTGCTAAATCATATGCAAATATTGCTATGTATTGCACTACTGTATGGAATCATATACAGAATATGACAATATTTAAAGCTCAATAGCATTTGAAGACAATGACTTACAGTCATAAAACCAACTGTACATTGTTCATCTAGGTGTCAGGTATGTGACAGTAGTGAAATACATAGCAATATTTGCATATGATTTAACAGTTTATTGTCATAAATATCAAAAATCTAAAAGGTGTGCATCATACATGAGACCTGGGTGAACAATGTACAGTTGGTTTTATGACTAAGTCATTGTCTTCAAATGCTATTGAAGTTGTAAACGTTTATGCCAATCTCGCATGTAATTTTGAGACGGTCCCTAAAATGCGAATATCGAACATCCAACGTCAAACCAACTTCATGCCAGTGTATAACTGCGACAAAAAAGCCCATTCAATTTAAGAATGCGCTTCAGGTGTCTTTCACTTATAACGTACCCATGTCTTAATGCCAAAGACCGCACTATATATTTATATGACATTCCTAATTTAAAGTAAAATGTTATTTCTTCTGTCATCTCCATCTCTGCTGTAGCCCAGTCTATGCTATGGTACGGTTACAGTATTGGCCGCTGTGGCTCCCTCAACATAACTCGTGGCCACGACAAATACAGTAGATGTTGTTCTCTCAAAATATGAAGTCGTGGCCACGAGAAAAATATATCGTTCCCTCAAAATATGATCTTGAGGCTACGACTTTGCATCGCGTGGCCACGACATAATTATGTCGTTACCTCAACAAAATGATCGCGTGGCCACAACTTATAATCACGTTCCCACGACTTAATATGACGTTCCCACGAGATATTATCACGTTCCCACGACTTAACATCACGTTCCCTCGAGTTTATATGTTGTGGCCACAACAAAAATAAGTGAACCGAACATGTCCCCTCCCGGTCACCGTAGAAACATTTCTGTTTTATATCAATATTCTAATCAATATTTTCAAACAATGTAAGTTTCATAAGACTGTATATGAAAACCTATGTAAAAAGTATATTTAATAGGCTACTCGAACAAAAAAGTTAACAGAACTACAAGCCAAGTATACTTTGAATACTTAATTATACTTTTAAGTATATCCCGATCAAAAGATTGAGTACAAGTACAGGCCAAATATACTTGGACTTTCCTCTCAGTATAAGTCAAGTAAACTTAAGTGTAATTTTAAGTATATTTCTGAGAAGTAAAATGTAGACTGAAAGTATACTTCCTTATTTTTAGTTTAAAAGTATACTTATAGAACACTTGAATAACATCTTTTTCGTAAGGGAAAGTGTTACCAAATTGTTTCTCCTGTTTCCCTGACATTTGATGGAAAGCAATGGACACTTTTATCTGAATATTTTGCTTCTTAGTTTTTTTTTCTCTAGGACTACTGATTCAGATTGAATTTGATGTTTGTTATTTAGTAGACTTGATCTCAATGTGTTAAAAGGCACTGATCCAAAAAGATTTCCACTTTACAACTGCGAGATGGAACACTGTATGCATCTAGCATGTGCCAAATTAGAGCTCCATGGTTCAGGGAGTGTTCAAGAACACACAATATGTCCATCTGAATATTCAGAAAAGTATTCAAATAGTTTTCTGAAAATCAATCCAAAGCATTTGTCAGAGTACATTTCAAATGCTCTGACTGAAAGACTGAAAGACTGAGTTTAAAAATAACTTAATATACTGGCAGCCATGGTAAGCAACCACCATGCAAATTTATGGAGGGAAAGAGAGATTTGCTTCAGACATTGACTTTGTAATTGATCCACCCTGATTGAAGCTGAATTATGTTAAAATAAATACAGTTCTGCTCATGTTTTAATGCGCAGATTCACTATTTTGCATATCATATGTCACAGATAAAACAAGTTTTTTGAGTTTGCACAAAGTATTCTGTTGGATAAAAGATTACTACTACTAAACGAATGCATGTAAGAAAAAGTATGCATAACCTCATTTCTTAATATTGTGCATGGTTTTGATAGTTTTGATGGAAGTCTATGGTTTTTCCTGAGAAGTTGCCTTGGATCTCATTCATAAAAGGATGCGTAGAAACCATCCTACATTTGATCTTACGATCATTTGAACGTATGCACTAAAAATTTGCGTACACCTCTTTTCCAGATGTGAAATCTATTAATCGCAAATGATCTTGAAATTGTGGCTGAATGTTTTCAGATTTCTGCCTTGTAAATGCCACCTAATTAATGTCATTAACATATAAAAGAGCACCAGTCAATGTCCAAATCCTTTACTTGAGATTGGCGAGCTGCAAGAATTACTTAGATTTCCAAATACCAGTGGGGGAAACAATTTCTCTGTTTGTGTAAATCCACTTGGGGTTCAGAGTATTTATTTTTTCCTCACTTTAATTTCCCTCATCTAGTACAAATTGTGTGTATGTGTGTGTGTGTGCCAGTGCTGCTTCCTCAGCGGTGGCAGCTAATGTGACTTTATCACATCACCTTCCCCCTCTACAAGCAGCATACTGGCCGGAAACCTGGACAGGTTACTGCGGCTACCACGTTGAGTCTGCCCAGTCGGTGCCGTATTTTGAAGCAGGAACCAGGCACCAGGCACCAGGAACCTCTGAGAGAAGTCTGGACTCTGCAGGACCGGCTGGAGCACATCTTGTCTTTCAGCGTAGTGAAAGCTGTCTCGCAGTCATCGGTCCATAGAATAGGGTTCTTCACCGGTTTGGACAACAGGTTGGTCAGGGGGACCGCGATGGAGGCAAAGTTTGGTACAACCTCAGTTCTTTCTTGGTCTTTGGTTGTGGGCTCCTTCGGATTGCTTCCACCTTGTCAATCTGTGCTCTCAGTTGTCCGTTGCCCAGGTGATAGGTGAAGGTAGTTTGCCTCTTGCCTTGCCCACTCGCAGTTTGAAACTCCTGCTTCCTCTATCCTCTTTAGGGTTTGTTGGAGGTGTTGAAGATGATCTGCCCAAGAGTTGCTATGGATTACCACGTCATCCAAGTACGCCGCGGACCAGTCTTCACAGCCTTGGAGGACTCAGTCCGTAAGCCTCTGGAATGTGGCTGGTGCCCCGTGTAGGCCAAAAGGAAGGACTGTGAATTGATATAGTCCTAGTGGTGTTCGGAATGCGGAGTATCGTCTGGACTGAGGGTTGAGGGATACCTGCCAGTACCGCTTACACAGGTCTAACGTGGTGATGTACTGGGCTCTTCCAATTTTCTCCAGCAGATCATCTATTCTTGGCATGGGGTATGCATCGAATTTAGATTGGGCGTTGAGTTTGCGGAAGTCGATGCAGACACGCAGGGATCCGTCCTTCTTGGGTACGATCACCATCGGGCTACTCCACTCACTCGTTGAAGGTTCTATCACTCCTAGCCCCTTTATCAACTTGATTTCTTCCTTTAACCCTCTGGGGACCAAAAACGCGCCACCGCGTTTTGCTCGTTTTTTTTTTAGCATTGTAAAATAAACTCAAAATGCGCTGTTAATTTTTATCTTTCATTTTCGTGTTATACATCAATCGATCCTGTTCAGTTTCTATTTTTTTTCTGTATACTCACAATAAAAATAAAGTGTTTTGCTTTTTGCCAAATAAAGAAAAATTAACATGATGCGAGTTCTGCACTCTCTCTGTCAGTGAACTCCAATTTGAAACGCGTTCGAAAATGATCTGTAACTCCGCGAAAATTCTGTCAAACAGGCAAACATACCCACAGGCATAAAGCTTGAGATCGCATCTTTTAAATTAAGTAATTTATATAAAAAACAAATATTCTCAGCTTCTGTAATCTGTATGAAAAGAGAGCGATTCCAGTCGAGCTCATTACGAGCTCATTAACTTTAATTCGTTCACGCCTACTCACGGAGCGCGCTATTCATTGTGCTTTGCAAAGGACAGCTTGGTAAAAGGCAGGACACACCTTGGAAATGCCCCCGTCCCACCCACTTTTTAAAACAAAGAAAATGTACTCCACGCTCCTTGTTTAGCAAAGAGCGTGTTTAGCAGTTGTATGTACAATAACATTACGATGTCCAGCAATCGATTTAAATAGTACATTGGGTATAATTTGGTATAGGTTTGGTATATGTTGTTTGTGGTGAGAATTTTCACATAAATATGAGTACGTTTGAACGGTCCAGTGGCATAACTTTTGCCCAGCGTGTCAGAGGTTCTGGGTTCTATCCGCACTGGTTTTATCAAAACCGATTATGTTTATCAGTGGTTGTATATCAGGCAAGGATACGTTTGTATGCATTTTGTTTTGTAATTTCACCGGAACGAATAGAGAGTCTCCACAACGGATTGAAGCGTGCGTCCGAGTGAAGACTGTGCGTGAGCCACTAGAGAACACAGTATCCGCGCCACTGATCACAGCGGCAACGAGCACTTTGATCACTTTATTTAAGAAAACAACAAATTTCAGCGCTAGATTGCCTCTTATTTAACAAACAAATTAAATGAATGCTCTGCTAGTTAACTGGAGATGTTTTATTTATTTGTATCGGTACATTCATTCATTGGGGGAGTGTCTATGTCTGGTCTGGACACCCCTGGTCTGAATCTCATTAATATTGATAGGCCATTACCACTCCCACGCATATACCTCTTCTGACAAAAAAACTGTTTTACAAAGTTTAAATCAATGTATTGTTTTATGTGAACGATTAGGCAGGATGATTTTCACATCATTTTGAAGCCAGAACTCGAAGCGACAACATCCATTAGTCAAAAGTCTTGTGGACACATATTTAGTATGCGTTTTGTGGTCTTATTTCAGCAACTTTCATTTTTTTCAATAACCACGCATAAACATTATTCTCTTAAAAATACAAACATGTACATACATGTTGCTCACATATTATGGTAGCCCCGTTTGTGCTATATAGAGTGAATTTACACCTTGTTAACTTGTTTATAAATAACTGAAAAAAAGAACAAATGTCAGGGCATGTCAAAACATCTCAAGGACCTTAAAAACACCTTGGTCCCCAGAGGGTTAAATAACGCGGGCAAGGGGGCGCACACTGTCTGAATAGTTTCTCCTTATTGTTCGCCATAATATATATATATATATATATATATATTCAGAGTGACAGACAACACCAAATAAGACAAACAGGTTGACACAGAACGCTTGCTGAAGACCAGAAGCTGACATTCACTGTTTCCTGTGACCTTATATAGCTTCCAGATCACCGTCACATGCGACGTCACAAATGACGCGATTGCGCTACGCCAGTCAAGATTGAATAGTTGACTTCAGACGCGTCATGCCGAAGGCATTCCCCAATGTGACGATTCTCGACGCAGTGCGAGTTCCCTTGAAAGGGAACAAACAATTACCAAAATGATTGCAATATGAAATTTTGGAGAGAGAAAGTGAGAGAGAGAGAGAGAGAGAAGATGAGAGAGTGAGAGAGAGTGAGAGAGTGAGAGAGAGTGAGAGAGTGAGAGAGAGTGAGAGAGAGAGAGAGAGAGAGAGAGAGAGAGAGAGAGAGAGAGAGAGAGAGTGAGTGAGTGAGTGAGTGAGTGAGTGAGTGAGTGAGTGAGTGAGTGAGAGAGAGAGAGAGAGAGAGAGAGAGAGAGAGAGAAATCTTCTCAGGACAAAACAGTTCAAACAGTTATTTCACAATGAGACCCAAAGTTTTTTTAGGAAGTTCTAGACAACTTTAAAACAGCATTGTTTTTTTTTAGATTATATTTGCATTGATATGGGACCCTCTGTGCGGCTGGTTTGAAAAGAAGCGTAGTCTGAATGTCCGGAGTTTCGTTCGGACGGAGGTAGATGTTGCGATCTCTTCAGCTCATACGACAGATGCTTAATCTTAAATTCGTTTTGTTCGTGAATACACTGAACGAAGGAAAACTATCAACTGAGTTAGATCAACAGAAAGAAAAACTTAGATTAAAACGAAAGTAGAAAGCAAACGAAGAACTTCGGTTGGAGTTCTTGTTGAAGAAGGGTGTACCTCTCTCTCTGGCGTAGGACTGCGCAGAACAGAAGTGGCGCTCCGAATTTTAAAGGGAGCAGTGGCGCGCCTTTCTCACGTCCCCGATCCAATCGTTTGGGAGGAGGTGTGGCAGCACACTTTGTTCCGGGCAATGTACAGAGGAGACAGAACTGAATCATAAAACATTTATAGACTAGTATTAATAAAAGAATGCATCATGTTGCACTTTGGGTTAAGTTTTCGATACCATGGAATTTCTTGGATCATAACAATACCACACACGGTACTTCTGTGCGCTAGTAAGATAAAGATACATGATTCTTCGTGATTAGACCCATATCAAGTCTGATTATCTGCCACACAGCTTACAGTTATAGCAATTGGTCACATGGGAATCGTGAAGCATGACAAGAAAAACATTTCATACATTTAAAAAGGTATTTTGACCACACGTAGTCAGGAATGAGTGTTTCCGTGTGTGTGTGTGTGTGTGTGTGTGTGTGTGTGTGTAGCAAAGTTCATCCGGCGTTCGGCGGAGTGGTGAACTTTTGCTCACCCCTTCCCTTCTGGGGAAATGTATGGGTGTATGTATTGTTTGAATTGATGAGTTAAACACCAGAATAGTGGTTGACTATCTGGCTACACAATGTCTTGTTTGTGAGGGGCAATCTCCTAAAAGGAGATCCTGGGGAGTTCCCTGCGGGATCTTCAGCCAGATCGGCGCCTTTTGGTCACATGTCGGTAAAACAGGGAATTCCTTTGTTTACTCATTAGAGCAAACCGCTGCATGTGCGAATCAGAATCCTTAACTTAATCAAGTCTAAACACCATTTGCTTTGTGTCACAGTCCACGAAGAGCGGGGCTGTGTTTGCAAATTAGAAACCAGTAATTTAATCAATATGGCAGACGTGACCATCTGCTTGGTGTTACAATAGTAAATTGAGTTTTGCTGGAAATGTGGATTATGTTTTTAAAAAGGCAATGCAGAGATTGCATCTTATTCGGAGGCTAAAACACTTTGGTGTGAGCAAAAATATTTTAGAAATGGTTTATAAGAATCTTGTAGAGAGTTTTAAAAATTCTCATTAGTATTTTAAGAAAACACTCATTTTACCTGCTCAAAAACAGCTCTGTTTTCAGCACGCCGTTTCAGTGCATATGCCTTTAAATGATAATGAGCTTTGCTCACTCCGCCCCCTCTGTTCTGTGCGTACAGTTTTTAATAACACAATAACCATAACGCGTTGTTCATTATAAACGTGGGATTATTAATTATATTGAGAACGTCGTAACATTACATAGAATACATGCCGTAATGCACCCTGAGTGTAAACATTAGCCACATTCATCGTGAAGCCTGCAAGCGGTTTGCAAAGATTAATATTTAAAGGTTAATGAAACGTTACACTCACTTCTTCTGGAGGTGCAGCAGGAACACGTATAGTTGGTATCGATTCCTTTTTCAGGAGCAGCTTCTTAGCAAAACCATACTGACCCTCCTCGTTTATAAAGCAGTCTGATGTGAAATGATTCGCGCAAACATGAACGCATTGATGTTGATCGTGGGGAATATTCCCATCGTAAACAAACTCAGCCACTGCGTCTTCAGCGGTTCGGATTTAGGAACATCAAAATGACTGTTGTGTTCATTATTACATCCAAGAACAGAACACCACAATCGCAAGACGCCATTCTGCTCCAGTGTAAACAATGACAGACTATGAGGACAGCTCGCTCAGGGCGGGGCTGTGTTGAAACGCTGCTGTCAATCAACAATTGTGGGAGGGGCGTCCGTTTTATCTACGTCACAAAAACGAACGGCTCAATTTGAGGCAGGGGAAAACATATAAGGAGATTAAAACAAAAACACTGGATGGATTTTTATCATTATATGATGGTTGTGTACTGGCGTACTGGAGGAACTCAGGGCTTTCGGGGAAGCTCACCTGAGGAGAATATCGCACGTTTCCAGTCCGTGGAGTGGAATGGCGAGCAAGCGAAGACACCTGAACGGGTCCAGTACTAGCTGGTTAAAGCGAGTACACGAGAGGAACCAGGCTCCACTCGAAGATAGTAGAATCTGACGAATGTGTTAGGTGTCGCCCAGCCTGCAGCTCTGCAGATGTCTGTTAGCGAGGCGGCATGCGCTAGAGCCCAAGAGGACGCCACATTCCGGGGAGTGGGCAGTCACACCAAGGGGGCACAGTCGACCTTGCTGCTGGTATGCCAAAGCAAAGGCGTCCACTATCCAGTGAGACAACCTTTGCATGGAGAGAGCCTTTCCCTTCAGCTTCCCACCATAACAGACAAATAGCTGGTCTGAGGTCCTGAAACACTGCGTTCTGTCTACATAGGCGCGGAGAGCAGGTACTGGACAGAGCGGAGAGCACGTACTGGACAGAGCAGTGCCAATGCTGGGTCTGCCTCCTCCAGAGGCAGCGCTTGCAGGTTCACCACCTGGTCCCGGAAGGGAGTGGTAGGAACCTTGGGCACATATCCAGGCCGGGGTCTCAGGATCACGTGAGAGTAAGCCGGCCCGAATTCCAGGCACACTTCGTCAATGGAGAATGTGTGCAGGTCCCCTACCCTCTTGATGGAGGCCAATGCAACCAGGAGCGCTGTCTTCATTGACAAGAACTTAAGCTCCACTGATTGCAAAGGCTCAAAGGGAGCATTCTGCAGGGCAGTTAGAACCACTGAGAGGTCCCAAGAAGGAACGAGAGAAGGGCGAGGAGGATTCAGTCTCCTCGCTCCCCTTAGGAACCTGACGATCAGGTCGTGCTTTCCTACGGACTGGTGTAACATGGTGTGCGGCAATAGCGGCAACGTATACTTTCAGGGTGGAGGGGAGACAGCCTTTGCTCCAACCCTTCTTGAAGGAAGGAAAGCACGACACTGATCGAACATCTCCGGGGGTCCTCTTGGTGAGAAGAGCTCAGTTGACGAAGAGGTTCCACTTCAACGCGTAGACATGTCTCGTGGACGATGCTAGCGGAAGTGATGGTAACCACCACCGCTGGTAGTAAGATACTCAACCTGCCTCATCCCTTCCAGGAGCCACACGTGGAGGTTCCAAAGATCAGGACGAGGGTGCCAAGGGTGTTTAGATGTCATTTTCAAATGAGAGAGATGGGGAACATAGAGAGCACACAGAGCACAAAGAGAAATGGTTTAGAAGGCTTCTGTTCATGCTTTTATAATGTTTGCTCCTCCCCTTTGTTTGGTAAACCATGAGAATTATGTTTTCCCCTCCCCCACGGCACGGGGGGGAATAAATTTATGTAAAATTATAATGAACATTATACAATTATAACATGTTATAGTGATCTCAATAAAACAACCAAAACAAATGTGTGTGAAATTTTAATATTTCTTATGTTTTATACAGCTAAAAGAGCCTGGGGTCAAATTGACCCCAAGGAACACCGATGCTACAAAATGTGTACACATTGAAAAAATATCAGCAGGTTAATTTTATGTTTACAGAGTTGTCCCCATTAAATTAGGAAAAGTCATTAAATCTGAAGCAAAAAAAAAAAAATGTATTTACAGACGTAAAACATTGAATGGGGTCAAATTGACCCCAAAGATAATAGGAGGGTTAATATTATTATTATTCTTTTTTTTCTGATCAAAAATTTTCCAACTCTAACTCGTCCTAGAGCTTTAACTCTACAAACTCCAAACTCGGCTCAGACCTTCAGACTGTTCTGACTTATGCCGGGCGTACACCAAAGGATTTTCACAGTCCCAGACTAAAGACCGGCAATCTTTAGGAATCTTACTGGAGTCTCTGCGCGCTCCCGTCGTCTCGATCGTTAAATGTGAGGTGATAATCTGCAGTCGGCGACCCGATTTATGCCAGTCTTTCTCTAGTCTTTCATATCAAACATGTTTGATATTATCGCAAGTCCTAGCGTAGTCATAGTGACGTAAAACAATCAGAAACCAATAAAATCGCTCTCAGAAAACCGGAAACAGGAAGCCATCAGTCACAACAAAGAAACAATTGGTGGGAATAAAAAGCTAAAATAATCTAGTTGTAGTCGTGTAAATAGTGTCACTACAGGATTCAGTGTTTGTAAAATCTTTAGTCTGAGACTAAAAACTGTGAACCCAAGTCTTTAGATGTGAGCTGATAATCTTATAAAGTCTTTTCTAAATCTTTTCAAAGTCTTTAGGTGTACAGAAAGCATTAGTGTGCTATATCTTTTCAGACTGATCTTATTAAATTGTCTTTCTTTCTAACTAATATTTCTTTCTTTCTTTCTAAATATTCCTTCTTTTTTTCTAACTTTTCTTTTTTTCTTTCTTTCTTTCTAACTAATCTTCTTTCTTTCTTTCTAACTGATCTACTTTCTAACTATTCTTTCTTTCTAACTGATCTACTTTCTTTCTAACTATTCTTTCTTTCTAACTATTCTTTCTTTTTCTTTCTAACTATTCACTCTATCTTTCTTTCTAACTATTCATTCTTTCTATTTTTCTAACTATTCTTTCTTACTATTCTTTCTTTCTTTCTAACTTTTCTTTATTTTTTCTAACTAATATTTCTTTCTAACTAATCTTTCTTTCTTTCTAACTATTCTTTCTTTCTTTTTCTAAATAATCTTTCTTTCTTACTAAGCTTTATTTCTAACTATTCGTTCTTTCTTTCTAAGTAATCTTCTTTCTTTCTTTCAAACTATTCTTTCTTTCTTTAATTTCTTTTTCTTTCTCACCATTCTTTCTTTCTAACTATTCTTTCTTTCTTTCTTTCTATTCTTTCTTTCTAACTTTTCTTTCTTACTTTTCTTCATTTTTTCTAACTAATATTTATTTTTAATCTTTCTTTTTTTCTAAATTTTCTTTCTTTCTAAGTAATCTTTATTTCTAACTATTTTTTCTTTCTTTTTCTTTCTAACTAATCTTTCTTTCTAACTATTCTTTCTTTCTTTCTAACTATTCTTTCTTTCTAACTTTTCTTTCTTTCTTTCTTTCTTTCTTTCTAACTAATTTTCTTTTTAGCTAACTAATTTCTTTTTCCTTTCTAAATAATCTTTCTTTCTTTTTTCTTTCTAACTATTCTTTCTTTTTTTCTAACTAATCTTTCTTTCTAACTATTCTTTCTTTCTTTCTAACTATTCTTTCTTTCTAACTTTTCTTTCTTTCTTTCTTTCTTTCTAACTAATTTTCTTTTTAGCTAACTAATTTCTTTTTCCTTTCTAAATAATCTTTCTTTCTTTTTTCTTTCTAACTATTCTTTCTTTTTTTCTAACTAATCTTTCTTTCTAACTATTCTTTCTTTCTTTCTAACGAATCTTTCTTTCTTTCTAACTTATCTTTATTTCTTTTTTCTTTCTAACTTATCTTTATTTCTTTTTCCTTTCTAACTAATCTTGAGAAAAATCCACTCTGAGAAAATCCAATTCTACATCATTCAAGCTCCACATCATAGCATAATACTCGGCCTGCCTTGGTTACGCATCCACAATCCACACATCTCTTGGAGGGAAGGTCAAATCACTCAATGGGATGTCACATGTCACGAGCACTGCCTGACTAGGGTCACTCAAGTTCCTTAACTCGTCTCAACTAACCTCACTTCTGATCAACAAGAAATAAAACTCCCTCCTTCAGCAAGAGGAAAGCATCACAACTTCCTGAACATTGCTCCATTGACTGTACCATCGAACTCATGCCCGGAGCCATTCCACCTAAAGGTCGAATTTTTCCCTCATTTCAGCCAGAATCTGAAGCCATGAAGCAGTACATTGAGGAGGAATTAGCCAAAGGTTTCATTAGACCCTCAACATCTCCAGCATCAGCAGGTTTCTTCTTTGTTAAGAAAAGGGATGGAGGGTTGACTCAATGAGGTGACGGTTAAGTTCCGCTATCCCTTACCTCTCGTTCCAGCCGCTCTCGAACAACTCCGCCAGGCCAAATATTACACTAAACTGGACCTTCGCAATGCCTATAACCTCATTCGCATTCGGGAGGGAGATGAATGGAAAATGGCATTTTCAACCAGCAGTGGCCACTATGAATATTTGGTTATGCCGTTCGGCCTGTCTAACAGTCCTTCTGTCTTTCAGACATTCATGAACGATGTTTTTCGGGACATGTTGGATAGATGGGTGATCGTATACATCGACGACATTCTAATTTTCTCAAATTCCCTAGAAGAACACATTCAACACGTCAGAATGGTCCTGAAACGTCTACTGCAGTACCAACTCTACGCCAAAGCAGAGAAATGTGAATTTCATCAAACCAGCACATCATTTCTCGGGTATATAATCAGTCAGGAGGGAGTGGCTATGGACGACAAAAAGGTCAAAGCAGTGTTGGACTGGCCCTTACCCCAAACCGTCAAAGAATTGCAATGCTTCCTGGGCTTTGCCAACTTCTACCGACGTTTCGTCCAAAACTTCAGTACTGTAGCCGCACCTCTCACCGCCATGACCAAACGCCACACCCACCGGCTGCATTGGACTTCAGAAGCAAAATCAAGCATTCGATAGACTCAAATCTCTGTTCACTTCTGCTCCCATTCTCTCACAACGCCAAGGTGATCCAGAAAAAATGTTGTTCCCATGTGGCTTCTTCTCCAGGAAACTGTCTCCAGCTGAACGGAACTATGATGTAGGCAACCGCGAATTGTTGGCCATGAAACTCGCTCTCGAGGAATGGTGACACTGGCTGGAGGGAGCAACCCAACCCTTCATTATCCTTACCAATCACAAGAACCTTGAATACCTTCGGTCAGCCAAACGTTTGAACCCCTGTCAGGCCAGGTTGGCCTTGTTCTTCACCAGATTTCAGTTTACTGTTTCCTATCGTCCAGGGTCCAAGAACATTAAAGCTGATGCTCTCTCCCGCTTCTGGTTGCCAACTTTACAGTCTGATACGACCCGACACGTCCAGAACTGCATAACTTGTAACACGTCCAAATCCTCCCGACAACTGCCAGCCGGACTCTTAAATCCACTCCCCATACCGCAACGCCCCTGGTCTCATATAGCCATCAACTTCATCACAGATTTACCTAATTCACAAGGTTATCACCCCCAATCCAACGGACAAACGGAACGTCTCAATCAAGATGTAATTCGTTTCCTATGATCCTACTGTCAACAACACCAAGCTGAGTGGAGCAGATATCTATTCTGGGCCGAATACGCTCAGAAATCCCTCATCAAACCCGCCACTGGAATCACTCCATTCAAATGCATCCTGGGCTTCCAACCACCACTCTTCCCATAGTCTGGTGAACCCACCGATTTACCTTCTGTCACCGAATGGCTAGAACGGAGTGAGGAGGTCTGGGATCAAGCACACACTCACCTACTTCACGCCGTCAGACGCCAAGAACTCCAGGCTAATCGTCATCGCCGCACCGCCCCAGAGTATCAACCTGGCCAATGGGTTTGGCTCTCAACCAGAGACCTCAGACTTCAACTTCCATGTCGCAAACAGTCCCAGGTATGTTGGTCCATTTCAAATTGTCAGACAAATTTCACCAGTATCTTTTCGATTAGACCTGCCCGCTAATTACCGTATTTCTCCCACGTTCCATGCATCACTCCTGAAACCTGCCGGTGGTCCGAGAGGAGAGTCGGAGGAGGGAGCCACAGGTCCAAACCCCCCATCCATCCTGGTTGATGGCGAGGAGGCTTATCGTGTGCACGAGTTGCTCGACTCCAGGTGCCGGGGTAACGTCCTCCAGTATCTGGTTGACTGGGAGGGGTTCGTTCCGGAGGAGCAATCCTGGGTCAACTCTGGAGTTATTCTAGGGGGGGGGGCTCTGTAACGGAGCAGGCTTCCGCACCACCTCCGCTTCACCACCGGAGGGAACCGTCTCCGGAATATTAACTTTACCCATCGAACTCATACCTGGGACTGATTGCACTCACACCTGCACCACATTCACACACACTCATATAAGCCTCATTCACACACTCATTCAGTGCGAAGTCATGATCTGCCCCGGCCATCATTTCTGAGCGTTATTTCCCCGAGTTTGATTCCTGTGTTTGATCTTGGATTGTTTATCGTTGCTGACCCTTCTCTGCCTGCCCTGACCCCGGACTGTTTACTGGATTCTGATCTTCTCTGCCTGTCCTGACCCTTGACTGTTTACTGGACTCTGATTCTCTCTGCCTGCCTCGACCCTTTGCCTGTTTACCTGGTTTGTCTCAGCCTTGGCCTTCTCTGTTCTGTTTGCCACTGTTGGACCCTGCCTGTTTTGATTATTCTAATAAATGCTGCAAATGGATTCTCCTGACTCCGCCTCTTCGCAACACTATCTATCTTTTCTTTCTTTCTAACTAATCTTTCTAACTTCTTTCTTTCTAAATTATCTATCTATCTTTTCTTTATTTCTAACTAATCTTTCTTTCTTTCTTTCTAACTAATCTTTCTTTCTTTCTAACTAATCTTTTTTTCTTTCTAAATAATATTTCTTTCTTTCTAACTAATCTTTCTTTCTTTCTAACTTTTCTTTCTTTCTAACTAATCTTTTTTTCTTTCTAACTAATCTTTCTTTCTTTCTAACTAATCTTCTTTCTTTCTTTCTAACTATTCTTTCTTTCTCACTATTCTTTCTTTCTTTCTAACTTTTCTTTATTTTTTCTAACTAATCTTTCTTTATTTCTTTCTTTCTAACTTTTCTTTCTTTCTAACTAATCTTTCTTTCTTTCTTTCTTTCTGATCTGTCTTTCTAACTTTTCTTTCTTTCTAAATAATCTTTCTTTCTTTTTTCTTTCTAACAAATATTATTTACTTTCTTTCTTACTAATATTTCTTTCTTTCTAACTTTTCTTTCTAAATAATCTTTCTTTTTTCTTTCTAATAAATATTTTTTCTTTCTCTTTCAAACTAATATTTCTTTTTTATTTCTTTCTAACAAATCTTTCCTTTTCCTTCCTTTCCAACTAATCTTTCTTTTTTCTTTCTTTCTACCTACTCTTTCTATCTTTTTTATTTATTTATTTTTGACTAATCTTTCTTTCTAACTAATCTTTCTTTCTTTCTAACTTTTCTTTCTTTCTAACTACTCTTTCTTTCTTTCTAACTTTTCTTTCTTTCTAAATCTTTCTTTCTTTTTTCTTTCTAACAAATATTATTTACTTTCTTTCTAACTAATATTTATTTTTCTAAACAATCTTTCTTTCTAAATTTCTTTCTAAATAATCTTTCTTTTTTCTTTCTAACAAATATTTCTTTCTTTCTTTCTAATTAATATTTCTTTCTTTCTTTCTAACTCTTCTTTCTAAATAATCTTTCTTTTTTTTCTTTCTAACAAATATTTTTTTCTTTCTTTCTAATATTTCTTTATTTCTTTCTTTCTTTCTAAGTAATCTTTATTTTTTCTTCTAACAAATATTTTTTCTTTCTTTCTAACTAACGGAGGAGGCTGCATGAGAGGACGCTGGCGTGCTTGTCGCCGCTTCTCATCTCCGATCAAACGTTAACTGACGCTATTGTGAATTTTATGCTCTACAACCAGCCTGAACACGTTGGTGACAACATTAGTGTCGGGATCATAATTGTGGTTTTGCTCGGTCCTGCTGCGTTTATCACGGCTGTCTAACACTTCTTACCGCCGCAATTTTCTACATCATCAACCCATCAGATGACACCTGCTACTGAAGTACAGTAACCTACCGTGGATCCCTCGTCAGGTCCATTTCTGCTGGTAACTGAAACTGCTATCCAAAAGACGTTTTCCTTCGCTGTGCTGTGGTCTTCCTGGCCTCCTGTCACCGTTATGGAATTAGCAAACTGAGCTAGGATGCTAGCAACTGCTTGCTGCCCCTCGGTTATGACATTCATCAAATATACCGCAGCGGAACTCATGAGTTTTAGCTCTAATACATCTCCAAGTTGCCTTGAGGTGATAAAATCTCTCCATCTCCTGCGTCGTTCCCCCTATATTCATAGGGCTGCCCGTCATAAGTTTGTTTACTCTCACGAAACTTTGCCTGTCCCAGCTGTTTGGTATGCGTCACGGTGGCGACATCATCGATGCAAACCACGCCCATCTCATGCAAATCTGCGTGATTCCAGTAGCTGTTCTCTTGCTACTGATTTGCTATCACTGCTGGACTGCTTTAATTTTACACAACACGTACATGGCCCCACACATGTCAAAGGGCATACCCTGGACGTGGTGTGCTGTGCTGGCATAACACCCCTCCACCTGCAGTGCACTTACCTGGCTGTTTCAGACCACTATGCTATTTTATTCTTGGTCCCTGTACCACTCCCAAAGCAGTGCACTAAACGCCCCATCACGTTCAGGAACATCAAACAGGTGTGTACTTCCATGCTAAGTGACTCCTTAGCGATCATGGCATTAAATAAAATAATCGGAATCTGAATCTGATGTAGTTGAGGAACCAACTACGTCAGATAAAAAAAACACCTTTTGAAACATCTCGCGGCAGGAATGTACCAATACAAATAAATAAAAACATCTCCAGTTAACTCAGAGCATTCATTTTGTTCATTTGTTAAATAAGAGGCGATCTAGCGCTGAAATGTTTTTTTTTTTCTTATCAAGTGATCAAAGTGCTCGTTGCCGCAGCGATCAGTGGCGCAGATACCGCGTTCTGTTGTGGCTCGCGCGGTGCACGGTCTTCACTTGGACGCGCGCTTCAATCCGTTGGGAGACTCCTTATTCGTTCCGGTGAAGGAGAACTCATGTTGCCACTGCCAAGCTCCACTCTGCTGTTGTGTGCCCGTGCGCCATGCATGCAGGTGGGAAAAAGTCGCGCGAGTAATTTACGTCACGTGATCGGCTTTTTTGATCGGCGCTTTTGGGGTTCGCCGATCAATCTATTTTTAGCCAATATCGGCCGATCATGATCGGCGTCCAATCAATCGGAGCATCCCTAAACACTATAATAACATCTTAGTTGATAATTCAATATACCAACTTTATTTTTGACAAAACATCATACTATAGTATATTTAACTGAGCAGAAATTGGTGAACAAAAGCTTAACTATTTAATGTGACAGCAGTCTTTTTTTACAGTCAAAACTTTATAATCTATCCAAAACTAATCACAAAATCTTGTCTAAACATTCATATTTAGTCTGTAACATATTGTGTATGATATATTAGTATATACATGTGAATTTGCAGCTTGTTGCTTATACAGACATTTTATTTCAACATATTTCAGTCTATTTTTACTCATCTTAGTAGGCTATAGCAATATAGTTTGGATGTGTTCATGTAAACATAACGTTTACTAATAGAGGTGCGAGAGTGAATGAATGGCACAGACACACGCTGTATAACTGTAGTAAACAAAGCGTGCGCGCCGGCATGCCGTTCATTCATCATTTAGCCTACACACAGACACGCAATTCATATTTAAACAGTCTTTTTGCGGTTTACAGTCAGACACTATTCAATATCGCGATTAGAAAAAAGCACTTAAGAATAAATGACTTACTACATCAGCTGGATCCGTTGCTCCTTGAAATGAAACTACCAGCACTTCTTGTACATTTTCCAGGGTTATTAGATAGTATTATTCCTCACAGCGAAAGGATACGCTGTGTACACAGCTGTACAAGATACTTACTAAACACGATGTGTTTTATAATCCAGCTGGTGGGCGTTGGCATGTTTGAATGGCTTGCCTTAGATCATTTGCGTTTGAATACCGCGCGCTCTCCGTGGACATGGCACATTAACGCGTAATGAGGTATAATGAGCTACTGTTACACTTATAGTACGCTTAAAGGGGCATTCGGCAACTCTAGCTATTTCTTCGCTGATTTTCACTTTTGTTGTCGCATGTTTTCTCAACGAGCTCCCCCTACAGCTGTGAGGCAAATATTTCACAACAATGTCATAAAAAAACTCACTTGCGGCACCCTTTCTACCGCTGCTCAATTGCAGTTATTATCGGAGCCGGCCAACTTTATCGTGTGGAGCCATGTCGACCGAGGTGGGTAATACATCATACACATTGAGGGCGGCGTGTGTGTTCATGTCGAATTGCCGTAAAGCAGTTTGTGTTTCTCGCTCGTTCTCGCTTCTCACGAGACTTCCTATTTCCAACTTACCGGGACGTCAGTCCCCATGTTACAGTATTTTTTTAATTGCTGTTAAGTTTAGTTAATAAAAATACAAATGTTCATTGTTAGTTTATGTTTGCTCAGGTCCATTAAATAATAACAGACACAACTTTTGATTTTAATGTATTAGTAAATGCTTTGGAAGTACTTTTATTGTTAGTGTATGTTAACTAATGTAATTTATGTTAACAAATTAAACCTTAATAAAGTATGTGGCGAGGAGGGTGCGGCCGAGGGCCGTGAGAACGGAGCGAGGCCGCTGATGATTGATAATGAGACGCCACACCGGCCTTGTATTTCTCATGTAAGGAGCTTCAGAAGCATAAAAGGAGCGAGGATAGTGAAGGACGAGAGAGGACCAGGCCTGGACTTTTTGTTGTGTTTTGCTTATGCGGCAGTCGTCCATGAGGGGCTGCCGCTTTACTTTCGGTTTGTGTTTGTTTATTTTGGAATTAAAGTTGATGAACATTCTCTGGTTACAGCCTCCTTTTTCTCTAATTAACAAACCATGTTGCAAAGTGATTCCCAATTTATATATTAAAGTGAAAGATACAACTACATAGATCAGTGGTCTCAAACTCGCGGCCGTGCTGTTTTCGCGGATGATATTTTGTGGCCCCCTACTTGACATTAAAGTTTAATGTTAGTGCGGCCCGTCGTTGCGTGTGCCGCGTTTTTTTTTTTTTTTTATCCCTTATGGGCTACCATAGATAGTCTCGTGACAGCTTAAGGTGGGTTTGTTGTCAATAGTTGTCATAGACAACCGCGAAGTACAAACATACTGCGCCTGGAAAAACTGAGCGCGTCGCTTCAATTATGAGCGCGCTTGCCGCGCGCCTACATTTGAAATAACGAACTTGAGCGCGCAAAATATGTGAGCGCGATATGTGTGACACCAATCAGGCCACGAGCTACTGGTAGCTCGCGAGCGACGTGTTGGAGACCCCTGCTCTAAAACAATGTGAGAATAATCATTTTGAGCTTGTAATATGTGTCCAACAGGTTGATAAGAAGGTTTGGTTTGATTTGTGCAAAGTCAGTAATTTGCCTGAGACACTATACATGTGTAGAAAGAATTCAATAAGACGGGCAGACATGACTGCAAATATTTGTATTTCAAAAGCAATAATTGTTTTTCTAAGTATAATAAAAGGGAAATGTGCCTTCCAAAAAAACATTAAACATCATTAATGTGTTGTATAAAGAAAATAAATAGGACTTGAGCAAATATAAGTATCACAAAGATGTGTTATAAGGAAAAGACAAAGAAAGTTTGTAAAATGAACTTCAACTGTCAGAAGGAAAGCCCATGAAGAACCAATCATGTACAGAAAGGAATGTTCAAATTCAGAGGAACAGTTCAGAAGAAACCTAACAATAAAGCTTGAGAAGATTGGATCAGTTGTGTTCCTTTTTTGGAATACTTGAATACTATTTTTTGTGGAATACTTGATGCGGCCCAGCCTGACCCAGACTCTACCTCCAGCGGCCCCCAGTTAAGTTGAGTTTGAGACCCCTGACATAGATAAAAATAAATTAATACATCAACACTACTAACTAGACGTTTACATTTCCTAAAGAAAAATAGCCAGGACATCACTATGCGGTTACTGAGGTGTGATATTCCGGTACATAAATATGGCTCGATACTCTCCTATTGGATTTTTTTTTATTATTATTATTTCTTAGAAATATAATAGCACAACCTTCTTAAAAAGAAGTTCTGAAATAATAACCTTTTTAAAACACATGGTTGTTGTCCCACATGGAAAATTAAATTGATTCAGATTTATTCCAACAATAAGAGCCACCTGAAGAGAATGAGATGAGATTAGAGACTGTCTTCACACGGGAAGGAAACAACATGACGACAGATGCAGTTTTTCTCGAATGCTATTTAGAGTTTCAACAGAACCTCTGCGCTCACATTGGAGGAGAAGCTCAAGGCAACGTCAAGATCAGTAACAGGTTTGGTGGAAACGGTCATGGCATCCATTGATGCATGAACTGATTCTGTCAGTCCTAATGAAGTTAATGCTCCAGAGATAAGCATTGTTTTGACTCAGCTCTCACAGAATGTTGCCGGCCACTTTAAAATGAGGACAGGTGAAGGTCAAAGAGGTCAAAATCTGTTCAAAAGCTCAGCATGAACACATGTATAGCCACAAATGTGCATTTACAAACACACAATTGCAGATACTGCTGCCTACAAACATGCATCTGCAGAGCTTCATGTTTCCTTTCAGCAGACACATGCAATTGCAATTTCAATAACATTCAAAATTGCTCACGTCATCAAGTGCATGTGAATACATTTCTGAAATATACGGTTCACAAAGGAATTGTAAATTATGATATGGCTTGTGACTGCAAAAAGAGTTTACTTAAAAAAAAGGTGAAATATGTAATTCCTGCATCACTAAAAAGAATTTAAACAATGACAAACATTGAAACAACAATGATTTAACAGCACCACAGAATCTAATAATTTATACCATTCAGGGGAATCAAACCTCAAATGGTTTACTTATAGTTGTCTTGAAGTACAGTTAAAGTACAGTAGACACACCCCTCAGTTGAGTTCATACAGGCTGCAATCAATTAATCATTGCATTTATCTTAAATTTATTGTATGAATATTCAGTTACGCAAGACTTGTTTGAAGAATAAACCTGAGCAAAGTTATTATTTCTGATTTTCTAACTGCAATTCCAACAGCCTCATCTGGTAAAAAGAAGAAGAAGAATTTGAATGATGTGTATCAGTAGCAGTGCATTCAGGTGTTCAGGGCTACAGTCAGGTGTACAAAAGCTGAGATATGGGATATTCTAAAATGCATAAAGACTATGGGATATTCTGAATGCATAAAGACTATGAATAATAAACTCTTTTTAAAGAAAGCAAATTCAGGGCAGGTATGTGCCCACCCCTATTTGCACGTGATTACTGGTTTTGGAGCTCTGATGTTATTCCCAAGTAATCAATATTTATAGAGCTGGGTTCAAGCAGGCACATTCTAAACACAGCAATGGACTGTAAGACATAGATCTAAATTGAAATCCCCACTGTTTTGAAAGTTTAATGCAGAAAACTAGGGTGAAAGAGAGGCTTAGACTGGCCATCTAGACTCACTCACTCATACACTTCCACATTCATTTACCACTTGATGTAAAGGCAAGTTTGCTTCAGTATATGATGAGGACTATGAGAATGCCCAGTGTGTTAATGACTATAAGAAATGTCTGATACCTTAAAAACTCAATTAAATTAAATTATTCTACGATTACCACGAATAACAGTTAATGCCTAGTAAATGTCTGATTAACCTAAATGAAGTAAGTTCTGAAAATGGTCAAAAAGGAAAAAATAAATAAAAAAAATTGGTGGTGACACTTTGTGTCCCTGCACTGTTTTTGGCCTAATTCAACTCCCTTTCTATTCTTTCATTGTAAACAGATTTGTGTTTCTTTTCCTGACATCTTGACAACATGCATAGACTTCTCTCCTCTGTTTTGTTACAGAACATCCAGTAGAGCACAAGATAAGACTATTAGCATAGACTGATAGGCTACTTGCATTAGATCAAGAATGGTTTGTGCATTTTTTTTTTATTGGATGTCTGTTTGGATTGATGATCCAGTTCTGTTTCCAACTTTTAATTAATGATTCAAAATGAATTTCACATTTGACATTCAAAACACATCCACATCCAGTTTTGTTAAAGAATAGAAATTACATCACAGATTCTCATCTTCAAATTAAGATAATATTAAGACACAAATAGTTAAGATTCATTTTAGATTAGATTACAATTGCGTTTCGAATGTTAACCACTGGTCCATGTCACAAGAATAGAGGGACCCTGACACCACAAAATACATTAAATTAATTATACTGGGTCATATATTAGACTGGTAGAATAATAGTTCCCACCTTTCACCTCATTAGAAACATCATGTGTTAATGTGTTTATTAGATACTTTGGTGCAGATCTCTTTTAGGAGCACTGTTAATTACTGCAACACTTACTACCATGTTAACTTTTCTCTAAAAACAATGTGCAGACATAAGACAAGGGAACAAGTATAACAGCAGATCTGTGTCAGGATATAGGCTCGGAGACAGAGGTAAGTGAATCCAAACGCAGCTTTATTCAAGGTGACAAGAGTGCAAGGTGAGTATTCAGTGAGCACAAGTGCCGATTCGGTGATGATCACACGGTGCGGAGCGTTCAGCAGGTAAGCACGTACACTTCAGGCAGAGGTGGAAAGTAACGAATTACATTTACTCGCGTTACGTAATTGAGTAGTTTTTTTGTGTACTTCTACTTTTTAAAGTAGTTTTTAAAATCTGTAATTTTACTTTTACTTAAGTACGTTTTCTTTGAAGTATTGTACTTCGCTACATTTTAAATCATATCCGTTACTGAGTAAAAAATAATAATACATCATAAAAACAAAAAACATCACACACTACGGAAACTACTGAATTGATTGAAGGGCGGGAGAACACACGCGCAAAAAAGGGGACGCAGACCCAGCTGAAGCTGAAAGCGAAGCGCCAAGCAAATTATGGCCAGTATGAAAAGTAGAAAAAAAGCGTGGTTGTCTTCGAGAATAGATATCAAATTTGCAAAAAATGTGGACGCAAAGTGGCTGCAAAGAGAGGATAGGACACCATCCCTCCTGCAGATAAAGGTATGTCCCGATTTACGTGATGCAAAGGGAATCCCGGAATCCAGTCATGAAAATGGAATTCACATAATGCAGATGTCACGTAAAACATGCAAAATAATGGATGGATGAATACATGGAAAGTAGAACTGTGCAATAAATCCAATCGCGACATGGTCTGTGAATATTTAAGCTAAGCACAAAAATACTGCATGTAAATATATAACCCTATTTGTTCTGCTGAGCTGCGTTTGTCTACTAACGTTACATACTCAAGTACTCGTGACGTTCATGGTGTTTTCTAGCCTGGTAATACCAGACTCTGCTACTTCACTTTGCTTCGTACACAGAGTCTGGAATAGCATAATAGAGAAGTGTTTTCTCTCTCGCTAGGGGGCGCGTACTGACGTTTAAAATCATTGGTTACCCGTAAGCCAATCAGATAAGTTTATTTATGACGTATGTTATGCGCCGACACAGCCGCATCGAACCACAGACATCATGCATCGAACTCAAATCTATGATCGAACTTCCACTGTAAACACTTGATGATGCAAGCGAAATACCGGAGTGAACATGGCTGTAAACGACTTTTTTGATCGGTGAGTGATGTAATAGAATGACTGCTGCGCTTGACGGCACGAACGAGCAGAGAGAGAGAGAGAGAGACCCGGCCGCGCGCGCGCACTCTCACGTCTTTAAACAACACGAGCGCTGTCTTGCTCTCTCTCCCTCGCGCATATTCATCAAAATCAATCGATAAGATAGTAAAAGGTCGGAAGACCGCGGTTTCACGTGGAGCATTTGGAGATTTTTAGAGATTAGAGACTCTAGGAACAACATCTCAATGAACAACACTAAATTCTAAAGGCCTGTCTCATATAGACGCCTGTCTCAAGTACAAGCCGGTGCAGTTCGACGATTTGGGGAAATAAAAGCCCGGGCTATTATTTGAAGTTTTACGGTATTTAAGACCTGGAAAAGAAAGGAGACACTGACCTGTCAAAAGGCTCCCCAGTTTCTCGCTGACGATCGGTAGTAGTTGATCAATTAAACTTTTCCCAAAGGGAGTACCGTTAGGGCCATAACATCACCTCCGTTCAAAATGTTTAATACACACTCTTCTTGTTCGGGCTTCAGTTTGCTAATGCCGGGAATATTCTCCACAACAGAGCGAATTGCATTCGCGTCTCCATATCCTCGGTCGTTTTCGATTTCCCTGACCTAATCTTAAACTCGGCGCTTAGCGTCTACGTCACGGCTCTCAGCCCGCCCTCTGTTCGTTGATTGGCCCGGCTGTTTTCAGGCCGGTGGAAAACGTACTCGGTTACTAACGTAACCTCGGTTCTCTCTAGAGAGGGAACGAGTACTGCGTAATATCTTACGCTACGGGGAAAACCTCTTTTCCACGAGATATTGAAGCCAAAAATTATCCTTAATTTTGAATTAATGCAAAACGCTGTGCAGCAGCATGCAGACATAGGCGAGACGGCTTGCGTGCCTATTGACTGCCCTGCGGCAACAGCAGCAGCCTATCGAGAGTGGCCCTGCGTGACACATACCCAATGGGGGCACTTCGCGCCCATTTCGTCACGTCCCGCCAGAAAGGGCGTGGTCCCGCCCTTATAAATACGGCTCGATTAGGCTGGTATACTGGTTTTCATCGCCGAAGCGAACCAGAGCTGTGTATGCACGGCAAGATACGCAGTACTCGTTCCCTCTCTAGAGAGAACCGAGGTTACGTTAGTAACCGAGTACGTTCTCTTACGAGAGTATCTCTCGTACTGCGTAATATCTTACGCTATGGGGAACACAATGCAAAACGCCGTGCGTACTGGGATCCGACACCAAAGTCCCAAGGGCAGTAGCCCGGGGCTCATATAGTGCATAATCACCATAGACTCACAGAGAGTCGGAGAAGAGAGGCTGCAAGCATCATTCCCCATAAAATAGCATCCTACAGGAGCTAGTTATGTTAACAGTGTTTCACGCAGACAGGGTGAACGTGTTCAGCCTGAACTGGGTAATAGTACGGGTTATTCAACACCCAAGGGGCAGTTTCTATCGCTCAGTGAGCGATGCACAGGCAAACTCAGCATCTGGGCCGCACTGCGGGGCAGATAGCACTGAATTCTAAACCGACAGAAGCTTGGCTTGTAAGGCGGGAACCTCTAGGTTATAAAACCTTATAAATGTAGACGGCGAGGCCCAGCCCGCGGCCGTACAGATATCTTGCAAGGTAACCCCACTATACCACGCCCACGACGAGGCCACGCCTCTTGTGGAGTGCGCTCTGACACCCAAAGGACACTGCAGGCCCTTAGAAGTGTAAGCCAGTGCTATGGCGTCGACTACCCATCTGGATAGGCTCTGTTTTGATGCGGCCAGGCCCTTGGAGCGTCCGCCAAACAAAACAAAGAGCTGCTCGGTCTGTCTGAAGACAGACGAGCGGGACACATAAGCTCTCAGTGCCCTGACAGGGCAAAGGAGACTAGCATCTTTCTCCTCATCATGAACCGAGAGAGCGCACAGGGAAATGACCTGGGCCCTGAACGGTGTGTTGAGGGATTTGGGCACGTACCCGTGCCTTGGTTTGAGTATGACCTTAGAGTCATTAGGCCCAAACTCCATACATGACGCGCCTACCGAAAGCGCTTGTAAGTCCCCTATGCGCTTCACTGAAGCGAGAGCCAAAAGGAACACCGTTTTGAAAGACAGATGCTTCATGTCTGACAAATGGAGTGGCTCGAACGGGGCACCTTTCATGGCTTCCAAAACCGTAGAAAGGTCCCACACCGGGACTGAAGGAGGTCTGGGAGGGTTCAGCCTCCGAGCTCCCTTGAGGAATCGCACGACTAGGTCGTTCTTCCCCAGTGACTGGCCAGACACAGGTTTTATAAACGCTGCTATGGCCGCCACGTACACTTTGAGCGTGGATGGGGACCTGCCCTTATCCAGCAGCTCTTGAAGGAAGGAGAGTACTTCCGTGACCCCGCAGTCTACAGGTGAAAAGCGCTGAGCTTGACACCAAGCAGAGAACACAGACCATTTCGAGGAATAGAGCCGTCTAGTAGACAGGGCCCTTGCCTGCGTGATCGTGTTTAGCACTCCCTCCGGGAGGCTAGCGGGTACCCGTTGATGGCCCATGCATGCAGGGACCATAGTTCCGGGCGAGGATGCCAAATCGAGCCCTCGGCCTGAGAGAGGAGGTCTTTCCTCAACGGTACTGGCCACGGGGCAGTGCTGGTCAGCCGCATCAGGACTGGGAACCAAGTCTGGTTTGTCCAGAGCGGAGCCACAAGCAGCACTGGGCATCCATTTTCCCTGATTCGTTCCAGCACTTGAGGCAGGAGCGAGACGGGGGGAAAAGCATAGAGGGGACAGCGGGGCCAGACGTGGGCCAGCGCGTCCTTGCTCTTGGAGAAATATTTCGGACAGTGAGCGTTCTCGTGGGACGCGAACAGGTCCACTTGCGCTCTGCCGAATGTCTCCCACAGCAGTTGGATCGTCTGCGGGTGCAGCGACCATTCCCCTGCTGGGACATTGTTTCTGGACAGTCTGTCTGGTCCCAGATTCAGGTGACCAGGCACGTGCGCCGCTCTCAGTGAAAGCAGGTTGTGCTGAGCCCAGACCAGGAGGCGTTCCGTTAGCCTGTAAAGGTTTCGGGACTTGGTGCCGCCCTGGCGATTTATGTATGCCACCACTGACATGTTGTCCGACCGGACCAAGACGTGGTGGCCCATTATCTGGGGACAGAAGCGCCGTAGCGCGTTGTCGACTGCCATCATTTCCAGACAGTTTATGTGTAGGAGCTTTTCCTGTTCTGACCACTGGCCAAAGAACGGTCTGCCCTCGAGCAGCGCTCCCCATCCCGAGGTGGAGGCGTCCGTGGACACCACCTTCACACTCGAGGGAGTCCCCAGACTCACACCTGACTGATACCAGTCGGTTATCTTCCAAGGTTCCAGAGCTGAAACGCATTTCAGATCGACCCGGAGGCGAAACCGACCAGCGGTCCATGCCCTGGGAGGAACTCGCGCTTTCAGCCACAGCTGCAGTGGGCGCATGCGAAGCAGACCCAGCTGGAGCACTGAAGCTGCTGAGGCCATGAGGCCCAGCATTTTCTGAAACCTTTTGAGCTGGACAACCGAGCCGCGGCGGAAGGATTTCGCGGCGCTCTGAATGTCCCGTTCGCGCTCTGGCGTCAGACGCGCTGTCATGGATAGCGAGTCCAGCACTGTTCCCAGAAAAGAAATTTTCTGGCTGGGAAACAGCGAGCTCTTCGCCCAATTGACTGTGAGACCCAGATTCTCGAGATGCTCGAGTAATGTGGCCCTGTGTTCTATGAGCTCTGATCGTGATCGAGCTAGAATCAGCCAATCGTCCAAGTAGTTCAAAATTCGCATGCCCTGGAGTCTCAGGGGTGCGAGAGCCGCGTCCATGCACTTCGTAAATGTACGGGGTGCCAGGGACAGGCCGAACGGCAGGACTTTGTATTGGTATGCCTGGCCCTCGAAGGCGAATCTCAAGAATTGCCTGTGACGTGACGCTATTTGTATTTGAAAATAGGCGTCTTTCAGATCTATTGACATAAACCAGTCTTCCCGGCGAACTTGCGCGAGGATTTTCCTGGTTGTAATCATTCTGAACTGGCGCTTCGCGAGCGCTCTGTTCAGCTGTCGCAGATCTAGAATGGGTCTGAGACCCCCGTCTTTTTTGGGTACCAGAAAATACCTGCTGTATAAACCCCCTTCGCTCTGAGCCTGAGATAAAGGTTCTATCGCCCCTTTGCTCAGTAGTTTCGCTATCTCGGCTCGAAGTAGATGAGATACTTCGTTTTTTACCGTCGTTTCGACTCGCGCCGCACAACGGCGGGGGCGTCGAGCGAACTGCAGCGAATAGCCTCTTTTTATAGTGTTCAGCACCCATTCTGATACCCCGGGAAGCTTTGCCCACGCATGTGCGTGAATAGCTAGAGGTAGAATGAAATCTGGGCTCTGGCCGCGGCATAGCGGCGGCCGGAGAGCTCCGGTGTGCTGAGAAACAAACACTGTGTTTGCAATGCGCGAGGCGGGGGGTGCGCTGATCACAGCGGGCAGCCCGACCGCGCTCGGCTTCTCTCTGACAGATTGTGGAGAGAAGGCGAGCGGGACGAACCCCGTGGGCTTCGGCATGTCTGTGAGGGAATGTGGGCGCGGGATAGCGGGCACACTCACTGCACTGAGAACACTGTCGGCTCGCGCCGACTGAAAATGTGTTGGTTTCGTTTTTACAGAAACCGTGGGACATGCTTCGTGTAGTGTTTGTGGGCACTGTGTCGTGGGCACGTACACTATATTCATTGCACAATCGACATGAGTCGATTTTATTCGTGCTAGCCCTGTATTGTGGTGGGCTGTGTCTGCGTGTGGGAATGGGCACTGAGACGTGGGCATTCTTACAACACTCATAACACCATCGGCCGTGGCCGGAACACCAGAAAATACACTCTTTATTGGATTTATCTGGGTAGCCGTAAAAACGGCTTTTGTGTGCAGGCAAGCGGGCAAATGGACCGGCTTGTTGACTGCTAAGTGCACTGGAACAGTCACATTGCATGGGACTGGACGAGCGAAACGTTTCGGTGAAAATCCGGCCGCAGCGGGATTTGAACACCGTCGCTTTCCTAGCACGGCTAGGAAGGCTTTGAGACCTCGGGCTTGATCTCGATCCTCCGCCGGGGCCCGCGCTGAGGGGGGCGGCGTCCAGCAGAGCGAGAGCGCGGTCTCTGTTCTCGGGCCTGGCGGCGTTGAGAAGCAGCGGCGGCGGGTGGTGTATGCTGCGGCTGGGAGCTTCGAGCAGGCGGCTGTTTAGAGCGACCTGCTGCGGAACTCGAGCGCTTCGGGAGGAAGTGCTTCATCGCCTGCGATGTCTTTTGAACCTCTTGAAATCTGTCCGCGAAATCCTTGACGGCAGATCCGAAGAGGCCAGCTGACGAAATGGGCGCGTCCAGGAATACAGAGCGCTCCGCCTCAGTCATTTCAGACAGCGTTAACCACAGGTGTCTCTCAGCCACGGTGAGAGAGGCCATGTTCCGCCCAATGGCCTGTGCAGCGGACTTTGTAGCGCGTAGAGCCAGGTCCGTAGCGCTCCTTAAATCCGCGACGCTGATCGATTCCGCGCCTTCCTCGTCCATTTTTCGGAGAAGGTCGGCCTGGAAGATCTGCAGAATGGCCATAGTGTGTAAGGCTGACGCGGCTTGCCCGGCGGCGGTGTATGCGCGACCGTGCATGGCTGACGTCACTCGGCAGGCTTTAGATGGTAGCGTTGTCTGCGCTCGCCGTCCAGCAGAGGGCGGGCAGAGATGAGAAGCTACCGCTGCTTCCACTGGGGGAAGAGAAAGGTACCCTTTGTCTTTCGCACCGTCCACAGTGGAGAATGCAGCTGAGACAGAAGTACGCACCCTGGCCGAGAGGGGGGCGCCCCAGGACCTCGCGACTTCTTCGTGAAGCTCAGGAAGAAAAGGCGCGGGCCTGGATTGTGACGGCGCGTGGTCCTTCTTGAGGAAGCATCCGTCCAGTCGGTTGCGCGCGGGCTGCGCGGGCGCCTCCCAGTCGAGGCCGAGGTTGTCGACGGCTTGAGAGAGCAGACGCATCAGCTCTGATTCAATGCCGGCTCGTTTTCCTGAAGGCTCGCGGATAGCAGAGGGGAGGTCCACAGAGCTCGCCCAATCCTCACTATCTGATGCCAGGAGAGAACAGGCCTCGGCTGTTTCGTCGACCTCTATGGCGGAAGCGGCGGCGAGCGGCGGCCGCTGTCCGTCGGGGAGGGACTCGAGCGACGCCGGCGAAGCTGGCGGGCGAACCGGCGAGCTTTCGCGGGCAGGAGAAGGCTCGGGGCCGCGCTGGGCACGGCGCTTCTTGCGGCGCGGCGCTACAGCGGGCTGAAGTGCAGGCTCTGAGAAGGATGCCAGGCGAGTCCTCAGAGTCACCATAGGCAGTAGCTCACAGTGATGGCATCCGCCGTCGACGAGAGCGAGAGCCGCATGATCCTCACCCAGGCAGGAAACGCAGATGACATGGCGATCCTCCTCACTGAGTGTGGCTCGACACGAGCCGCAGGACCTATGCATCTTGAAAAAGACGCAGCTCTTTTAGGAGAGAGAGAGAGACAGTGAAAAAATTTGTGTCGCAGCGGCGAACACACACACACACTTGCAATAAAGGATATGACGCCGGAAAGCGTAGCAGGTACGGCGGCTAAAGGCGGCGATGCCAGCGACTTCAGACTCAAAGGCTCGTCCCGCTGTGTGCTTATCTCAACGGCGCGGCTTCTCACTCCGGATCCAGCGATGCGTGATGCTTCGCTGAAGAGATGAAAATCAGTATACCAGCCTAATCGAGCCGTATTTATAAGGGCGGGACCACGCCCTTTCTGGCGGGACGTGACGAAATGGGCGCGAAGTGCCCCCATTGGGTATGTGTCACGCAGGGCCACTCTCGATAGGCTGCTGCTGTTGCCGCAGGGCAGCCAATAGGCACGCAAGCCGTCTCGCCTATGTCTGCATGCTGCTGCACAGCGTTTTGCATTAATTCAAAATTAAGGATAATTTTTGGCTTCAATATCTCGTGGAAAAGAGGTTTTCCCCGTAGCGTAAGATATTACGCAGTACGAGAGATACTCTCGTAAGAGAACTGAAAGATAGGCTGCTGTCTCAGACTGACTACAGGAGCGAAATGAAATTAGCGGAAGTAGGAAGTCTGACGTAGTCAGGCTAGGTGTTTTCAGCGTCTCACAAACAATTTGAGGATATGAATACATGAACATTTCCAGAGCTGCTCTGAGAGAACGCCTAATGAGCATTTTCATAATTTTATTTGAGAAAAAACATTGTCAAATACACTTTGAAACAGGTCTACAACCCGTCAAAATAAAAGTTCGGTTTTACTAGGAGAAATTATGACAGAAATATATTACTATTGTAGGCATACAATAGAACGTAGCCTACTTCTCAAAATAATAATAATAACAACAATAATACATTTTATTTAAACATTATTTAAAGGAATATTTTTTTTTTGTCCATGGTTTAATTTAGTAAATCTGTTTTTGCAGCGCTTCCCCCAAAAATAAAAGGACACAAGTTTAAATTTACATTTGATTACCACCGTTTTTGATAATATATTTTGATTAAATCATAAAAAGAAACATTAATTTTCTGAATAAAATACATTTCATAGGACTATATTATTCTTAAACATTTTAATAAATTATTAATGTTAAAAATAAGTTGTTAATCTAATTCATTATCAATTACTGAATTTAATTGATTAGACATGTTTTATTGAAATTTTAATAAACAAACAAATTATTTCAAGTTTGTTATAATAAAAGCATTTGTTCAACCAAAAAAAAATCCTGTTTTCATTAATTTAACTGTCATTTTAACTGATGATAATAATAATAATACCCATAATTTAATAATACAGTCTATTTATTTAACAATTGATAAATACTGTAAACCGTAATATTTTCTGAGACGTTACCATACTGTGAAAATCTCATACCATTACAACCCTACACGGGAGGGTCCCCCACCCCACCACCGCTGTTAAAAAAGTAACTCAGTAACTTTTACTCTGAGTAAATTGTAAATGAGCTACTTTTTACTTTTACTTGAGTAGATTTTTAGACCGGTACTTTTACTTGTACTTAAGTAAAATTTCATTGAAGTAGTAGTACTTTTACTTGAGTAGAATATTTTATTACTCTTTCCACCTCTGACTTCAGGTATGTTGATACCAAGCAGTCAGAGTTCATTAATACTAGTCTTTTCTCTTACAGATGTGGTCGTTAGTAAGCAAGCTCGAAGGACACACTGGAGGTTCAGAAGAATACAGGATCACAGGCAAATAGGAAAACTGAACAGGAGTCCTGGAGATAACAGAACAATGGCACAGAGGTTAGAGTTTTGCAGGTGAGTATACGTTACGTCTTAGTAATCTGGAAGCATAAGAGGCTCAGAAGACAATGGCTAATGGTCTGTTCCTGTTGGAGGCTTGACACTGAACTGGGGCTATGGTGAGTGTTTTATAGTGCTATTTGATGAGGCTGCTGATGGTGAACAGGTGTGTGTGATTAGTATTCCGGAGAAAGTGATCGTTGTGTGGTGGATGGAATCAAGCTTGATTGATCAATGACATTACCCCCCCCCCCCCTCCAGAGTCCGCGCCAGCGGACCATGGACCCCGACGTCGTGGGGGTCTGCCTCGAGGCCGTGGTGCTGGTTTCCCAGGATGCCGATCGTGATACTCGCTGAGCAGATTGGGATCAAGGATATCATTACGAGGTACCCAGCATCTCTCTTCCGGTCCGTAACCCTCCCAATCCACCAGGTATTCGAGTCGACCACCCCGACGTGGGGAGTCCAATAGATGGGCTCGGTTTCAATGGACGGTATCGGGGCGTTGTCTTCAGGGGCCAGATCTGCAGAGGGAACGGGTACAGGGAAATTATGGGGTTTTAGGAGGGAGACGTGAAATGTGGGGTTGATACGGTACTGAGCCGGAAGGCGAAGTTGGTAGGTGACTGGGTTGACTTGTTTTTCGACGGGGAATGGACCAATGTATTTTGGGCTCAGCTTACGACAGGGTTGTTGTAGACGGATGTATCGGGTGGAAAGCCATACCAGTTGCCCAGGTTGGTAATTAGGAGCCTGACGGCGACGGGTATCTACAAAGTGCTGCTGCCGATTTATAGCTTGCTGAAGGTGATGGTGTGCCTGATTCCATACTCTTTCACTGTCTTGGAACCATGTGTTGACCGCGGGTACCTCTGATGGCTCACCGGACCAGGGGAATAGTGGTGGCTGGTAACCCAGAACACACTGAAATGGCGTTAAGTTTGTGGATGCCTGCCAGAATTCTGCAGTGTCAAAGGCTGTGGGCAGCTTCTTTAGGGGGATTAATTTGCACGCTTTAGAGAATCGATCAATGGCCACAAGGATGCAGGTATTGCCATCAGAGGCTGGAAGGTCCGTGACGTAATCGACCCCGATATGGGACCAGGGCCGATGGGTAGTGGTAGTAATTTCCCAGTAGACAGATAACATGGAACCTTAGTCATGGCGCAGAGAGTGCATTCTTGGATAAATGTTGTAATGTCGTGTTGCATGTTTGGCCACCAGTATTTGTGTTGGAGAGTCGAGTAAGTCTTACTGATGCCTGGGTGACCTGTCCCAACAGATGAATCGGTGGAGGAGATTAGAGAAATGCGGAAGTCTTCGGGTACATATATCTTTCCAGCGGGACACTCTGTAGGACCAGGGAAGCGCTGTGATATTTCGAGGAGTTGTTCGTCGAGGTCCCACTGGATGGGGTTAACAAATAATTTCGCTGGCAGGATGGTTTCGGGCTCTTCCTGGGATGCTTCGGGGGCATGGAGACGTGACAGAGCATCTGCTCTAATGTTCTTCGATTCCGGACGGTAGGATATCTGAAAGTGAAAACGAGTAAAGAACAGAGCCCATCTAGCTTGACGTGGGTTGAGTCTTTTGGCTTCCTTCAAATATTGAAGGTTTTTGTGGTCTGTGAGGACGATGAACGGGTGCTTGGCCCCCTCCAACCAGTGCCTCCATTCTTCCAGGGTGAGTTTAACGGCCAGGAGTTCTAGGTTGCCGATGTCATAGTTACTCTCAGCTGTGGATAACTTGCGTGAAAAGAACGCACAGGGCATGGGTTTGGAAGAGTGTTCTGAGCACTGTGACAGGACTGCTCCTACCCCAGTAGTAGAAGCATCAACCTCGACGAGGAATACCTTTTCAGGATCTGGGTGACAAAGCAAGGGTGCAATGGTGAATGCGGTCTTGAGAGACTGAAAGGCGTGTTCGGCGTCAGAGTTCCAAGGAAGGGTCTTTGGTTTTCCCTTTACGAGAGAAGTTAGAGGGGCTGTTAACATGCTGTACCTATTTATGAATCTTTGGTAAAAATTTGAGAAGCCCAGGAATCTTTGTAGCTCTTTTACTGACTGGGGAGTGGGCCAGGAGGTGATGGCTTTGGTCTTGCGGTCATCCATCTCAACTCCTCGTATGCTGAGGCGGTAACCCAGGAACTTGACATTGGTCTGATGGAACATGCATTTTTCTGCCTTCAAGAACAGAGAGAATTCTCAGAGCCGTTGGAGTACTAGAGAAACGTGACGTTGGTGTTCCACTGGGTCTTTCAAGAAGATTAGAATGTCGTCGATGTAGATTAGCACAAAGCGATTCAAGAAGTCTCGGCGCACCTCGTCCATGAAACTCTGAAAGACGGAAGGAGCATTTACCAGACCATACGGCATCACAAGATATTCGTAGTGCCCTGCGGGGGTGATGAATGCTGTCTTCCACTCATCCCCATCTCGTATTCTGATTAAGTTGTATGCGCTTCTTAAGTCAAGCTTGGTAAACATTCTGGCTTCTCAAAGTTGTTCGAGGGCGGATGGGACAAGAGGAAGTGGGTAGCTGAATTTTACTGTGATCTTATTGAGCGCTCTATAATCTATGCACGGCCTTAATCCTCCATCTTTCTTGGAGACGAAAAAGAAGCTGGAGGCAGCAGGCGAGGTGGATGGTCTGATGTACCCCTGGTGTAGGGCCTCCTTAATGTATTTTTGCATGTCTGTTTGTTCAGGAATGGACAAGGAGTAAATCCGACCCATGGGAATGGGTTCCCCTGGACCCAAGTCAATGGCACAGTCCTATGGTCGGTGTGGTGGTAACCTGGAAGCCGCAACAGGATTGAACACATCTGCAAATGAAGAATAACCTGGAGGAATAGTCACTGACAGGTTTTCTGTGGGGCTTTCGATGGAAGTTGAACTCACTGAAACTGGTTCTGGGGGCTCAGCGGATGACGGGACCGGGAGTGCAACGTCAGTCGAAGAGCAGTTGCACCCCCAGTTCAGAATCTTGCCAGATTTCCAATTAATGGTAGGTTGATGGCGGATGAGCCATGGACGACCGAGGATAATGTCAGTTTGACTATTCTCGAAAATGAATGGTTCAAACAATTCTTGGTGAGTGTTCTCAACACATAATGTAATGGGTGTTATCTGAGATGTTACGTACCCCTTGTTGATAACTTCGCCAGTTACTGCATGGATGGAGTACGGTTTCTGCATGGATGGTGATTGATGATCATCGTCATCAATCACCATGGATACTAATGTTCTTCACAGCTGTCTGTCATTGTCTCGTCATCACCTGTGTATTTAAGTTCCTGCTTGTCTTCAGTTCGGTTGTCGGTTATTGTTTGTATCAAGTGCATACTGTTTATGCGTTGCACGCTGTCTCACCCCTAGTGAAAAAAAAAATATACCAAGTATACTTGTAGCCAGACTATTTATCAGTATACTTAAAGTGTGTTAATGATTAGTTAACTTGAAGTGTGCTATTTTGGAACAACTAATTTTGTGCTAAGTATATTTTAGTAGTAATTAAATTGTATAACTTTAAGTGTATTTAGTGTACTTGTGTGTACTAAAGTGGAACAAATTTAAGTATACTTTAAGTATATGCCTGTGTAGGGACTAATTATATGCTTGGTGATATTAAAGTGTACTTTATTTGTGTTACAAGTACATTACAAATTCATTATGAGTGTCTTCGAAACATACAAGCAATATACCCAATAAAATGTATTATTTTGAAACAACTTCAAGTATATTAAGTGTATTTTAAGATATGCTTAAGATCAATTTTAAGCTATTTGCACTATATTTTAATATATTAAATTGTGCTAAAATTGAACCACTTCACGTACATTTAAGTGTATTTCTTTACAGTTCATTATAAATATACGTTCATATGTCTTAAAGTACATATAATATATTTGAAGCTTAATTTTAATGTACTTCAAGAACATTTAAATAGTATTAAAAATGTATTAGCGTTTCACTAATAGTTTATTATAAAGCTGTTTTATTCAGTATATTAAAATGGTATATTTTAGTGCAAAAATAATTAAATATAAATGTTAATTGGCATACAGACTTTCAAATCAAGAAAATTTTAATATAGTATTTTTTTGTGTTAATTACAAAATAAATACATAAGTGTATAACCATACTTACTACTCTCTTCTTCACTCGTCTCTGCACTCAGATTTCAGCTTTTCTTCTATAGCAGCTGGCCTGGAAAACAACAAATATTAATATGGAAAAAAAGAGAGATTTTATATATACATATATATGTGTATAAACACACACACACACACACACACACACAAGGCAGGCAAATTATGATGAAAGATTTGTTTTCTTTGTAAGAATGACAGTACGCTGAGTACAATGTACTTGGTGGGTAATATAATAAAACCCTTCACAGACTCAGCAGTTTCAAATGTATGCTCTATTAAAAGCATCCCTTTCAACAATTTAATGTTTTTACTTATTTGTAATTAGAAATATATATTAGAAAGTAATCAAAAAGGCAATAAGGTTGTCAAGCTTGAACAGATATAAACACCAACCAACACACAGTACCATAATTGGCAGGTCATCTCAAGACAAAGTAACTTTATGTTCATAACATGTTTTTTTAGAAATCAGTGTCAGCATCATATTACAGGGGTTAACATCAGTATTCCACGTGTAAATCATATTAGCAAATGCATAGCAGACCTATCCACCTAGGAAAAAAAAAATAAACAGTGAGCTATTTATTTATGCAAAAAACAGCAAATAAAACTTACCAGTAACTTCTCAGGGCAGTATTTTCAACTCTTCGAGTCTGCTTCGACTTCAACTTGAAAAGCTTGGCTCTGATTGGTCAAATTGAATGTAGCTGAAGTGAAAAAGACGTGCTGTTACACTTAGCCTAGTCAAAAATACAACTGGCACCGACAAGTAACGTTAATGTAATACAGGGGCTGGTTTCTCAAAGCTATTTTAGACCGGTCTATAGTGTTAGACAAGTCTAAAATTTGCTCATAGACTAGTCCAATGCAAGTTAGACTGTTTCACAAAAATAAAGACTGACTTAATTTAGACCAAAAAAATTAGACACCTTACCCCCAGGTTCACTCAGAAAGTCTAAAAGACTCTTTTTGGCATCTTGTACCATGTTTTTGTATCTTTTCTGTACATCTTTAACGCTTTGCTCAACGGTCGGATTAACGCTGTTAACTGTCGTAGCAATCTTTTTCAAATTAAACATTTCTTCTTGTTACTACATTCTCTGCTAAATTTCCCTAGTAAAATGTCCTTGTAACTGTTATACTCCTCCAACAAACACATGTTTTCCGCTGGGGTAAACTGCACTGAGCGGTTGAATGCACTTACGCCATCCGCCATGTTTTTTGTTTTGAAAAGTGTCTTATTTTACCCAGAATGCATTGCTGTGTAGTCCTACTTAAGATAGTCAGAGTCTTAAGTGCTTTGTGCAACGGTCTGATTCCTGGGGCCGGTTTCACAAAGCTATTTTAGACCGGTCTATAGTGTTAGACAAGTCTAAAATTTGCTCATAGACTAGTCTAATACAAGTTAGACTGTTTCACAAAAATAAAGACTGATTTAATTTAGACCAAAGAAATTAGACACCTTACCCCCAGGCTAACTTAGGTGTAAGACTCTATGTTACCTTGGCAACCAGCAGTAACAATCAGTTACATTACAAACAGCCAAAAGAAAAGGGAAAATGGCTCATAATTTGTGGTTTGCTGACGACGTTATGGAGAGACCTATGAGAAGGGAAAGGGTTTTTAGGGATTGCAGTAACCTACTGGAAATATATAATAATGAGGACTTTTCTTTTCTGTACGTCTTTAACGCTTCGCTCAACGGTCGGATTAACGTTGTTAACTGTCGTAGCAATCTTTATCCAAATTAAACATTTCTTCTTGTTACTACTTCTCCGCTAAATTTCCCAAGTAAAATGTCCTTGTAACTGTTATACTCCTCCAACAAACACATATTTTCCGCTGGGGTAAACTGCACTGAGCGGTTGAATGCACTTACTCCATCCGCCATGTTTTTTGTTTTGAAAAGTGCCTTATTTTACCCAGAATGCATTGCTGTGTAGTCCTACTTAAGATAGTCAGAGTCTTAAGTGCTTTGTGCAACGGTCTGATTTAGATGTCTATCTGAAGTCTGACTATCTACTATATCTAAGCCATAGTCAAAGTCTATCTTTGTGAAACCGGCCCCAGATGTCTATCTGAAGTCTAACTATCTACTAGATCTACTAAGCCATAGTCAAAGTCTACCTTTATGAAACCGGCCCAAGATCTTACCTAGAATCACAATATAATGAGGTTCCAAATGTCACACGCCATGCAAACTTGAAGAAGCTGGGTAAAAATAAGTAGGCTAGTTCCAAACCATTTAAGACTTTTGTTCATCTTCGAAAGAAAAACTGATATATTTTATTTAAACCTGAGAGATTTACATCCCTCCGATAAACGATTCACCAGATCTGTTCAAAAAGTTAATAGCAAAAAACATCGCCTAATCCATATGAATCGCGTGGTTTCCTCCTAGTCCTCTAAAGAGACACGATCGCACTATATATTTTTAACAGGTTAAATTTAGACTTCTAAATCTAATAACATTCAAGTAATGTATACACACGCACACACAGCATATCTGATAAGCTCTGAGTGAGGTGCCAGCGAGCTCATTATCATAAGAACCAATCACAACCATTCAACGACTCTGGAACCAATCAGGACTAGTCACGTGTATTATGGTATTTGAATTTAAACAAGTACAAACTTTTTTAAACATCTTTGGAAAATGTATCTATGATGCATTTAAAATAATATGATGTTGAAATCCTTGTGGGAATTTCAGTAGTACACAACGTATCATGTAATGGACAACAGCCTTTTAAGTAGACTTTTACAAGTAGCCTACAAACAATTAAAAGTGAACAACATTAATTTTAGGTATGCTTATTGCAATGCTTAATAATAGTTGACAAATGTTTCTAATAGCTACATTATAAGTTGGTTCATTGTAAATGTATTTTTTTCCCCAAAAATATTAAAATGATAAATACGTAAATAATTACAAATTAGGGCTGTCAGTTAAACGCGTTATTAACGGCGTTAACGCAAAACCATTTTAACGCGATTCATTTTTTTATCGCGAGATTAACGGTCTTTTTGGCCTAGCAAACTTTGTAGTTTTTTTCACATGCTTTTGCAACAGGACGCGGCATGCGCGCCGCTGCGCTATGAAACCCATTCATTTCAAGGGCTTGCGCCGTGCGAGGACGTTTTGTTGCTTCGTCGACCAAAGCGCAAGTGGATCTAGCTAGACCGGAAACAAAACAACAGGCACGCGCACACACTTGTTTGGGCTTGCGAGCCGGCCAAATAGGTTAAAGTTACGTTTTGAGTGGATGAAGAGCGCGAGACGCCGAAATGGATGCCAATAAGATTCTGAATGGAAAGTTTACTTTTAAAAAGTTGCCAAATGGTTCCATTGACTAGACCAAAGTGATCTGTGTGTTTTGTCGTTATGAACTGAGCTATCATCATCGCAGCACGTCCAGTCTGAAATACCACTTGATGGCCAAGCACACACACACAGCTGATGCGAAGTCTCCGCCCCCTCGTCAATATCAGTACCTCGTCAGTATTTCTTTCACCCTTTTATTGATGGACAGTGTTACATTGTGTTACAAAGAAATTATTTGCTCCAAGTGAGAATGTTAGTGTGAAATTGAACACAGTATTGCCAATGTTGTTTTTAATAAAAAAAAAATGTGCACAAAGCAAGCAATCCACTTTTTTCATGTTGATAAGAGCATTAAAATGAGAAAAAATAATGAACAAAAAGAAATCAAGAGACATTTAGAATAGATAAAAATGTGTGATTAATCGCGAGTTAACTATGACATTAATGCGATTAATCGCGATTAAATATTTTAATCGTTTGACAGCACTAATTAAAATATATTGCAGTAGGCCTAAGTGTTTATAAAGTACATATATTTTAAACACACTAAAAGCTTAATCATTTTGCTATGTTATAACACAAAGTACTCATAAAATGTATTTTAAGTAAGAGCAACATAAGCATGTTTTCTTTAAATACACTAAAGTTTAACTAAAATTATGCTTGTGTTTAGCATATTTCTTAAAAATGTAATTAAGCATATAATTATTACCAAAGCACTTGTAGTGTACTTTTTAGAAATATATTAAAAGTATGCTTATGTTTAGCATATTTCTTAAAAGTGTAACTAAGCATATATTTATTACCAATGTACTTATAGTGCACTTTTTAGAAATATATTAAAAATATGCTTGTTTTTAGCATATTTCTTAAAAGTATAGTTAAGCATATCTTTATTACCAATGTACTTCTAGTGCACTTGTTAGAAATATATTAAAAGTATGCTTGTGGTTAGCATATTTCTTAAAAGTGTAACTAAGCATATATTTATTACCAATGTACTTTAGTGCACTTTTTAGAAATATGTTAAAAGTATGCTTGTTTTAAATATATTTGTAGAAAATATACTAAAGTATAATTATTTTAACGTGTGTTAAAAGTTGTATTGTGAAAATAGGTTGTTAGTATATTTGCAATGTACTATTGAAAAAAGGAATATATTTCAAATACAATAAATTATACTTTTTTCCACTGGGGACCTATTGGTTGTATACTGAGTTACTTATTAAACTAACTTGTTACTCTTTCAATTATCATTGTCTTCATTGGATCTAATCTTGACATAGTTGTGTTTACTCTGTTGATTGAGTAGCCTAAATTAAATACATTTTTCATAAAGTTTTCCTGTCTTATAAACTTGCATTGTTTGACAATATTGATTTATAAAGGAAACGTACAAGTATACTTGCAGTATAAAACTACCAAACTAGTAGTTTACTGAGAGTATACTTAAATAAACTTTAATAAACAAAAAATGTGCTAAGTATTTAACTAGTAAACTGTCAGTATACTTATAATTTAACTTGTAGTATAGTTGCAGTACAAATGAAAAACGTAACTAGTAAACTAAAGGGCACCTGTGCTTCAGGGGAACCTGGCTTTGGGGCAACTGTGCACAACTTACTATGCAATCAAACTGGGTAAATGTAAAAGGACTATGTCAAAGTTGTTTGAATATGCCACATTTACTGCAGCAGCTGATCCCACTATAACCACGTACCATAATACATCCATGAGATCATTTAAATTTAGATTAATTTCATGTCATAGGATGTCATAGGTCACTTTCAAATGAGTGCGAAGTTATCTTTTGCAGCTCAAAATTTTTTTTCTAAGTCCATAAGTACAGGTCTTTTTATATTTTTATTAATCAAATTATTAAACTAATTATATAAAACTGTGTTGTCAGTGCACTACAAATAAACTGGTTCTATGCCTTTACTTGTAAAAAAAAAGACATTTGTACACATTATGCAAACATGAGGAGAGTTCCCATGAAAGAAATTAGAAAGACCCATGACTGACAGATCAACGTGCGATTTCTCTCACATTTTTCTAGGAAATTAAATTGAATTGACCGTGGAGGATTTAAGATGATTGACAGGGCAGTTTAAACAGTGACAGGTTGCACGTTACTAAGCGACAGAGCATCCGTTAAAGATGCAATTATGACGAAGTAGTATGTCCCAAAGCTTGCATACTCTTCTGCTTCACACTCAAAAGTATGTACTTATTCTTCTCAAAAACAGTACATACTTTTAGGGCATAGTATAAGTAGGTGAACTGGGACGCAGCACATGTACTTCAAATCTGAGAATGATTTAATTATGTTCAGATGATGCTATGTCATTTTTTTAGATGAGACTTTCTTTTAGTGCAAACCAAAGGAAATGTGAGGTATGAACTGAAACACCAAGGGCCCTATTTTAACGATCTATGCACGTGGTCTAAAGCGCACGGCGCAAGTGCACTTAGGGCGTGTCCGAATCCACTTTACTACGGGAAAAATGTTTGGCGCACCACTAAAAGGGTTGTCCCTATTCCCTTAATGAGTAATGGGTGTGTTTTGGGCGTAACGTGCAATAAACCAATCAGAGTCACATCTCCCATTCCTTTTAAAATCCAGTTGGCTCAAGCCATGGCGGATTTGCTATTTACATGGCAGAATTTGCAAGCGGAAAACCTGAACGCTTCTCTAGCGAGGAAACGGAAACGGAATCGGACCATCTACAGGACAGGCGAACATTACTAACGCACTCTTTAAAGGACAAGTTTGGTATTTTACACTTAAAGCCCTGTTTTAAGATCGTTTCTGATGAAATAGAATGGTTAAGATTGAAATTTGGATAAATGCTGCTGTCCCGAGAATTTTCGGTTTCTGTGTTAGCACCCCCCCCCCCCCCCCACCTACACAATGGTTTCGTAGGGGCACTGGAACAATCATTCATAAAACGCATTAAACTTTAGTTTACAAAGACGTGAAACTCACCGAGTGGTCTGGGGTTCACTGATATGCTCACACAAAAATCACTGCAAAAGATGATTTCCTAAAGGGTTTAATCGTAGTTTTTGTCCAACTCCATTGACTTGTATTGGATGTTCTGTGAGGTACGGTATTACTCCGCCGCCGGAAACGGAAATGGGGTTGTTTGTATTCTTTCTGTAGTCTTATGCAGTCGCGGTATCGTAGGCTACGCTATCCAAACATTTCTTCTGTGTATTCAATGAAATACAAGCAATTGCTTGCAATTGACAAAGGTGCATTATCGCCACCAACTGGGCTGGAGTGTCTATTATTCAAGCTCTCAACGGAAGAATGTCCGGTTGTGAGGCGTTTGGAAAAATAGGTTCACAGTTTTACAACGAATGGTAAAACACCTGTCATGTCATTTGTTTTATGAATGATTGTTCCAGTGCCCCAATGAAACCATTGTGTAGGTGGGGGGGTGCTAGAAACCGAAAATTCTCGGGACAGCAGCATTTGTCCAAATTTCAATCTTAACCATTCTATTTCATCAGAAATGATCTTAAAACAGGGCTTTAAGTGTAAAATACTGAACTTGTCCTTTAAATAACAAAAAATATTGTGCCATTGACTTTAGACCAGGTTTCAGTTGGTCAAAGGGGCAGTCCATTTCAGTTGCTTAAAAATAGCAACGCGCAACAATGTGCCTGAACACACCCCGTTTTCAGACCAGCACGCCCCTGGGGAGCACAAATGGGCACAAATGCATTTGCCATTTAAACAATTTGGCGCATAACGTGAAAATGATAACTGCGTCAGGCTGAAACTAACAAAAATCACTTGTGTCGCGCCAGGTGTATGATAGGGCCCTTAATTTTATTCTGCTAACAGGTGCTGCAAGGGCAGAATTTCCAAACACAACTTTTGCCTACAGCGCAAATGTAACAATGAGCAATTTTTTTTTAATCCTCTGTTATGATTAAATGTACAATACAATTAACTGTATTTGAGTTCTACTCACTGAGTAAAAACTCAGATAAAACTGAGATAAAAGTTACTGAGATAAAAGTTTACCGGAAATGTGTTTTGAGTTGCAAAAAATGAATCATGAATTAAGTTTTAAAATGATGACCTTTGCCTTTTCAATTGTTTAACCACACTTTGAATATCAGGTATTGTTTAATTAAATTCAAATGTATTTCTATAGTAGCCTAGTAGTTACTTTTTAATGCACAGGGTACACCTTTAGCATAATTTTTCGACGTGCAGGGTACCCCATTGATTTCAATGAGAAACCTTTGGGGTCATACACAGACACATTCGGCATGGGAATGTTATCGTCATGATGAAATTATATATTGGGTTAAAATTTTACCATTGTGACATGTTGGAGAGCGATTCTCAATTTAATCAGCAAGCATGATTTTATTTACATTTATTTTATTTTTTAATTTATGCTGTTTAGACACGTTTTAACACGTAACCAATCCCACCCCTAAACCTACCCCTTTGTGTATTATATGATATAAAACACAGGATATAACAGGCAGATGCTACTACAGGCACAATTTATTCAAAAAGTACAAATATTCCAAGTGTTCTGAGGTCAAATGATTGATTAGTTTGAAGAAAAGACCCAAAAGCTATCATCGTCTCCATCCACCGTTGATCCTATGCACACATTAAAAAATAGAAGTGTTACGTCAGCTTTGATAGTGAAATTGCATTCTCGTGTGTCTCGTGACCGATTGCTTCATGAGTCGGGTGTATCTTTTGAATGACTGCATGAGTTCAAGGAGTGGTGGGATCATCTCAGATATTAAAACATAAAGATCCACTCTGTTCTTCACATAAAGATATCGCATGGCTTCAGAAGACTTGGAACGCAACATGAGTTAATACTTTTGTAGATTATGTTGATGACGTGTAAGATGACGTAGGAGGTCTGGAAAAAAAAGAGTGAAAAGGGGAAACGCGGTAACAAGGCAGAAGTGAATAATAATAATAAAGAGCAGACCTGAGTTCTACGAGGTGTCAGTAAGTTTGTATACACACATCTACATGGTGTCAGAAGTTAGCCTAAAGTGACGATGGCACAAGGACTTCGTAAGATTGACCCCCTCGTCTTTGATGAGAACATTGCGGGAAATTGGACTAAGTTTAAGTGCAAATGGCACATATACAGCAACGCTGGTCTCTCAGCTGCAACCGAAAAAGTGCGAGCATACACATTTCTCAACCTCGCTGGTCCCGATGCCCAAGATAAATATGACACGTTCACTTTCGAGGAGAGGAAAGATCCGGAGGATTCAGAGGTACTGGTAAAGAAATTTGAAGAAATCTGCCTGCCTGTAAAGAATGTAATTATGGACAGACATGCATTTAATACAACGAACCAGAAGCCACATGAAAGCTGCTGAGGAATTCGCCAGCTGGAATTTCGCCACATTCGCCAGCTGAGGAAGTTCAACTTGCCACAGGAGCTGCTGATTCAGTTCTACTCAGCCGTTATTGAGTCTGTTTTATGCACTTCCATCACTGTCTGGTTTGGTTCAGCTACCAAATCAGACATCAGGAGACTACAACGGACAGTCCGGACTGCGGAGAGGATTATTGGTGCCCCCCTGCCAATCCTCCAGGACCTGTACTCTTCCAGAGTGAGGAAGAGAGCAGGTAAAATCATCACAGACTCCACTCACCCTGGACACCTCCTGTTTGAACTGTTACCGTCAAGACGGTGACTCAGATCACTGGCCACTAGAACATCTCGGCACAGGAACCGTTTCTTCCCACAGGCCATCTCCCTTCTGAACAGTTAACATATGCTTGTAAGTGCAATACTCCCACTGTTTAGTGCAATATCTTAAAAATTCAGGTGATATTTATATTTATTCATACTATACAAAATACTGTAAATATGTTCATTATCTGTAAATGTTAATTCTGACAAAACCCAACTGTGACCATATATTTTTATAGTATTTTCATATTTTTTATAATTTTATTTGTAGAATTTGTATTACTATTTGTATTACTATTACTTGTTGTATCTGTATTTGTATATGTGCACTGGAACCCTCAGTACCAAGGAAAATTCCTTGTGTGTGCAAGCACACTTGGCAATAAAGCTCTTTCTGATTCTGATTCTGATTCTGAAACAATCCAGTCCTACGTTACCACGTTAACAACACTAGCCAGAAAATGCGAATTTGGCACGTTGCAAGACAAACTGATAAGAGATCGATTGGTATGTGGCATTCACAATGACAACTTTAAACTCAGCTATAAAGACAAACAAAGAAATAAAAAAGAAGCTGGTACCAAAGAACTAAAGCAGGAAAGTGAAGTTTGTGCAGTGCAATATTTTACGTGTTCAAACTGTGGTGGCCAGCATTCATCTGACCGCAGCAGCTGTCCAGCCTTCAACAAGCGCTGCAATGCATGTGGGAAGTGGAATCACTTCTCTAAATGCTGCAGATCAAGCAAAACACGCATCTACAACAGATCAGGACAAGGTCCATCTCAGTCAAACAGAGCACTCCACACCATACGCAGAGGAGGACAGACACATAGAATTAGTGAACTTAATGCGCAAATTGCATATGAACCAGCAGATCTGTTTTACTGTGAAAGTGTAGAGGTGCCAGCTGATAAGGGAGAGATATTTACCATCCTGTTTTACCATCCACTTCCAACACAGGGAAGCAACTTGAGGTGAAGATTGACACTGAAGCCCGGTGCAATGTACTGTCCAGAGGCGTTCTCCAGCACATCGACCCAGGCACTCATGTTGACCACAGCCATGTAGTCAACCTTGTGGCATATGGCGGTCAGATTATAAGGACTTTAGGTGTCACAAATGTAAACTTCACATGCGGGACACTACAGTTCCATGTTGTTGACAATGATGTAAAACCTCTATTGGGCCTCAGAGACAGCGTCAAATTAGGCTTTGTGCATCTTGGCCCGAATGTGCACAATCTCCAACAAGGGGACCCCGAGCTCACAGAGTATAAAGATCTCTTTGACTGCAGCACCATAGGCAAACTGCCTGTAGTGTATCACATGCGCTTGGACCCCTCTGTGCACCCTGCAATATGTGCTCCCAGACGAGTGCCATTGGCAATGAAAGACAAAATAATCAATGAACTCAACAGAATGACTGAACTGGGAGTCATTAAGTCAGTTCAGGAGCCCACTGAGTGGGTCTCGTCTCTGGTGGCTGCATGTAAAAAAGATGGTGCCGTAAGACTGTGTATTGACACTGTCCACCTCAACAAAACCCCCCTCAGGCCACATCATCCCATGAAAACAGTGGAACAGGTGATCGCTGACATGCCAGGAGCCAAGGTGTTCAGCATCCTTGATGCTAAGTGTGGGTTCTGGCAGGTACCACTCAGTGAGGTGTCATCAAAGCTGACAACCTTCATGACCCCAGTGGGCCGATATGCCTTCCTCCAAATGCCTTATGGGATATCCCCGGGTAGTGAAGTTTTCCAAAGGTGTATGGAGCAGCTCTTTGAAGGACAACCATGTGCAATCATTGTTGACGACATCCTCGTCTGGGGCAGCACAAGAGAAGAACATGATCTGCGCCTCCGCCAGGTCATGGACAGAATACGTGCCGTTAACCTTAAACTTAACCCTGACAGGTGCCGTTTTCGGGTGTCTGAGGTGTCGTATGTGGGTCACCTTCTAACTGACCAGGGCATAAAGCCCGACCCTAGAAAGACAGATGCAGTCAGTCAATGCCAACCCCAACAGACAAGTCCAAAGGTTCTTGGGTATGACAAACTATTTGTCAAAATTCATCGCGGGCTATAGCAAAACCACAGCACCCCTGCTTCAACTCCTGCTTCGGGATGTAGAGTGGTGCTGGCAGGAGCACCACATGGCAGCATTCACCAGACTTAAAGAACTACTCACAAGTCCTCCTGTACTTCAGTACTTTGACGTGCATCAGCTGGTGGTGTTATCTGCAGATGCCTCGCAGCATGGCCTGGGTGCTGTCTGCCTCCAGAACAACAAACCGGTGGCGTTTGCCTCAAGAGCACTTACAGAGACTGAGTCACGCTACGCTCAGATAGAAAAGGAGCTGTTGGCCCTCGTCTATGCTTGTCAGAAATTCCACGACTACATATATGGCCGTCCAGTGACTGTTGAAAGTGATCATCAGCCACTCATCACTATTCTAAAAAAAACACTACACTCAGCTTCTGCACGCCTCCAGAGTATGATGCTTAAGCTGAAGCACTACAACCTCAATGTCATTTACAAGAGAGGCAAAGAGCTATACCTAGCAGACGCACTCTCGCGTACACACGTGCCCTCCACTGACTGCGCTGAAACTAGTGAGGATTACGATGTGTTAAACTCAGCCCTGTTGTTTTTTGCTAAAAAAAAAAAAAAAAAGGTTGGAACAATGTTGTATTCTGTTTTGCCATGTTAAATGTTGTATTCTGTTTGAATGTTCGCCGGTTCCCACCTCCTTCCCGGGTTTCGGCACCAATGTAACGGGTTCAGTTGTTATGGGAAGGAGGCAGGAACCGGCGAACATTCAAAAATTTTTATAATAATATAAAACAAATACAAAAACAAACGTATAAGCCAGCAGCCCCTCACGGACGACTGCTGGCCACACAAAACAGAAACAAAACACAACATAAAATCAGGCCTGTTCCTCTCTCGATCTTCAGCGCCGTCGCTCCTCCTTTTATGCTTTCGCTCCTCTGTGAGAGATGCGAGACTGGTGCGTCTCACAGGTGTCATTCATTAACACTCATGCCACTGGCCTCGCACCGTTCTCTCACGTCCCTCACCATCGTCCTGCTCGACAAAACAGAAACAAAACACAACATAAAATCAGGCCTGTAGTTTTTGTAGTGCTTTTGGTATGAAAAAAGAACATTATAAATAAAATCTATTATTATTATTATTTGAATGAACTGCTGTTTTTTTGGAAAATATCTGCATGAATATTCTTCAGAATATATTTTTTGGAAAGAAAAGAAAGAAAATCATACGGGTTTGGAACAACATGAGTAAATGATGACCGCATTCTTGTTCTTTGGGTGACCTGCCCCTTTAAGAAAGGTATTTGTGTAAATGCACCTCCATGTGGGCTCCACTATCTCTGATTTATTTGCTATTTGATTTATTTTGCTAATGCAATAGGATTTGACAGCAATATGAACAATCATATTTGAATAACCTGCTGTTCTCCCTGGAGAAGTTCTAATTTATTTGTTCTAATTTAACATTTTTCAAAGCAGACAGAGGATGACATACCATATTTTTTTGGAAAAATGCAAGTAAGAGAAATAGATAGAGAGAGAGGGACACAGATTATAGGGCTATTCCTTACAGATTACAGTGCTGCTCTTCACAAACCTGCTTCAGTTACTGCAGAAGAAACAAGCATTTCTTCCATGCTTACACACAAGAGACTTAAAGATAAACACAAAAACCTATCTTATTAAATGAAGATGGTGTAAAAAGAATACTAATATTGCAAGATTAAAAAAAAAAAAACAATAACAACAACACAAGGCAGGAGAGCCATTTTCTTACTCACAGAACAGCAAGAGCTGATTACCCAGTTCTCAAAATGAAAGCCTAAGGTATGAGACCTAAGGTAACCAGAAATCTTGCTGTTCTTTATATTGTTCTTTGCTCGCATCTGGCCGGTGTTGTGCAGAATGTTTGGGTTATTGAGTGAATGCTCCAGTAAAGTGATAAAACACCTTCATTTATCATGAATTTAGAAATAAATTGAAGATAGATTGAATAAAGGGATGGGTTTGTGAAGGAGAGAGCGAGATTGTCCGTCTTGGTTTCTTTCCATTTAGCAGACACTTTTCATCCAGAGAGACTTATGCCAAACTAATTGTGTGCAAAGTCTCCCTGAAGGAACGAGAGGTTAAGTGTCTTGCTCAAGGGCACAGTGATAATTGGACTGGACTCTGTCTGCTTCCTTCATCACTTTTACTTAGGATTGAAGCAGCATTCTTTAGAGATCAGATCCTCAAAGAAATATTCTAGGTTATTTCCAATATATTGCCCATGTAATACATTTGTGCCATGCTGTCAGTTACAACAAAAAATATTTCAAATTTTCCCTCATTTATTTAAACGGCTTGACAGATAGTCAGATGTTTAAGAAATCAACCATAAGATGCTAAATATGGTGTTATGAGGGTATTCAGGTCTACTAAATTTAATTATATGTGTTTTTAATCATTTTTATTTGTATTGCTATTTGTAATAATTATTTTAAAATGGCAAGGTTTCACAAGTTGAATAATTTATAATAATAATTGTATTAAGTATTAATGAATTCAACTAAAAATGAATTAAATGAAAAAAATATCACATATGAAGGAAATACATTTTTGCTCAGAACTCAACTCATAACTCAAAATGAAAAACACTGTCACAATCTCCATTCACCAGTCCAGTCACATCAGCACACTACGTTTCCCAGAATCCTTCCTGGCTCACACCTGCTCACACTCCACAATCACCAAACCTGTCAGCAATTCCCCTTATCAGCACCTCTCTATATAAGCTAGCACCAAGCACACATGCCAAGCCAGGCCTGATTGGTCTGGTCATTCTTAACCTGAACCTCTTCTCCCAGTCTTACCCCATTACCTGAAACAGATAAGAACTGTCATTCACTGCTATCATCAGACAACTTATCTTTTCTCTCAGTTACTCACAACGCTTGTTCTCTGCATACCAGCAAAAAATCTCCTGTTTGGATATTACCTGTGTGTTGCAGTCTTCCGTTCCGTGACATACACAACCAATGCAACTCATGCAAATTATCACCGTTCAAACAGCCCCAAATTTGTGAGCATGTTTGCAACATTACAGGATTTGCATAATTCCTTGAAACAGGTGCTGAAACAGCATGAAAAAAAACAATGGGGCTGCAATTCAATCTTATGCAATTGACAGCATGTCTCAAATACCTTTCCTGCATATCTTAATTTCTATAAATGTCTTCACAAATAAGTGTCTAAAAGAAAGTGATTATGTGCAGCAGAGCTTGTAACTGCTTTACGTCTGTGTTCCGTATGAGCACACCGTCAGAAAATCTGTCAGGATAAACAACCACCTGTGCAACAGCGTGACTCATTCCCACAGAAAGAGCACAGATACACGCCGCTTAACATTCCTGTCTTTTCTCTCTGCCAGATCAAAGGGAAGGCGTTGGACACGCATCGATCATTTGTGAAGAGAAGTATGGCTTTGGAATGACATAAGGGTAAGTACATTTATACAGTATTTTCATTTTTGTGTGAACTATCAATTTAATGCATCTCAGTCTGAACAATCAGATCATTTTGCAGTATAGTCCAACAAAGATTGGTGAACGAGTTAATGAAAAATGAACATGAATGCCATTTTTAGAGATTCAACAAAGGTGAAGATTGTCACAGAATAACAGCTTAAATTTCAGGATCACAAGACTGGGAATATAGTAAACGAGTCATTTTGGAGTTTGAGAGTGTTATTTTAGTATCTCTCATACAGTATTGGCCAAAAGTGAGTTGGGAGGGTATTGGTTTGGGGATTTGTTTTTAATGACCCAACAAGTACGATTAAACCATCAAAACATGATAAATATTTTAATTTTAAATATGAGGGAAGAACAAAACACTAAACTTTAATGTATTTATCTGAAAATTATTTGCCAAAAAGGCAAACTACAGGTTTTATTTTATTGTTCTTAATTTCTTTGTATGACAGTCAAAACAATTTGGCATGTTTCATTTGTGTTTTCACAAATAAAGCTATTGACTCCAAGCAATATGCTTACAAGCAGTGCGGGGCCAAGAGCCATGGGAACGAAGTGAGCCTCGAGACTCACGGAAGGAGATTCGGAAGGATAAAAGGAGCAATGACAGTGCAAGATGAGAGAGGACCAGGCATGGACTTTGTTGTGTTTTTGTTTTAGATTAAGCGGCAGTCATCCATGAGGGGCTGATGCTTTACTTGCGTTTGTTTTTGATTTTACATTGATCGTTTGTCTGTTCCCTCCTCCTTCCCTGAACATTTAACATTGCTACAATGTCTATATAGTTGTTGTTTTTGTTTTGTTAGTTTTATTTAGTTTAGTTATTTTAGTACTTCAACTTAAACCAAATAATACATGTTGCCTTGACAACTAGCTGAAATAAAATAAGTTGAATTTTTGAATTTTTTTCTGATTACAGGTGGAACGTTATTTATAATTTTCCGACATTCTCATTGTGTGTGTTACTTGGCCCTGAAGAAGACCACTTGTAGGTCGAAACATGTTGGCTTGTGACTTTTTATAATGAAATAAGCCATATTTAATAAAGGCTTTTTAACCTTCTTCTACTCATTATCTAATTATTGAGTGCCTGGGACCTGCATATTGTTTCAGTATTTTAGCTTTGTTGACTTCACATTTTTATGGTTGTATATTTCTTTTTACACTTATCCAATTAGAGGACCAATAAACTCCCACGTATTCACACACAAAGACTACACTGTGGGTTTCCTTCCACTTCACAGCTTCCTCATCTCCCTGGAGGCAGATTTCCCCTGAGTTTGAGATGCACTTTCTCTCTGTCACACACCTGCACATACAGATTAACAACTATGCACATACCAACAGACACTCAAATTCATTTATCTAAAGCTATTTAACATCAGCATACTTAGAGCATTAATTTGTCCCACATAAATATGCAAAACATTAAGTCCCTGTGAACGATCCACACACGTTTGTTAGATCCGTACACTCACACACACCCACACATGCTCATGCTTGCCGCGACTGTCCGAACCTGCCACAGCTAATCTGTCTTTGTGGGAAGGAAGAACTCCGGTTGCCTTTCTACAACAACTGGAGCACGCACATATGCGAACACACGCGCTTTGACATGCCTCAGGCGATCCACACATTTCACTCATGAAAATATGAATGCGACTTTCTAAAAATATATACACTCTCTTTCATGTCTGAACTCGTTCAGTTGATTTTGTTGCTTTGGTGCGTGTCTTGGTGGAGGCATTCTAAAAATAGGAGTGTTTACCCCTGTGTATGCCAGAGATTCCTCCTCAAGTGTTGCCTTCTCACCTTGATTACTCATTCACCCGTATTTTTAGGAAAAAAGCAAGCTGCGAAGGAAAGAGTGACTTATTTTCATAAATTATAGAACATTGAATGTATTCCCTGACCGTTACATGAGAAAAGGGGGCAGAAACACGTCTTTCTGCTCTGTGTTTGTATTAGCATGCGAGTGTGCGTCTGTGAAAGTGAGAACAAGGATGAATGTGAGATTTTAATTTCCCTGCTGTGCTAGCACACTTACATGATGAGCAGCTTTGAGCCGGCCTCTCTTAGTTGTTTATAAACAAACACAAATAGTACACCTCTGAGGCCATTTCATTGGGTTTTGGAAACTTTGAAGAAGTTGGACATTCTTGGATCCACTTACAGTAGGCTACTATTGAATTATTTCCAGCAATAAAATAAGATTAAAATGTTGAACTGCCTCTGAAGCTCCAGTTGAGGTGATTTCACATTCATTCAGTACTTTGATTGCAGTGAAACATCTGGAACTGGCTACAGTAATAAGTGATTCATGATTTCTCATGTTTAGCTCTGAGCTCCCAAGACTCATTTTGGTTGGCAGATTTGCATTACCCATCGAGTCAAAAACTACAAGCAGCCATGTGCACGCAGTTAATTAATTGAAATAAACTTAAATGAGTCGAGGCTGAGTCAGGCATCTGAATAAATGTAAGTTGTTTTATCTGTTGTGGTGTGAGGAACAAGAGAGCAGTGTGAGGAACAAGAAAGCAATCTGATGAAAAGGGCACCCGCTAAGCCCTAGAAATCCCAGCATGAAACTCTGGGACACTGCAGTTGGTACATGCCCTGAGAAAGGTCAAACTGTAGTCAAGTATATCCACTTAGAGAAGGACAATACTGTAGTGTGTGTAGCAAATTAGCTCTAAATAAATATTAATAATCAATCATAACTTGTTATAATTGATAATGAATATTTGGATCAGTTAATAGAATTAACTTGTTGTAAAATTAATATTACAACCAATTAACCTGTTTGTCCTGTGAACACTCAGTGTTAATTGTTTATTAATTTTAAGAAATTTACATTTCCGGGGTATGGGAAATGTCTTTCTTACTTCACAGTACTACTAAGAGCAAGTAGTCCAAATCTGCATGATTAGGGACTCCAGTATATATGAGCTTGAAACACAGACAACTTTACGTGTGACATGAACAAGACTTTATTAACTAGACTAAACACTTAAATTACTCTAACATACATACATGCATACAGTTTACCAAGGGAAAAAGAACTGAAGCAGAATACATGAAAGCAAGAAGTTATAGCACTGTTGAAATTCAGCAGATCAACAGCCTTGAGCAGGGGAGCCGTTAGAAATTTTGGGCCCTATGAAAGAATATGAGGTTGGGCCCCCTACCGCACCCCTTCTATTAATAAAATCGATCTCTGGGGGCCCCAAAAGTGTGTGGCGCCCCTGGCCTTGAGCAAACCATCAGTTTAGTTCTAACACACCCTTCTTTAAAAGGGGTAAGGATACTTAATGTATCAAATAATGAGACTAAGTTTGATACTTGCATGTCTCACCCATTTAAATTAAACTGTTTTAGTTTCGGTATTTGTAGAGACGCTGCTGCCGAACTCTGTTTTAGGCGATTCATACATTCTCTCTCTCTCTCTCTCTCTCTCTCTCTCTCTCTCTCTCTCTCTCTCTCTCTCTCTCTCTCTCTCTCTCTCTCTCTCTCTCTCTCTCTCTCTCTCTCTCGTGTTGCATGCTCGGGTGTGAGAGTGGCATGCTTGAATTTGTTCAAGTTTCAATTTTCCTTTATTTTTCTTTGGTGTTTTTTTTTATCACTTTTGATATTTTCTTTATTTGATTAAAAAGGTGTTTAAAATCATTTTTTTGATTTAGAAAACTAAGGTGTCTCCCTCAGGTGATTCTCTGTCAAGAATGGATATGAGTTTTCTTTGGATCAAGCATTTACTATAGAAGAGGTTCTACTAGCTATGGGAGATAGCTATGTCTCGGCCTCCAGAATGAACAAGGCCGTCTTGGTCTTTCTGAAATAAGAAAATTTAGTAAACAGACTTGTTGAAAACGGAATTGTTGTGTCGGTTACGCCATTGCGTGCACCTGCTACTAAAGTGAATATTTCAAACATGCCTCCTTTTATTTCCAACGAAGACATTACCAAAGAACTTAGTCGATTTTGGGTAGTTTGCTAGTTCTATCAAAGTTGCAAAAACGCTGCATTGAAACGTGCTGTCTTTTTGAAGACAAGTTTTCATGTTTCTAAATGCAACCTCTAAGACTTTGGAAATTACCTTTCGCATACAACATGGAAATTGTTCGTACGTGATCTTCGCAACAACAGATAGTAGGCGTTGTTTCGAATGCAGAGATTTAGGGCAAAATAGATTTACTTGCCCACATAAAAGACAGATGGAAAATGACGGAAATAATGAAGAGCACGTAGATCGAACAGAGAATACTGAATTCCCAGATATGGAAAAAAGACCTAAAATTCATCTGATTCTTCCTGTGGAATTTCTAAAACCATCAAAACAACCCAGGTTAAATCTTCAGCTGAGCAAAGCGTTTCAGAAAAGATATCAAAATCAGAGGTGAGTGCTTTTAAAGGTACAATACGATTTTTGTAATAAAATATTCAAAAAACACTTGCACAGTGTGATATATTTCATGCAGTTGTGTACATTATCCCAAAAGTTACCAAGGATTTGTAAATCCTGAGAAATTCCTGTTTTAAATAATGGCTCGTCCCTTGACATTGTCGCATACTGAAGCATACATAGATGCTACAGAAACGGCCGCTGTAAGCCGCTAATGAGGGATCTATGTACCTTGTCATTGTGTTGTGTCATTCAATCATCATGGTTCACGATTATTGATTGGCAAGTACAGGAAATCCAAAAAAACGTAAACGTAGATCAACTGAGGCAAGCAGGCTTTGGGATAAACGGAGAACTAAAACAACGATCAATATCGGCAAGGCGTTTTTGAGATGGAGAGAGCTTCGCGACAAACTTGGACTTGATCTGTCGACAGAGACTCCGCTCTCCCCAGTGACATGCGGTCTGGGTAGGCAAACTAGGCACTGCCTACCCTGCCAAATTTCAAAAATAAAAATGTTTATTAAATAATAAACTTGTATTTGTATTTTTACTGTTTATTTTTATTTATATATGCAAGATGGGTGTTATTCCAATTGTCTAGACGTTACGATGACAAATGTAGCAGTTAGGCATAATCAAATAACAAACAAATGGTAGAATAAGCAGTGCTTTTACGGTCCATTCATTGCAGACGACAAGCGAAAAACCCATGTTGCGCATGCGCACTTCGATCCTGTATTCTTTAACATGCACCGCAAAAAGCACAACTCTGCTGTGCCTTTGGACGTAAATATGCTATGCCCGTACCCATCTACGTTACATATCAGACATGGACCAATTAAAATCGAGATATTACTGGACACATTTGCGTAGCTAACGTCATTACACCACAGCTAGCCTATGCCTAATCAAATCCAAAGTCAAAATGACAGCACCAGCCGTGATCACAGAGTTAAGAAATTTTTTCAAGCTCGATTTTAATTCAAAATCTGAGTTAATAGCAAGAGGGAGGTCTACGCCAGCCTTAGATAGACTAGTGCAGCAACTGAAGGCCGTAAAGACGAGTTTTACAAAGTTGTGATCGACGTCTTTACGAGGAAAGAGCGGCGGATGGATTTTATGTAGGCTACAAATAATCTACCGATTGGTGAGTCAAAAACTATTTTGGGCTTAATATTGAATTGATAAATGTGGTTGAATTAATGCAAGCCATTTGCCTTCATATTCAATTGAGCAGTGTGTGATTTTACTTTTGCTGACAGACATAATTGGCCGCTGTGCAAAAATTAAGGATTAAGAATGGTTGTATTGATGCTGGAGTGGACATTAACTACCGGCGTGTGCCTGTGCCTGTGCCGCGCTTGCGTGTGTATGTGTATGTGTGTGTGTGTGTGTGTGCGAGAGAAGGAGAGAGAGAGAGAGAGAGAGAGAGAGAGTACACGGTATACATTCTGATTTGTACATTTCTTGTTATGCTGCGTTTGTGCATAACGTTTACTGTTATTACGTATTATTAGCCTAAACAATAAATCAGGTAATCTGGCTTTCATAACTCCGTGCCTAGCATCTTTAAGACATCACCGCACGTCACTGGCTCTCCCATGTGTTTTAATAGAAAGGTAGGCAAATATATGTTATTTATTGTACACATACAGTAATATTGCACTTTGTTTGTACTTCAGTAACGCTTTTTATCAAGTCTGGTGGACAGTGACTTGTCTATGACAGTGAAATTAATTGGAATGTGTTGCACAAAAATATTTAGCCATTACTTTCAAATACTGTGGGTTTGTTCAAATGTATTTTTAATACAATTGTTTTAAACGTGTAAAACTGCGCAGCATTAACCCACCAAATTATTTGACAAATAGTCACATATCAGTAACAGGCTAATATAGCATTGCATTTCACGTTCCTTCTAATGATCTAATGATGACATAAAATGCCTGACTGTTTGTAAATTAAAAGAAGCTTATATGTCAAGTCTCTCTCTATCTCTCTATCTCTATCTCTCCATTTCACGTCGTGACTGCATTTCACTCTGGTCAGATTTTTTTTTAGAATTGTTCAATGGCCCATCGTCAGTTATTCCTTACATAATCATATTTCTACAGGAATTGTTTAAATATATGGGCGACTCTCAGGAAATTTCTTCACTGATTGTTTTTTTTTTCTTTCTAAATTGCTTTAAGCATTTTCAGAGAAAAGGCAGAATAATTGTTTATACAACACTTTTAATGCTATAAAATAATGGTTAGATTTTTCGGTAACACTTTACGGTAAGGGTACATGAATTATCATGAATTCAGGTACAAATTCATGAATGAATTAGGCATTAATTCATGCATTAATATCTCATGAATCATCAGGAACTAACACAAGTTCAACGTTTTTCATTCATGACTTCATGGATGAACAACACCTTAATTAAAACATTAACTAAGATGAGTACATCATCATGAATTATGATTTATTACGCATGATCATAATGTTTTCTTTGTTCACAAAAAAATTTGTCTTTACTATCCATTGTGGATAAAGCTACAGTTGAATCATCATGAACTCATGCATAAAAAAAGCATTAATTAATGCATGCAAGACTACTCTTCGAATTATTAATACAAAAATCCACATTACCTCATGTATGCATACAGGCTAGAACAGTATATCAATTAATGTGAGAACTGTTTTTCTGAATTATGATCTGAGTTTCCAAGCATGTTCATGTCTTCTTCATAGCCTGTAAATGGACAGACCCCAAAATTGGCCAATCACAGCAAATAGCACACGAATTCTGTTAACATTCAAATACATTCATCATTAACTAAGCATAATCTTTTAATGACTTCATCATGTGTGTGGCCCCTCAACTAAAGTGATGACTTAGTCTTTTGAAACACTGATGAACAATGTGTTTTCATTATGATCTGAGTTACCCAGCATGTTCATGTCTTCATAATAGCCTGCAGGTAAATGGACAGACCCCAAAATAGACCAATCCCAGCTCATAGCACATCTATTCTGTTGACATTCAAATACAGTAGTCATTATCAACTAAGCCTTATCTTTTAATGACTTCATCATGTGTGTGGCAGCTCAACTAAAGTGATGACTTGGTCCTTTGAAACACTGATGAACAATGTGCTATTAATGGTGGCATAAAGGTGAAATTACATGAATATGAACATGAACGTTCAAGCCTTTAGAATCCATACGTTGTTTGCAAGAAACAGATCCAAATTCAGTCTTTTATCCAGTGATCTTCATCTCCATTTCTCAGCAGCGACCGCAAACGACAAATCCCGCGCTGGTGATGAATTCAAATTCAAAAATTGCGCCCTCAAGAAACGTTACGTCATGTTTTACGGCAGTGATATCATACGCCCATTGGCTCTTCCCTGCTTCGTCACAGATTGCGACATGCTGTTTTTCAGTCGATGACGGTGTAGTACATTTGGAAAAGCGCGCGCGCCTTCACAGAGCGAACCCGAAACCGGATTAACATGTTCATGGATTATTAATTTAAATAATTTAAATCTGCTCTGTACCTCATACAAAACTATTATAATACTGCCAGAGAGGACTGCGACTGCAACACATCATCATGTTAACGACTTTTGGTACCGGTTTTGACATTTTTGCAATAAATAAATTATTTTGATTATTGTCTGTCTGTTATGTTTTTCTTCATAATTGTAGTCTACGTAGTTTTAAGGAATGGTTATGGGTAGGATTAGTGGCTCAAAATATATTTTAATGCTATATTGTTAATAAAACTGCCATTTCTCTACACATTTCTGTCCATTACGTTTTATCCTTTTTATATTCTGTATAAAATGGGTATGTTTAGGTTTGGGCATAGGGTTAAGGGATCTTTCATTTATCTATAAAATGGTAAAAGGGAAATTATACAGATATCTTTATGACATGGGATATACGTAAATAACGTTTTGTAGCTGTAAAATCGTAATAATGTTACGTTTTAATGTTGCAGATATGTCCATATTATACGTTTCAGCATCTATCCAAACGTACAAAAAAGTACGTTTTCTATCTTTGAAAATAACGTATTAATACCTACGTATTAACAATGAGACCTGTTTATTCTGAAACAGTACCAGTTAAATCAACAGCAATACTTGGGAAGAGACATGAACATGCTAGATAACTCGAATCATAATGAAAACACATTGTTCATTAGTGTTTCAAAAGACCAAGTCATCACTTTAGTTGAGGGGTCACACACATGATGAAGTCATTAAAAGATTATGCTTAGTTAATGATGAATGTATTTGAATGTTAACAGAATTCGTGTGCTATTTGCTGTGATTGGCCAATTTTGGGGTCTGTCCGTTTACAGGCTATGAAGAAGACATGAACATGCTTGGAAACTCAGATCATAATTCAGAAAAACAGTTCTCACATTAATTGATATAACGTTACTGTTCTAGCCTGTATGCATGCATGAGGTAATGTGGATTTTTGTATTAATCATTCGAAGAGTAGTCTTGCATGCATGAATTAATGCTTTTTTTATGCTTGAGTTCATGAATCATGACTTCATTGATGATTCATGTACCATATGTAGCTTTGGATAGTAAAGACACATTTTTTTGTGACCAAAGAAAACATCATGATCATGCGTAGCCTAATAAATCATAATTCATCATGATGTACTCATCTTAGTTAATGTTTTAATTAAGGTGTTGTTCATCCATGAAGTCATGAATGAAAAACGTTGAACTCGTGTTAGTTCCTGATGATTCATGAGATATTAATGCATGAATTAATGCCTAATTCATTCATGAATTTATACATGAATTCATGATAATTCATGTACCCTTACCGTAAAGTGTTACAGATTTTTCTGACACCATATGTATCGATAATAATACCATATTCATTTAGTTTAAGTTTTTTATGAGAATTTCATTATGCTTTCTATTGACCTTGTCAGACTCAAGCCGTGATCAGAGCTGTATTGGTTGGTAGGTTATGTGACTATTAGTATGAGTAAATGTCTGTTGTCTGGAGTGTCCGTGCCCTTTAAATGCCTCTCTGTCTCCTCTGAGAGTTGTGTATGTATGCACAGATGTGTGATATCTTATTAAAAGACTATGATATTTGCTTGGAGACTAGATGGCCTTTGTCATTTGGATCTACAAACATTTTGCAGAAGAATTATGAAGTTCACATAAACCCTGCAACCCTTAGGCAAGCCTATAGATTGTAATTTTAGACAGTTCATTGTAAAATTGAACAGGTTCATCAGAGAGATTTTGTAGAGACTGGTGCCGGTACCTCAGGGTTCTTATATTTGCACATTCGCTCGTAAAGACAAAGTTATCAAAGCTCAGCTGTACTTGAGAATCTCTCTCAAGGGTATAATGTCAGTGATCCAGGGGCGTAGGAGCCATTATACGTGGGGGGGACATGTCCCCCCCACATTTCAAAATCTAAGTTTTGTCCCCCTCACTATTTCCCAATGTAAGATTTTGTTTTGCATTGCCTGCCTATCTCTGCCAATTTCGGAGTCTCCCAATGAATCCATTCTGCAACTTTTAAATACATAATTCAATTTTTAAAAACGGCCGTATTCTTCAGCTGCTTATGTCGTCAGTCGACCATGATCGCGCACCGCTCGCGCATGCGCATCTAGGTGACACGGATAAATGTACGCATCAATATGTTCCTGGGAGATCCGGAGTTGCACGGGATGTGGAAGCGCGCAAAAGTTCCAGAAATGTACAAAAAGTGCCTTGGCCTTGAATGACAAGGTAAGGAAAATAAGACTAAACCAAAATTAAATAGCCAAGACTTGGTTGGTATTTTTCTCAGGAGATGTTTTGAGCATTTTACTTCAGACACCGGATTATCAGCAAACTGCCAGGAGAACTGCTAGCTGGCTACTCAAAATAAACTAGCAATCTATTCAGTCAGCATATTTGTGTTTGATCTGTGTGAATTACTTGAAATATAAGACTTGCTAGACCTACTTTTAGCTACCAAGCAACCTTTCCACAAGGGATAGATTGATTTAATTTTTTAGTATTTTATAGTTAATGGAAATCAAATCAACCATTTATTTGAGTTAATCAGTACATGACTGATTAACAGTAATGTAAATGCTAAATGCCCTAATACATGTTGATACTACAACAATGCAAAGTAGCCTATATGCACTTAACCTTGCAGTTTTTCACATATCATGTAAGACTCAATTTCTCCATTTCTTTGCACAAAACTCTCCAGAAAGTGTCATTTAATGATTTATTTTTCAAAATTGTTTACCGGGGGGTGGGGGGGGGGTTTACTGTCCCCCCCAGGTTCAGAATTGCTCCTACGCCCCTGCAGTGATCAGAGGAAATGCTTTGAGATGTTGTGAGTGAAGCTGCCAGTTTGTTTGTATGTGAATGTAAAATGCATGCAGCATATAGTGCAGACTAGTCCGGGCTACAGTATGTTTAGATGATGAACTCCTAATACATTTACAACAGTATAATAACAGTAGACAGCAACAATAAACATAACAGCAACAGTATAAAGTAGCTGCAAGCAATTACAGGACCATTTGGACATTTGGCTTTTCAAATTACTCATTCAGTTTGGACTGGTGAATCTAGTGAACTAAGATGTTATATCAGGGTCTGTTGTTATGTTGTGTCTCTAGTATGAATATTATTTTTGTGGTTATGCTCTTTAATGTCTCATTGGCTAGAGACATTTTCAATGCACAATGTAACTTGGATAATCTAGCCGACTCACTGTCTAAAATGTTGGCATAGCAATGCCCGTCAGGATCCCCAGAGGCACACGATTTAAAATCTGCCATCTTTGCTCATAGCGGCTCAGATTACTTTGAACCAATCACATGAGCCATGAAGCATATGACTTGCAATAATAGGTTCCTTGGGAAAAAGGGAAATCACAAAACCAGCAAAGCTCCTCTATACTAAGATGTGTTTTATAATATTTAGATTTTTTCTCCCCTCTCTCTTGCGTAACCACTTACATGAGAGATGGGTCAAAGATCTGTTTTTAAGGTGGAGTGTCCTCATTCTCCCACACAAGAAAATGTGTGCAATGTGTACGTGTTTTGCAAACTTTAGCTACACACATACCCATTGCATGCAGTCAGATGTTTATGTAATATTAGCATGCACAAATGTATGATGGGAAAAAATTATTTAGGGCCAAGCAGAGTTTTGTGACGTGAGGGTGAGCTTCACTCCGGGTGAAGTTTGGTGGGAATACAAATCTTGTATGTGTTCTTAGTCTGACAGCCTGACTGGAAAGTGTTTGAAAAATAACAGAAAAAAACAATATATTTTTTTAATCATGTTTTGGTAGAAATAGGATCCAGTCCCTGAGTGACGCAGCACTGAGTGAAATAAGGTCAGGATCATCTCATCAAGAAATCCTCATCACTGCAGTGATAATCAGTGTTCCATCTGTGGCACCAGTAAAAACCTTTTCTAAGGCCACACTGGCCCAACATTCCCCTTGAGACTAAACTTTCAACAAAGGCCATTATATCCTGAATAAAATGCAGTATTTCATGCTCCAGCCTCTTACATTTTTGTAATACTGGCTTCAATATTTTAGTAATATTATGCAGTTGTTTTGACTGATGGCAATATGGCTATATTATACATATTGTCCACTAAAATTTTCTTATAAGTCAACTAGCTTCTGCTTAATTTTATTATGTGTATCTGTATTCAACTGAGAACCTGCTCCTGTTATCCAATGGGACAGAATTAAACTAATTCAGAAGCTTGGGGTCTGTAAGATTTTTTTATGTTTTTGAAAGAAGTCTTTTATGCTCACAAAAGCTGCATTTATTGATACAATTTACATTGTTATTTTAATATATTTTAAAATGTTTTCTATTTGCATATATTTTAAAACAAATTTTCAGCAGCCATTACTCCAGTCTTGCAGAGCTTACTGACCAAAAACATTTGAACTGTGTGAACATGTCAAATTTATTACAACACAGGGGCATTTTCATGCTACTACATGAAACGCAAGGAAGATATGCATGTGTTTATGCACTACATTAATCTACTGCCATCTTCATGCAGAAGCTCTTTTTCATTTCAGTCTCTAACATACATACATGCAAGAGCACAAATACTTGGCAGTGTTTTATGTACACCATATAATCCATTTGGAGACCAAGGCATCAAAAGCAATTACGATTAAGTATACAATGGGTGTTATTGTCTCCCATTACCAAAAATATAACTTATGGATATTAAATGGTAATTTTATGTCTTTCTAAATGTAATTTAAAATCAGCAATTACCCTTGTCAAATTTAGATGGAGTTAAAACCAAAACATACAGATTTACTGTCAGCTTACAAAATCCTGTCAGCTAAAGATAATCGTGTTTTCTGGGCACGATTCAGAAGACTGATTAGTATAATTACCATATTTCACATTTATTGAAGATTCATACATTCTGAGACAAATTGCTGTGTTGACTAATGCTATGTCATTGACAGACAAAAATAAAGCAATTGCAAGGACTGCAAATGATGTCAAAATGCTGGTGCAAGATTAAAGTTTTAATCACAACATGCAGAGCACAGTATCACTCTTGGTGTGGTCTTTTTTTCTTGTGGCCAAATCCATATGAAAGTTGGCATGTGTGTGGGGGGCGGTTTAATCAATTAAATGATGACAGAATAACCTTGTTGGGGTAAATTCTAAGATAACCTTGACTTTTTTAAAACTCTTGTGTTCTTATGATGCAAGTTTGCAACATTGTTTGGTTTCTTTATTTAGTTTGTATGGTATTGGAATGCACATTGCTCTGTATATTTTTAGTTTTAGGTCCTCAAGGTAAGCTCAGGGGGATGGTTCTGGATCAGTTTTGCCAAATTCAAAATTTCTCCTCAATACTGTGGAACTGTTACGAACTGCTCTGAGACACAAAGGTTGAGGATCCAAATGCAGTTTATCTGAAAGGTAATCCGGTCGAAAATAGGCAACAGTCATAAACACCAGGGGCCCGTATTCATAAAGATTCTAAGAATCCTCTCAGAAAACTCTTAATTTAGCTTAAAATCTTTTACGTAGGAGTCTTAGCTTAAGAGTGATTCGGGACTGATCTGAGAGCAACTCTGAGTAAGGAAAAGACAAAAACTTTTATCTTAGTGAGGAGGCGGGGCTGACCCCTTTGCTATGTATGACACAATCTTTTAAAGACTGTGATTGGTTGGTTGTCCAAGAAGGGAAAAAAAGAGTGATTTTAAGTATAGGGTCTATTCTAAGCCTTCACTTTGAAATTACTTGCGTATTTTTTCCTATTTGACCATTCTCATACACACACACACACACACACACATTATATATGTGTATATAAATCCTTTTTTTTTATTTACCATACTGTTAATTTCCTATAAGGTATTTAATTGGATTATAATGATAAAAATTGTTCCATTGTCTATTTAAGTGTTGGTTTGAATGTTGGTTTTAATGTAGCAAACATGGAATTAAAAAAACAAGAAGGACAAGAAAGCTCAACTGGACAGAGGAACAGTGTTTACTTAGCCCAGTTAGTGGATGAACACAAGGCCATCCTTAAAGGAAAATCAGGCCGGGTGTCACAGCACAGAAGCAGACGTGGGAGCTTATAGCGGTTAATAATAAATTATTTACGGTTCATTCCCCCTGCTTGTGCGGAAGCCTGCTATATTCATAAATGCATTTTTTTTGAGCCTGCAATGTGGGAATGTCCAGTGTAAACAAAATGAACTGCGACACAATAAGAGGTAAGGATGGCTGGCGCGAAACAGACGTTCCGAAGCTTTGCGAGATCCCGAAGCAAAGATGATTCGAAACACTGATCCGAAGCGTGATTCAAAACACCCACGTCACGTGACAACGGCTAAATGAAGCGTCTAAGTGTTTCATCAGGTGGAGTGCTCCGCCGAATCAGGGTTTCATTGATTGGTCGGTTCGGGAACAAATCACACAATCACACAGTATAAAAGTTTTGTCAACGCATTTTCATATCGTGGGTTTTTGTGAGAGGAGTTTGGTTTTGAGATAGCGGATTTTTGGTGATATAGTGACATTTATAGTGCGATTTGTTTAGTTATATTTAGGATTTAATTTACATTTACACATTGAGTTAGAGACACACAGAGTACATATAGTGACACATTAATAGATGCATTGATAGAAATATATATATATATATATATATATATATATATATATATATATATATATATATATATATATATATATACATATATATATATATATATAGATTAATAGATAGATACATATATTACAGATACATATAGATTATTAGATAGATAGGCTACATATAAAATAGATAGATAGATAGATAGATAGATAGATAGATAGATAGATAGATAGATACATAGATAGATAGATAGATAGATAGAAATGGAGGCTCCACAGAAGAGATGCCGTACATCTGTGGTGTGCGAGCATTTCCATTTGGAAACCCCAAATAAAGTGAGATGTGTGTATTGTGATCGGCAGCTAGCCTACTGCAACAATACATCATCCATGATGCGCCATTTGAGGAGCATTCATCCTGCCATTCTGCAGGGTGCAGAGGATGGTAGTGTTCCCCCTGTACCAAGGCCTGCTACTGACACTGCTGGGCCATCTAAGCAAGGTATGCATTGTTTTATGATTTGTTACTAATTGCCGTTTTCTTTTAATTCAGAACCACAAATGTCAACATCAGGCCCATCATCATCAACACCAGTTGAAACACAAGACAGTTTATGGGAACATTTTGACAATCGTATCCGTGAGACCCAGATGATGCACAATCCTACAGCTGATGCCACAGTGGAAGTGAAAAAATACCTCAGCGATGCGTTTTTGCCCAGAACTCATGATCCTCTAACTTACTGGAAAGAGAGAGCAGTAATCTTTCCTCATTTGTATGTCCTAGCTAAAAAATATCTTTGTATGCCAGCAACAAGTGTCCCTTGTGAGAGAATTTTTTCAAAGGCTGGAGAAATTGTCTGTAAAAAAAGAAGTAGGCTGAGTCCTTCAACAGCAGAGAAATTAATATTTTTGAATAAAAATCTATAAGAAAGGGAGACATTGTGGCTTGATTTATTTTTATTAATATTCATTTTTCATGACCAAAATCACATTATGCAATGTGAAGAGACTACAGGTTACAAGCTTCATATATTACAAAAATACAATAATAAAAAAAAAAAACCAACACATTTTTTTATTAGCTCTTTGTAAAGGTTGTTTCAGATCAACACCTGCAAGTGACCACTAGGTGTCACCGTGGAGACGGGTTTCGGATTGATTCGAAGCCTCGAAACAAAATGGCACATTTGCTTCGACTGTTTCATTGCTTCACGAAGCCTCGATCTGCCCATCACTAATAAGAGGTTCTGGAATGCTCTAATTGTTTGTGATCACTGCTTACAGAAGTTTGTGAAAGAACCATATCATCACTGCTGCATTGATGCATTTCCCCAGCTGCCAAATATCTTAATGTACAGTAGTGATTTAATTTCTGGCACTACGCCATTCCTGCGCTGTGTCAGAGATGTTATTGTGTCTCTAATAAAATCGGTCACAAACATGATCCCTGCACGATCTAATCTATAGTGTCTTATTAACTCACTGTCATCTATTGTCTGCAATGCATTTCTTCTCCCTCTTCATCTTTCTGCCATTTTCTCCTCTGCTAAAGAAACTCTTAAGCCTCTTAAAAGTCCTCATCCGTGCTCCTAACAATTTTAACCTTAAGACCTCTTTTAAGGGTTAAGATGCTTTCTGAATTACTTTTGTCTTTATTATGATTTTTTCTTTAAATTTAAGAGTAAACTCCCACATTTCTAAGAATTTTCTTAGAATTTTCTCACTAGGAGCTACTCTTTGCATTAAGATTCTTTATGAATACGGGCCCAGGTAATCAGTCCAAACAATAATGAACACAACAAGGAAGGAAACATGGGCAAAAGAGTAATCCACGGAACAGGCAAGAAATCCAAAAACCAAGAGACATGAAACCAGGGAGAATGCTCGAAATTGCAGTGTAACACTAAACAAGATGATGCAGATAATGAATGACAAAACCAGGCTTATATGGGGTGAATAAACAAGATAATGACATACAGGTGGATACAATGAGTGCTGATGAGTCCAGACAGAGAATTATGGGAGATGTAGTTTGTGAAAGAATGACAATAGTCTGATGTGGAGTGCCCTCTGGTGGCTCTCAAGGGCACTCCAGCTGGTGACCATTACAGGAACACTACTGAAAGCCAGCTTTCAATCTCCCTTAGGGAGGATAGAGGACTCAAATGTTGACAGGCTGTTTAACTGTTGTGTAGCGGTCTACATTACACAAAATACTTGGTTAAAAAAAAAACTGATTTGTGTTGTTTTGGCAAACCAGCGCTGTGTTGTTTTGATCCGTTTGGGTTAAATGTTTGACCTAACAATGCTGGGCTGTTTTTTAAACTCAAATCTTGTTTAAAAATAATTATACTGCTGGGTTAAAATTTTTAATTTAACCCAAAATGTTTTGTACAATAAAATCACTTCAACACATGCAGAATGGCTATAGCAACAACACAGGCAATAGTAATGGTGATCAAATCAAATTAATTGATAAGCAAGAAAAATTAGGCTGCGTTTACATGGCAAGTCTTAATGCACAGATCCATCTTTTGACCATATTAGATTTTTTCACCCTCCTTACATTCACTTTAGACATGTCTGATATCAGATATCTGTGTTTACATTAGTTCCTGCCCAAAATGATTGTCACTGCATTACTATGCACAAGGTAGACCCTCTGGTTTTGAATGGCCATGCTATTTAAGACTCCCTGTGGTGAAAATCAAGTTTTTAATGTTGTTTATGTGGTGTTTTTAATATGCTTTAAGGCAACCTTCGTGCAAATTCATAAGTCAACTGAATATTTTCTCCTTAAAACTGCAGCAAAAAAAAAAAAAAAAACAGTCTCAAAAACGAGGTTTGAAATCGCTGGTGTTTCTGACGTTACAAACTACCTCGTAACCAATCATCTCAACATGCGGGCAGGCTTCATATTGTCATTACAATGCTGTGAAGAAGGGGAGTCTCAAGAGAAGCCAGGTTATCTCGGTACATATTTCTTTTGATATGAAAAATCGGGTACATTTAGCAATATAGCAGGTGAATTGTGTATATGATGTATATTACGTATATTAGGATTTTTTTTTTTTAAATATGTCATTTTGGTGATCAAAGATACGTTTTAAGGGATAAAATTATTGACTGCAGGGGACATTTGAAATTATTTATTTAATTCATGTCTGGTGGCCATGATTATTTGCCAGCATGGACTAGATAACAGCTGTCATGGGTGTTTTGCAGCGCAAAATCTGGCTTAGATCGAATGCAAAAAAATAGGATATCATGGGTTTTTTAGTGTGCAACACGTGTGCAACAAATTCTGATCCGTGTCAGATGTGAGTAAAAAATCTGATTGGTTTGTGACAATGTAAACACTGTCCTAGAAATGTGTAAAAATATAGGCAAAATTAAAAATAGTGTACATGTGTATGTGATTGAGAAAAAGTGCAGGAAAGAAATGGCAAATCAACAGTTGTACAGTTAAAAAGAAAATGGTGTTGCTTTTTCCCACTAATTAATATAATCCACTATAGCAATAGTCTGAGGCTTTGAGTACTGCCAAGAAACACACAGACTGAAAGCCTGTAATAAACAGGACTAATCTACAGTATTTAAAGGTACTCTACAGTATATGTAACTTTTTGGCCCTCTAGTGGTTAAAACTAAACTGCATGCATTTTGTAGAAGAAAATAGTTTTAGTTGTGTTTAGGCTTGTGACGGATGAATATGGTTCTAACTTCTTTCTCATAAATAAAAAAAGAGAGATATAATCCTACTGATAAAAAAGAATCAATTAGAATAGATGAAAAGGATCTCAAGCAGACTAGCTGAAGACGTTTTTGTACTGCACACCCAATAGACATGGTACTTCCTTATAAATTAATTTAATCAAAGCATTACAACAACCCATAATAAAATGACCCTTCACAATATATAATGCTGTAAATGAACTCTGTTAGAGAGCTACATATGGCAATGTATTTGTTTAATAAGATACCTTACCTGTTGAATAATAAAATAAATAAAATAATAAAAATGCATAATCTCCACATCCCTCAGTTCTCACCATCTCCCAAAAAGCTAAGCCAATGTTGATTCTCGTTTTATCATGACCTCTCTTGCATTCACTTTTTGAATACATGCCAGTCTTGATTGGCTACTGCAGTCACGTGACATCACAGGCATGCTAGCTGACTATAAAAGGCTGCCTAGAGTAGACATCATCAGCTTCAAAAGTCTGAAGGAGACACTGTACGTAACAGGAATGCCGGAAGTATAGCAATGCAACACAGTCTCTCGTTCCCCTTCTCAAGGAACCGGGGGTTACATATGGAACCTAGACAATCTCTATGGCAGGTGTGCCCAACCCTGCTCCTGCCGATCAACTGTCCTGCACAGTTCATCTCCAACCCTAATCAAACACACCTGAAGCAACCAATTAAGATCTTCAGGATCTGAAGCAACCAATTAAGGTCTTTAGGATCACTTGAAAATTAAATGCAGGTGTGTTTAATTAGGGTTGGAGATAAACTGTGCAGGACAGTCGATCGGCAGGAGCAGGGTTGGGCACCCCTGCTCTATGGTAACACTATGGAACAACAATACCCACTGTGCCATACTGAGCAAATGCCTGCCCACTGTCCTTTGAATTACCCAGTGAACTAAGCTGGAGCCAGAACATTTCCATACAGGAGAGAGATATGCTCCCTCAACTGCCACTCTACCGAAGGCACACAACCATAAAGTGCTTTCGGGAAGTCTGGTAAGGGAGTACTGAGGAATGGAGCACCTAAAGAAGCTTCCATATCCTTCTGCTCTCTACTGCCGACCATCACCAAATGGGGTGTCGACCCTTCTGACCATACAGTGGAGCATATTTAGCATATTTAAAACTTTATAAAGTAAAATAACTAGCTTCCGGCCAAACGAACATATGGATTCCACTTGTGTAAAGCGCAACTTATGCGAGTAATGTGACGCACTGCTGATGTAAATACGCTACGGCATGACGCACTACGCTACTTCTGACATCACAAGTTGCGTAAGTTGCTCATTAGGCACAAGTAGACTGTGTATGGCCGGAATACATTCCGTGACATTCAGTTTGGCCACTAGACCAGGGGTCTCCAACCCTGCTCCTGGAGAGCTACTGTCCTGCAGATTTTAGCTCCAACCCCAATCAAACACACCTGGACCAGCCAATCAAGCTGTTCAGGGTTACTTGATAATTACAGGCATGTGTGTTGGAACAGGGTTGGAACTGAAGTCTGCGGGAGAGTAGCTCTCCAGGAGCAGGGTTGGAGATCCCTGCACTAGACTGATTTCACGCACATGCTTCAGACACAGTCACACAGAGGCATTCCTAAAGCGTTAATATTATGACGCAGTGCCTTGTTACCTTCTCAGGGAACACGAGACATTCTCTTTCTCTTATTTCTCCATGCTGTGGGAAAATTATCTGTGCTATGTGTGCTGTGTACATCTCTTCAGGCACACTTTAGCCTATTTAGGAAAGCTTTAGAAGTAAAAGTTCAGTCAAAATATTATACAGGTCCTTCTCAAAAAATTAGCATATTATGATAAAGTTCATTATTTTCCATAATGTAATGATAAAAAATAAACTTTCATATATTTTAGATTCATTGCACACCAACTGAAATATTTCAGGTCTTTTATTGTTTTAATACTGATGATTTTGGCATACAGCTCATGAAAACCCAAAATTCCTATCTCAAAAAATTAGCATATTTCATCCGACCAATAAAAGAAGTGTTTTTAATACAAAAAAAGTCAACCTTCAAATAAGTATGCTCAGTTATGCACTCAATACTTGGTCGGGAATCCTTTTGCAGAAATGATTTCTTCAATGCGGCGTGGCATGGAGGCAATCAGCCTGTGGCACTGCTGAGGTGTTATAGAGGCCCAGGATGCTTCGATAGCGGCCTTAAGCTCATCCAGAGTGTTGGGTCTTGCGTCTCTCTCTATGGGGTTCAGGTCAGGAGAGTTGGCAGGCCAATTGAGCACAGTAATACCATGGTCAGTAAACCATTTACCAGTGGTTTTGGCACTGTGAGCAGGTGCCAGGTCGTGCTGAAAAATGAAATCAGATGGAAGCATGAAGTGCTCCAAAATCTCCTGATAGCTAGCTGCATTGACCCTGCCCTTGATAAAACACAGTGGACCAACACCAGCAGCTGACATGGCACCCCAGACCATCACTGACTGTGGGTACTTGACACTGGACTTCAGGCATTTTGGCATTTCCTTCTCCCCAGTCTTCCTCCAGACTCTGGCACCTTGATTTCCGAATGACATGCAAAATTTGCTTTCATCCGAAAAAAGTACTTTGGACCACTGAGCAACAGTCCAGTGCTGCTTCTCTGTAGCCCAGGTCAGGCGCTTCTGCCGCTGTTTCTGGTTCAAAAGTGGCTTGACCTGGGGAATGCGGCACCTGTAGCCCATTTCCTGCACACGCCTGTGCACGGTGGCTCTGGATGTTTCTACTCCAGACTCAGTCCACTGCTTCCGCAGGTCCCCCAAGGTCTGGAATCGGTCCTTCTCCACACTCTTCCTCAGGGTCCGGTCACCTCTTCTCGTTGCGTTTTTTGCCACACTTTTTCCTTCCCACAGACTTCCCACTGAGGTGCCTTGATACAGCACTCTGGGAACAGCCTATTTGTTCAGAAATTTCTTTCTGTGTCTTACCCTTTTGCTTGAGGGTGTCAATGATGGCCTTCTGGACAGCAGTCAGGTCGGCAGTCTTACCCATGATTGCGGTTTTGAGTAATGAAACAGGCTGGGAGTTTTTAAAAGCCTCAGGAATCTTTTGCAGGTGTTTAGAGTTAATTAGTTGATTCAGATGATTAGGTTAATAGCTCGTTTAGAGAACCTTTTCATGATATGCAAATTTTTTTAGATTTTGAATTTTGGGTTTTCATGAGCTGTATGCCAAAATCATCAGTATTAAAACAATAAAATACCTGAAATATTTCAGTTGGTGTGCAATGAATCTAAAATATATGAAAGTTTAATTTGTATCATTACATTATGGAAAATAATTAACTTTATCACAATATGCTAATTTTTTGAGAAGGACCTGTATATATGGTGCCTATGGGAGATTATTAGTGAATTGTGAACACATAAGATTTTTTTTTATTTGAACTGTTTACACTTGTAGTGGTTTAAGAAACATGATAAATATGATAAATAATAAAAAATAAATACATACATAATAAAATAATAAATAACAGTTTTCCAATAAGCCCTTAGCAGCCATATCCCTCTTAAAGCAGGCTAACATAGGTATGACCAAAAGCCCTTATACTTATCACTTATACTTATAATTATCACTTATAATTAGCATATAATTAGCAAATGGACTCATTGGATTCAAAACCTGGCAGAAACAACAACAATCCCCTGACCTTTTCTTCCCTTTTGATACCCAAACAGTATGTTCTGTTATTTTATCATTAATCACTTCTTCACTTTCTCATTTGCACAAGAAAAGGGTTAAAATAAAACAGATTGGGTTAGAGATTGAACATACAGACTGTCAGGATACAGGCACGGAGACAGAGGTAAGTGAATCACAACACTGCTTTATTCAAAGTGACAAGTGCATGGGTGAGTATTTTCAGAATTTAGGTGCAGATACGAGGCGGGTCACTACGTGCGGGGTAGATTACAGGTGAGCAGATCCTTTTCAGATTACTTTATGTCAAGCGGTCGCAGATCTTTCATACATGTCCTTTCTCTTTCAGATGTCGTTGTGGGAGAGACAACTCGGCGTGAACACAGGGACTCAGGAAGATACAGGATTTAGGGGGACAGGGATCCAGACAGGATTTCAGGAAGCAAGGACTCGGACAGGATGTCTGGAGACAGTGGAACAGGAATGCAGAGGTTAGTAATTCACAGGTGAGTATACTTTACTTGGCTGGAACTGGACTTCTCAGAGACTTTGGAGGACAACGGGAAATGGTCTGTTCCTGTTTGAGGCTTGACGGTGAGTGAGGCTGTGGTGAGTGTTTTTATGCAGGGGTTGATGAGGCTTACTGATTGTGAACAGGTGCAGGTGATTAATATTCTGGGGAGAGTGATTGCAGGTGAGGATTCCAAAGAGGATTCTGGGGACTGTAGTGCAAAATATAACTGGTGAACTGTGACAGTACCCCCCCCCCCCCCCTCTCCGAAGGCGCGTCCTCGCGCCGCATAACATCCAAAGGGGTGGGAGGGTGGGAGCCCTGGAGGCTGACGAGGGCGTGGTTGCACAGGACAGGAAGCCTCCAGGCCGGAGCTAGCAGCTCGTGGGACCAGGGTGGAAACGGCTGCGGGTGTGGCCACAGCGGAGCAGGCTGTGGGCGTGATGGAGCAGGCTGTGAGTGTGGCCACGGCGGAGCAGGCTGTGGGCGTGGCGGAACAGACTGTGGGCATGGCCAAGGCGGAGCTGTCGGACCCTCGGGCGTCCAGGGCGGTGAGGACCCTTCGGGTGGGCGCCCCCCCAAAATTTTAATGGGGAAATTGACAGGAAAGGGGGGATCCGGCAGCAAAGAGGGTCTTGGGCTGGGCAGGACCAGCGGAGGATCAGTGGGCTCTGGCGCAGGATCAGTGGGCTCTGGCGCAGGATCAGCCGGCTCTGGCGCAGGATCAGCCGGCTCTGGCGCAGGATCAGCCGGCTCTGGCGCAGGATCAGCCGGCTCTGGCGTATCATGGGACTCGGAACATGCACATCACGGGACTCGGAACTGGACGGAACCAGCACATCACGGGACTCGGAACTGGACGGAACCAGCACATCAAGGGACTCGGAACTGGACGGAACCAGTACATCACGGGACTCGGAACTGGACGGAACCAGCACATCACGGGACTCGGAACTGGACGGAACCAGCACATCATGGGACTCGGAACTGGACGGGGCCAGCACATCATGGGACTCGGAACTGGACGGGGCAAGCACATCATGGGACTCGGAACTGGACGGGGCAAGCACATCATGGGACTCGGAACTGGATGGGGCCAGCACATCATGTGACTCGGAACTGGATTCATGGGCTGTAGCTGATGTGTGTGTTGCCCACACACACAAAACAGCCATGGACACCACAATGAGCGCTGTGTCTTCCAGAGCAGACTCAAGTGCGGCGTGTTCAGTATCTGGCGGGCAGGCGATTGGCTCCGGTTCTGGTGAACAGGCGACGGGCTCAGGCTCTTGCTCGAAGACTGGCTCTGGCTCTCGCTCGAAGACTGGCTCTGGCTCTCGCTCGAAGACTGGCTCTGGCTCTCGCTCGAAGACTGGCTCTGGCTCTCGCTCGAAGACTGGCTCTGGCTCTCGCTCGAAGACTGGCTCTGGCTCTCGCTCGAAGACTGGCTCTGGCTCTGTGGGCGCAACGTGAAGATCTGGGCTGGGGTTGGACCAGCGGCGAAGGAAACTCAGGGCTGGTCTTCGGGCACTGTGTGGTGCATGAAGTCCCCTTCCTCCGTTTCCGAGAGCAAGAGGGCGCTGGACTGACCGGGATCAGTGGGGAAGGCTCTGCGGGACGAGCTTTTGGCCGGATGGCCCATCTGGAACCACGCAGTGACTTCAGCGGCAGATCGGCCAGGCTGGAAATCGATCCTGGAAGTCCATGAACTGATCTGATGGCTGGGTTGATGGTTGCTGTGACGTGACGTGCAGGCTTGGGATGACTAATGTGGAATGCAGGCTCGGCGGGGCTGACGTGGATTTTGGGCTGAATGTGGAGATCGTGCTGGATATCTCCCACGGTGAATGAGGACCCGCACACCCACAGCGTGCGGTCCATGAATTCGATGAGAGGTAGATTGATATCATCCCACAGCAGTATCTGGGCGAGTGGATCGTCTAACCCGCTCCAGAACTCCTGCTGAAGGAAGCCCTCCTCCCAGCTCCCATCCTGGTAAAGGTGAAGGTAAACTTTATCAAATTCCTCCAGAGTACTACCGTTCTGGCCGAACATAGTGGATTCCGTGGGGTGTGTGGAAGCGCTGTCTTTGGGCAGTGTAGGATCCATAGCGGTATGGGTCAAGCCTTCTGTCAGGATACAGGCACGGAGACAGAGGTAAGTGAATCACAACACTGCTTTATTCAAAGTGACACAAGTGCATGGGTGAGTATTCTCAGAATTTAGGTGCAGATACGAGGCGGGTCACTACGTGCGGGGTAGATTACAGGTGAGCAGATCCTCTTCAGATTACTTTATGTCAAGCGGTCGCAGATCTTTCATACATGTCCTTTCTCTTTCAGATGTCGTCGTGGGAGAGACAACTCGGCGTGAACACAGGGACTCAGGAAGATACAGGATTTAGGGGGACAGGGATCCAGACAGCATTTCAGGAAGCAAGGACTCGGACAGGATGTCTGGAGACAGTGGAACAGGAATGCAGAGGTTAGTAATTCACAGGTGAGTATACTTTACTTGGCTGGAACTGGACTTCTCAGAGACTTTGGAGGACAACGGGAAATGGTCTTTTCCTTTTGGAGGCTTGACGGTGAGTGAGGCTGTGGTGAGTGTTTTTATGCAGGGGTTGATGAGGCTTACTGATTGTGAACAGGTGCAGGTGATTAATATTCTGGGGAGAGTGATTGCAGGTGAGGATTCCAAAGAGGATTCTGGGGACTGTAGTGCAAAATATAACTGGTGAACTGTGACACAGACAGGGTGGCGATAACACTGGCTGAATTACTAATGAAATCAAACTGCTCAAGCATCCAGGCCTGTAGGCCACAATAAAAAAATAAAAAAAACATTTCATTACAATGAAAAAAGTTATTTTGTAGGACTACTTTTTCCTTCGTATCTTCTCACACCTATATGATTGTTTATTTATTTTCAGTTGGCCTGTGCTTCTAAGGACTTAAGAAGAGAAATATGAATATTTTGTTCCTAAAACATTTCTTAAGAATATTCTTATCTTTTTCTTTTGATTGTTCTTAAGATCAAATTTAAGAAGTATTCATATTCCCACAAATGTTCTTAAAAATCATTGTATGCAGTTAGGATAGCCTCCAACCTGTCTTAAAAAAACAAATGTAAGATGTTCAATGAATTTATTGGGTGGTTTCAAATATTAAGCATTACAACATAACACTAGCTAGCTAAATATAATATATATTACTACTAGTACCATGAATGTGGACGAGTACTCTGTATATATATATATATATATATATATATATATATATATATATATATATATATATATATATATATATATATATATATATATATATATATATATATATATATATATATATATATATAATGATATACATACTCACATAAGTGGCTTATTCTGTTCTCAAGACAACATTGCAGGTTCTGTTGGTTATTGTACTCAGTCTTGGTATGTGCACTTTCCTTTAGTGTTGATCCTGTTGGTTTAACCCTGTCAGCAGAAGTTAGAATAGGGCATAATGTCCTTCAAGCATTTCCTCCTCCTCTTCCCCTCTTTTTACTCTTGGTCTCTGTTTGTCCTCTTTCACACACAAGCACATTCACCCCTCAGATCACACATCAACAGGAAACGCCTCACAGACTCTACAATTTTGAAAGCCCAGCACACACGCTGGTTCATCTTCACTCTCACAACAGCACAACTCAATATCAATCACTCATTTCACTGATACTGTAGAAACAGCACTATAATTCCTTAATACTGACAAATACGGTCTTCTATGGACATTTGGCATGACAACTGATGCATGCACTTCTAAGCCATCGTAGTCATGATTAGAGCATGGAATGCTCTAGTGAGACTCGACAAGACTCTAATTTCTTTAATATCATTCAGTTAGGTGGAAATTAGGAGACCACGTTGCTGATGTACACCCACATAATTCATAAAATAGATAGGATCTATGGTTAATTGATTTAACAGCACATGTCGGTATAGTTGAGTGACTAAAAGCTGGATCATGGTAATTGGCATAGATCCAGGGCTACGATCTGTTAAAGGGATACTCCACCAGTTTTTCTTATTAAACTATGTTATTCCCTTAACTAAGACGAGTTGATACATACCTCTCTCGTCTCAGTGCGTGCACTATATCGCTCTGTATTGCCGCAAAACTATGTTAGCACTTAGCTTAGCCCATGCATTAAATATGGGCCAAGCAGAGAAGCGACCAAAAACTTCCACGTTTTTCCTATGTAAACACAGTTACTCGAGTAGTGTAACTTGACCTGGGCTGGTGACACAAAATAAACCGTTGCGCTTTTCTAAGCGTTTAAAATTGATGACTATATTGTATGGCGGAATACCATAACAAGTGCTTTTGAGCACTTCGACTTGGCGCAATAATATCTTCACTCGTGAAAAGTCCTCTTACCGGCTCCCGCTTCTTCTCCCCCTCCCTCTGACATTTCCGTCAATACAACCAACGTGACATGCACCGGTCTTTCGCCAGCTCCGGTCTGTTCTGGATCATATCTTTCTTGCCTCTCACGGTCCATAAGAGCTAATTCCTCCTCCGTGTACTCGGGTTCAAACAGATATGGCTCTGGGTCTGCTACAAAGAAGTCATAATCATCTACAAAGTCCGCCATTGCAAATGATCTGCAGTTTGCTAATAGCACAGGTAGTAAAAGTCACGTTGGTTGTATTGACGGAAATGTCAGAGGGAGGGGGAGAAGAAGCGGGAGCCGGTAAGAGGACTTTTCACGAGTGAAGATATTATTGCGCCAAGTCGAAGTGCTCAAAAGCACTTGTTATGGTATTCCGCCATACAATATAGTCATCAATTTTAAACGCTTAGAAAAGCGCAACGGTTTATTTTGTGTCACCAGCCCAGGTCAAGTTACACTACTCTAGTAACTGTGTTTACATAGGGAAAACGTGGAAGTGTTTGGTCGCTTCTCTGCTTGGCCCATATTTAATGCATGGGCTAAGCTAAGAGCTAACATAGTTTTGCGGCAATACAGAGCGATATAGTGCACGCACTGAGACGAGAGAGGTATGTATCAACTCGTCTTAGTTAAGGGAATAACATAGTTTAATAAGAAAAACTGGTGGAGTATCCCTTTAAAAGCATAATACTGTGCACATTTGACCTGTCTCTTTATATATATTTCATACATTTATTTCAGGTTTCTATCTTTTCACAATGATTTAGCATAATGTATTTTCTATTTCACGATGTCACTAAATATAGTCTACCTTTATGATCTTTGAAACAAAGGACTGCAATCCTGATACCTTCAGATCTTTATGGTATCGTCAAACCTTTGTGAATATGTGTGTTGCATGGTTTGTTGTACCAGTTTTGATTGGCAGGTTTGTGCCCAGAAGAAGTAATACCTCACAGAACGCTATGGGCAGCTCAGATCTTATGTATGACAGCTAACATGCTCTTGTGACTGTCACACTGATCCTAATTCACCTTGATCTCAATAAATCCTTAATAAATGTCTATGGGTACAGTCAGAGCCGGATTAACGCAAAGGCAAACTAGGCACGTGCCTAGGGCCCGATTGGCGGGATGGGGCCCAGACAGAGGGACAAAAATAAAAAAATGTACAAATGTCCTACAATTTATTTCAATATTTATTAATTAACTAAAAATAGTGACGATGTTTATCTTAACCATAGACTGTTACATTACGTCACATTAACGCCAGCCCATCAGGTGCTGCGAAGCAAAAGCCTAAATAGGCACGCAAAGAAGCACAGCTCGTAATGCAGGTGTGTGCGTTGTCGTCATCTATTTTGGAGTGATTGCAATGTATTCTAAATATAAACTTGTACTGTAGATCAGCGTCATTTCTGGAAAAATCATTCACCGCTTTATTACGAGTTTAAAAGAGCGCGAGCGTCATTAACGTGCCCAGACGCGACGCTTTGAATTTGCGCGTACAATGAATAACATCGCGTCGGGAGCTGACTAAAAACGCTACAAAAGTAAAAGTCAAGACGTTTGTATTCAAAGTTAAAAAGCCAACACACTACAACATTTTTAAATGTTTCAAATAAAGGATCTCATTGGTCTATCTTCTAAATTCGCCTGATGATTAGATTATACCCTGTCTGACATCAGCCTACTTACGCCAATAATATTGCCAATAATATCAGTTTAGATTTTTTTTTTCTAATCAGTAGCGATCGTGTCTTTCTCGTCCACTTGATTTGTGTATAGCATATTTAAGGTAGCAATGCAATGCATAATATCATATTACTTATATTAATAATATGACAATATCTGCAGTCAATATTGATTAAATGGGAGGGAAAAATCCTGCCCATACCAGCTATGAAAAAAATGATAAAAGCATATATCACTGAAGTGGTATTCTGGAACTGTGAATAAATTGTATAAAACAGCAAAATAACAATAACAATAACATCTTCATTAAACAAAAAAGAGATTACCTTAGATGAAGTTTGATTAATATGCACATACAGTAGCCTACTGGTAAAAAGTCTGGACCAATTACTAGTTTGAATGTTTTTGAAAGAAGTTTTTTATTATGCTCTACAAGCCTGCATTTATTTGATCAGAAATACAAAAAAACAAAAAAAAACAAAAAACAGGAATATTCAGCAAGGATGTGTTAAATATATAAAAAGTGATAGTGAAGACTTTTTTAAAACAACTTTTTAATAATAAAAAAAAAAAAATCCTGAAAAAAAGTATCACAGGTTATAAAATAAATATTAAGCACCATTTCTAACATTTGATAATAAATCAGAATATTATAAAGTTTTCTGAAGGATCACATGACACTAAATTCTGCTTTGCATCACAGAAATATATTTTAAAGTATAGTAAAATAGGAAAACCATTATTTTAAATTTTTATAATATATTATTTTTCGGTATTTTTGATCAAATAAATCCAGGCTTGATGAGCATAAGAGACTTCTTTCAAAAACATTAAAAATAGTAATGTGTCCAAACTTATGTACTGTGTAAGTAAAAACATTTAAAATTAAATGTTGTATAAATTAAAAGGTTAGGAATCATATTTGTTCCAAGAGTTTTTTATTGGCGGTGGGGGGCCTCCAACATGAATATTGCCTAGGGCCTCCAAATGTCTAGAACCGGCCCTGGGTACAGTAAAGCACTGACATAGTATCAATAAGCCACATCCATTTGTATCAGTTTTCATTATTAGGGCTTTTAATTTTGTGTTAATTTTGTGCAATTAATTACATAAAAAAAAATAAATATATATATATATATATATATATATATAGAACAGTATTTATTTGAAATATTTTTTTTGTAACAAATGTTTTTTGTTGTCACTTTTGATCATTTTTAATACATCCTTAAATGCTAAATAAAATTATTAATTCCTTTTTTAATAAAATCTTTTTATTGACCCAGAACCTTTGAACAGTATAGTTTAAACTAAATTCAGTTATTGATTTTGTATTATTTTGTCACAAATGACCTCAACCACTGTGACAACATACAGTATAGCTTATACTAGACAGATAAATAACTGATAGCTTTACTAGACAGATGTAGCTACCTTGTTTAAAAACTTGAGAGATCTCCGTCCAAAAACTATTATTCACAGCTGTAACAAAAATCCTATTTTCCCCTGTGTGGAAAATGGAATTGCTTAGAAAGGCAGTAATAATTTGTACAAGGATTGCATGTGACCACATGCTTCTCTGCTGATGTAATAGAACAAAGAACAGTTATTAATGTATGGATGTAAATTACCATTATATGTGTATGTGACAAGGGGGCCTCTGCCATAAGTAATGTGACCATTATATGTGTGAATCATTAAACAATGATCCATGTATGGTTGAACATATTTCCATTGGCCTAAGGAAGATAACATTCAGGGAGTCAAAACTATAAAGGAGGAAGCATGAACCTCCCTTCATTATCACACTCTGCAGCCACTCTGTGTGACTGTATGACTGCTGGCCTTTTCTTGCAAGAAAATAAACCTCATCAAAGACAATTGGAAATGTGTGTCTCTTATTCAATGATATAATTGTATTTGCCACCACACCCTGCTAAATATTCATACCATCCTTTTGACATGCATTCCTGTTGTGCATCTCTGTTTCTGGAATGGGGATTGGAGGGCCAGGGCTACAATGATTCATTACAGTTCCCTAGCGAGTGTCATGCTGGTCTCATCTCCTCCTACTGCTAAACCTTATTCAGTTCCAGAGTTGGAAATGTTTGCTACTTTGTCACGCCGGAGGGAGTCCACCTCTTCCATACTACTATCCTCTCCAGGGTGTCTCTCTCCTGTTCACCCCATGTTAGCCACAGAGAAGCATGAGTCAAAAGCCAAAAACCCTAGGATGATAGCCATTTATATGCTACAGTCAGCGGCTCAGCGGCTGGAAGCTGTCCTGAACTTCCCCCATGGATGCACTGTCCTCACCCCAGGCCAACTACAGCCTCCAGACAGCAAAGAGAGAGAAAGATGTCCACCACTGTGCGTTACATATTCCCAACTGTGCCCTCTCCACTCATCTCGTCACCAAGTTTTCCATTTCCAGGGATTGAAAACAGGCACAGCGTGACCAGTGGTGACACACTTTGGAGAAACTTTTATTTTAAATCAAATATCCAATGCAAAAGGTGATTGAAGTATCCAAGGGAGAAGATGCAAACAGAAGAAGAGTGCAATTTCCTTATCGTGCTGTTTTATGTTTGGGACATACAGAGGAGTCATTGGACAGGTGGTCATTATTCTCACAGATAATTATATTCAAAACTTTCTTTATAAATTCACAAATTTCAAAGGCCTCTAAAATATAAACATGATCAAAACTTTGCTGAAAAACCTGCTGTATAAACTCTACTACATGCCTTCTGTGATCTGATTATAGTTTTTAACAAGTAAAAGGCCTTTAGTATAATTCTAAAACTGTCCACCAGGTTCTGATTGTCTTGCTGTGAAACTGATTTTAGGAATAACTTTTATATTGTGAATAATATTTCAAAACAAAAAATTACTGGAGTAAAGCATCTTACTTGATTATCCATAGATTATAATTTTTTTTTTTTAAATCACGTTAAAATATGAGTACCCTAACAAATATGGTACATCAAGGTTTTGAGGAACATTTATTTGTAAATCTCTGAATCCTCGTATTGCATTGCATTATATATTTTGCCCCCCACAATAAAAACTAGAGCTTTGATTTTAACTGCTGGATTTTTATTAACTAACGTTAACAAAAATTTATAAATAGAGTTACAAATGTATTGCTCATTGTTAGTCCATGTTAGTTAATACATTAACTAATGTTAACAAATGAGACCTTATTGTAAAGTGTTACTGACATTATTGTGAGATATAGAGTGACAACTGATATTTATATGGATTTTATGTAAGTAGTCTCATTAACTTACATGACAAGAATTTCATGATACTTTAAGCCATATAAATATTAGCAACTGCACCAAATTGCATATTTTTGCTCAATTTGAGCCTCTGAATAAATTTGAGTTATTTTTTCCTCCTCAAAAGTGAACTCCAAATTATCATGTAAACATCCACTGTAACTACTGGACTATTTATTTAAACTCACGTGTACGATAAAAGGCAGTTGTCAAGTATGCTTTTAGAGTGAGGAGAGCGAATTATCTATAACTCTTTGTGGACTGAAAATCAATAGGGAGACAGACGAAAGCACCCTTTCAGTCTCTCACAGTCTCTCACTCAGGTTTACTGGCCTGCATTTTCTCAGTCTGTTATCAAGGACATACATTAAAATGAAAATAATTTTTGCTAAATCAATTTCTCGTAATTGCAATTTAATCTCTCACAATGCAATATTATATCTCAAAATGTGACTTTATCTTTTAAACGTTATCTCACAATTAAGTTTGATTTTTACACTAAGACAGAAATTGTGTCCCTTATGTAATAAACAGCAAGGAATAGCTGGAGAAGAATGTGCAAATCTGTTTGTTTTTTCTGAACATGATTAGCATTCAAGAATATTCCAATAGTTGTACACTATAATGAGCATGTAAGCCTCTATAATAATACATTAATGCGCTTTATAGATCAGAGACTGATGTGCAGTGGTCAAAAAAAGAATATATTATACTGTATATTTAGTTTGAAAAGTACCAGAAGATTTAAAAGAATACATGAATACATGGTTTTCTGGATTGTAGATGTGTAATGATTGCATATTCACACAACACTGGCAGTGGACTTTCTCTTTTAGATGTCAGCATTAATAGCATCATCTGTGTGCTTCTGCATTTTCCCTCCTTCACAAATGACCATCCGTGTCAAAATCGACTTTTAAACCCTGTATGAAAGCAGTTTGTTGTCTAATGCAATATTTCTTACTACACTTGACGTTTCATAGCACTTGACGACATACTGTAGTCACAGTGAACGGATACATTATACACACAGTATAGCACTGCATGTGTTTGAAGTATGTGTACTATATCTCTCAATGTTTTTCAGACGAGGCAGTTTGAGATCATTTCTTCATTAACACTTAATATTGTTTCGTCAATCATTATTACATATTCGGGTCTTTAGCGACCCATATCTATATCTAACACGGATGGATCTCTACCTGTCGCGATAATATAAAATTCTCCTGATATTAGAGTAACAATTACAGAAGAATAAAACAAAGCATATTTTGTTATCTTTTGGAGCTTGGAAGGGTTCAGTTTGAGCAGATGTTTTATACCATCATCACTGTCCTCGTCAGAGCCCATTACCCAGTAGCCTACATTCAGCATCTGGCTCATATTCGCGATCTCAAACATATTCTCAAAACTATAATTTTCAACATCTTCAAAATCAATATTTTGATCGCTGACAGCTTCGTCAGCAGATCCACCATCAAGTGACAGTGACACTAAAATTTGATTTCGTGCTCTGCAGTAAATCGCTGAGCCATTTCAAGTTTTGCTGATGATACTATTATTTTGTTTTCTGCCTGTGGTAACTATGAATGAAACGTCACTTCATCATTGTGAATCAGACATTGCGACCTTGTGAATAAAAGGATAATTGCGCTTAATTCATCAAAGATTAAATTATTGTTGTGCAGAAAATAAATACTTACACTGTTACACACTTCGGGTCGTTACCCTATAAAATCTTTACAAAACGCACAGTTAAAAATAAATGAAAATAAATGAGAAATTGTGGGGGAAGAAGAGAAACCAAAAAATGTCACCAAGACAGTGAACCATGAACCATCCGTTGCTATGGTTACATTGTAAAAAAAAAATCAAGAGCACCTACAACAACCTTTGAGACTGTGAAAGAAACACCACTTACATAACACTGACGAGAACTGACAAAGAATAAAGGATTTAAAGTCAGGGTTTAAATACATGGAACAAACCAAGGGAACTAATGAGATAATTAATGAGACAACAGGTGGACAGAATGATTAATCAAACAAACTGAGATAGGTCACAGGGAATAACAAAACGTAATGTTACAGTGGTGTAAGACTGGAAAACTGGAAGAGAGCGCAACTCTCAGGGAGAACAAAGGAAATCAACATTTGAACTAAACTAGCATCCCCGAGTCAGTCACCTCCCCCATGTTGTCCCTCTCTCATGCTGAGATCACCTGAAATTCACCCAATAATCTATATAGTTTAATGTGAATAATTATCATACAGTATTACACATGTTTGATATCATTTGAAATGTCTCACTGCGACTGGTACAAAGGATTCCCAAAGAAGTAAACCAAAAGGTAATAAGGTATTTAACGGTATTTTTAGATACCTTTATTTATAGATACCTTTATTTACCTTTATTTAGATAATAAAGGTTTTAAGGTATTTTTAGAGATAATTCGCACACAGAAGAGGGTGTGTCTTTCAGGGAAATGGTCTCCTGCTCTCAGAAGGCGTAAACTCAATTCAAATTCCCATTGTTAGCAAATGATTCCATGTAAATCAACTTCTGCCCCCAGTAAGTCTGGGACGGTGATTAATGTAAATTCCCACTGTGAACTCATGTTTACATTTGAAAAGAGGTTTCTGCCTTGGTCTGTCTATATAATAAAATGCAACAAGAGGCTTGGCGCGATTCTGTAACCCAGACTAGCCTGTGATGCGAAGTGTAAGCAAAACACTTCGCATCATGTATTTTATAATGTCAAGGTATTGCATTTTCTCTCTTTATTCTAGAGCATTTGATGTTTGTATCTATTATCTTTGAAATGATTATGCAATTGGCGTGATACATTTACCTGACACAATAAATTGCAAACATTTGATTTTATTCGAATCGACTCTGACATTATTTACAGTAAAGAGTTAAAAAGAATAGTCAAACACTCGCTCACATTTAATGATGCACATATATCATTATAAACTGTTTCATTTATGGAGTCAGATGAAATAAGCAGTTAATACATTTGAGAAAATGTATTTCATTTAATCAAATTACTTTGCCACGCGGAAAGACGGTAACGCGCAAAGACCTTCATCCGCTGATCGGAAGACCTCCATTGGACCGATTGAGTCGGGCTTACAGTGGCAATGTGACAAACCAGATAATGCTAAGCAAACACAGTATTTACATGATAGAGTATCTTTATTTAAATTTATTTAAATAAATGCAATGGATAAAAAAATCTAAATGGCTCTTTTCAAGGACTTAATTTTAAAATCTGATTAAAATTCAATGAGTTATCAAAAAAAAAAGAGGTACTGTCTCTCCCCTTCAATTCAGGTCTGTCATTTCGTTGAATTTCACTGGGGCACCTGAATGAAAAATGACACCCTTCAGAAAGGATAGCATGTAATGCATCTTCTCCATTAGATATTTGCAGTGTTTTAGCCTGGTTTGTCTCATGAGCAGAATTGCTTTTGTGGACATGCATTAAGATGGAGTGTTCTGTTTGGAGGAACCACAACCGATCACATTCCACAACAAGAGTTTCAGTGTCACTGCTGTATATCTGTTACACATTTTACCTTTTAAACATCTGTTCTACAGTTAAAAGAAAGGAAACATGAAGACAACATGAATTTCCAGAATATTTTATATGGCAAGGCTGCAGAAATCACAAGATAAGAACAGAAAAAACAAAATATCAGTTTGAAAGTCATACATTCTATATTGACTTTTTTATATTTCATCTGCAAAACTTAAAAAAAAAAAAAAGAAAATCAATAGAGTGGATTTATTTTGAATGTTTAAAATTTATTGAACAGATCTGATGTTATCGGTAGCCAAAGCATAACATTTTTGTTAACTTATATACAGGTCCTTCTCAAAAAATTTGCATATTGTGATAAAGTTAATTATTTTCCATAATGTAATGATAAAAATTAAACTTTCATATATTTTAGATTCATTGCACACCAACTGAAATATTTCAGGTCTTTTATTGTTTTAATACTGATGATTTTGGCATACAGCTCATGAAAACCCAAAATTCTAATCTAAAAAAATTAGCATATCATGAAAAGGTTCTCTAAACGAGCTATTAACCTAATCATCTGAATCAACTAATTAACTCTAAACACCTGCAAAAGATTCCTGAGGCTTTTCAAAACTCCCAGCCTGTTTCATTACTCAAAACCGCAATCATGGGTAAGACTGCCGACCTGACTGCTGTCCAGAAGGCCATCATTGACACCCTCAAGCAAGAGGGTAAGACACAGAAAGAAATTTCTGAACAAATAGGCTGTTCCCAGAGTGCTGTATCAAGGCACCTCAGTGGGAAGTCTGTGGGAAGGAAAAAGTGTGGCAAAAAACGCAACGAGAAGAGGTGACCGGACCCTGAGGAAGATTGTGGAGAAGGACCGATTCCAGACCTTGGGGGACCTGCGGAAGCAGTGGACTGAGTCTGGAGTAGAAACATCCCAGAGCCACCGTAAACAGGCGTGTGCAGGAAATGGGCTACAGGTGCCGCATTCCCCAGGTCAAGCCACTTTTGAACCAGAAACAGCGGCAGAAGCGCCTGACCTGGGCTACAGAGAAGCAGCACTGGAGTACCCACAGTCAGTGATGGTCTGGGGTGCCATGTCAGCTGCTGGTGTTGGTCCACTGTGTTTTATCAAGGGCAGGGTCAATGCAGCTAGCTATCAGGAGATTTTGGAGCACTTCATGCTTCCATCTGCTGAAAAGCTTTATGGAGATGAAGATTTCATTTTTCAGCACGACCTGGCACCTGCTCACAGTGCCAAAACCACTGGTAAATGGTTTACTGACCATGGTATTACTGTGCTCAATTGGCCTGCCAACTCTCCTGACCTGAACCCCATAGAGAATCTGTGGGATATTGTTAAGAGAAAGTTGAGAGACGCAAGACCCAACACTCTGGATGAGCTTAAGGCCGCTATCGAAGCATCCTGGGCCTCCATAACACCTCAGCAGTGCCACAGGCTGATTGCCTCCATGCCACGCCGCAATTTCTTTCTGTGTCTTACCCTCTTGCTTGAGGGTGTCAATGATGGCCTTCTGGACAGCAGTCAGGTCGGCAGTCTTACCCATGATTGCAGTTTTGAGTAATGAAACAGGCTGGGAGTTTTTAAAAGCCTCAGGAATCTTTTGCAGGTGTTTAGAGTTAATTAGTTGATTCAGATGATTAGGTTAATAGTTCGTTTAGAGAACCTTTTCATGATATGCTAATTATTTGAGATAGGAATTTTGGGTTTTCATGAGCTGTATGCCAAAATCATCAGTATTAAAACAATAAAAGACCTGAAATATTTCAGTTGGTGTGCAATGAATCTAAAATATATGAAAATTTAATTTTTATCATTACATTATGGAAAATAATGAACTTTATCACAATATGCTAAATTTTTGAGAAGGACCTGTATACCATGTCATTCACTCGTATAAAGGCCCGTTCACACCAAGGACGATAACTATAATGATAGAAAATATAGATTTAAAAATAATTCCAAATGTAAAAGAATAGCACAGTCCACACCACAAATATAACGATAACGGCACAGAGAAACAATATAACTGAAATCACTTTCTCAGTGATTTTTCCAGCAGATGAACTATCAGAATCCATTCAGTGCCCAAACATTTAAAGCGGTAGACAACATAACTGCAGTGTGCGCTTATAATATAAAAGAATAATATAGCGCATTGGTGTGGACGCTAATATAGTTATCTTAGTTAGCATTCTTGGTGTGAAAGGGCATTTATTATGACAGGGAGAAATGGTAATGTGCAATATTGTGAAACAAGTCATGCCTCTAAAGAAAAGAGCAAATCACCAAGAAGAAGAAGAAGAAGCTCTGTTTCCCATCCTGACCTCCACATGTGCACTGGCAGAACCTTTTTATAATGCTATATGGGGATAAGAACTTGACTTTGACTTTTATTATCCCCATGGGGAAATTTTGTTTCAGTGGGTTTTAACATGCATTCACATTTAAACAAACAATGTTTGTTCACACACACACACACACACACACACACACACACACACACACACACACACACACACACACACACACACACACACACACACACACACACACACACACACACACACACACACACACACACACACACACACACACACACACACACACACACACACGGCTATGGCTCAAACTCTTGGAACAGTGGGTGCCTATGATCTGGATTAATTTTCATGACTTTACTGAAACATCTGGATTGGTAGATTTGTTCTAATCCTATCAAGAGGTTTCAAGCAATTTACTCACAGTATTTAACATTTCCTAAATTATCTCTTTTATTTCCTCTGTGACATTTCCAAACCACTTACTTTTTTCCCCTCACAATTCTTGTACATTTATCCCACCTAAATTTATGATCCATGATGACCTCAACACATTTGTACTCAATAAGCTCCCATTTAGTGGTCACACTCTTTCGGTCAAGACTCTTTCCTAAAATCTATACACATCTCCATAGTTTTTGAAGTACTCAGCTTGACATTCAAAACGTCGCACCAAGAAATAAGTTAATCCAAAACAGGTAAGTGACTGTCCTCATCCCCCTGGAGGAGACTAACTAATGCAGTATCATCTGTCAATTTAATTAAGTATCAGCAGGGAAGGTACTAATAATAAAACAACAAGGATGAGAGGATGCATTCTTTAGGGGAACTTACATTATTGATTTGTTTATTGGACAATGAACCACCCACATACACATGTTGAATTGTATTTCTTAAAAAATCCTGCAACCACAGAATCAATCCTTCATCTGAGAACTCTGTGGCTAGTCTTTGAACCAAAATAGATGGTTGGATATTATTTAAAGTAGTAGAAAAAAAAGCAAATAAGATTTTCACCTGCTTTTTGGAAACCTGAAGATGTGAGTAAACAAGATGCAACAATGTTATAATTGCCTCATCTACTCCCCTAGACTGACAACCGAATTGAAAAGGATCCTTTTCAATTCGCTTGTCAGTCTAATGGAAAATGTCCAGCCGATTCCTTGAAAAGATCCGCAAAATACTGATCTGTTTACAAGTTTAGAAAAGTCCCTTTCATGGAACAGAACTTCCATGAAAGGAAGCATACCCAATCAGCTATTTTGGGCATGCAAAACCAACTTTAACCTACTTGAAAGGAGAAATACTGACATCTCAAAGACTGCTTGCCAAATTCACATTTAAATAGCATCATAGCAATAAAACACATGAACTGACCAATTTATATTGCTTCTTTATGGTATGCAATACCAAATATTCTTTAAACAATCCTAAAAAAAAATGTATCATGGTTTCCACAAAAATTCTCACTTAATATTGTTGGGTTAAAAATAACCCAACGAGTATCCCAACTATGGGGTGATATAGCACCTTCCCAACTGTGGATTATTTTAAACCAATGTATTGGGTTAAAAGCAAGTTGGGTTTAAAGTAACACAACAATTAACTATTTATTTGTATTTATTATTTATATTTATTTATTTTAATAAATAAAATACACTTTGTTTTCAAACACAGATTGATTATTTGTATAAAACAATAAATGTCTCAACATATATTTTTAAATTATAAACTAAATATTGGGGAGCCTAGAAATTAATGTAAATATACATAGTTGTGTACATAAATTCAACATACACAAGTTTACATACAACATACGTGCAACAGCCGGGTTATTACTAGAAATTACCCAATGATTTTAAAAAATGGCCCAACATTTTTGGAAAATATCCCAACATAGTGACCCAGTATGTGTAACCCAACAGTTGGGTTAAAAATAACCCGATGTTTTTTTTTTTTTACTGTGTATTAAGCAAACACATTTTTTTTAAATATTAAAAATATAAAAATTATTATAATATTAAATATATGAATAATATTATTTTTCTTGAGCATCATATTAAATATACTAATTTTTTTTTTCTTGAGCATCAAATTTAGCATATTCTAATAATTTCTGAAGGATCATCTGACACTGAGACTGCAGAAATGACTGCTGACAATTCAGCTTTGCCTTTAAAGGAATATATCAAGACATATTAAAATAGGAAACATTTTAAATATAAATATTTTATTACTGTAATGAGTGATATACATAAAATTGGAATTCAATGTAACTTGAAGTAAAAAAAAATGGAAACGAGTTTTTATGAATAAATTGTACTTACTGAAAAAAAACCCTGTTGGATTAACATAAAAAAATGTACATCGGTTGCACATAATAAAGTTAGGTTTACACAACATGATTTATACATGTTAAAGCTACATAATTTATATTTGTTAAATAAACATGATTTATACATGTTAAAGATACATAATTTGTGCTTGTTAAATGAACATGATTTTAGTGTTTTTCCATTCATATATGCTGTGGTTTCAATAAATAAAAATAACCTGATTAGCTCTTAAGTTTTAGAGTACTGGAAGCTGACTTAAAACTAGTGGATGTAAAAAAATACATTTATTGATTAAAGTACATTAACAACATTACTGTACAGTTTAAAAAGCAGTAAGACAAGCAAACACATTTCTTGAATCAAATCGTTGTATTCTTTTAAGTTACAATCAATTGTTCACACAGTAAATGCTGTAGAAGTAAGCTTTCTGTGTGTGGATTTGTGAAGTTAAAAATAGCTTACAATTACCATGAATGTCACGGTTCATGAATTCACTGACTCGTTCTCGCGCTGTGTTTGTGTGTGTCTGTATGGGTGTGGGCTGGGGCGCCGCTAAGGGGGGGAAAGTGAGGACGATTCTAAGGGCCCACACACTTTTGGGGCCCCCAGAGATCGATTTTATTATTGGAATGGGTGCGGTAGGGGGCCCAACCTCATATTCTTTCATAGGGTCCAAAATATCTAGCAGCGCCCCTGGGTGAGGGCGGAGCCGCTGATCAGTCACTGATTATCATCAGCACCTGCTGATTATCATCAGCACCTGCTGATTATCATCAGAGCCAGCTGATACTGATTTGCGGCTTCAATTTAAGCACATGGTCTTTCGTCTTGTGTTTGTCAGATCGTTGTTGGATGTCTTTCCATGCTGTGTTGGTCTTCGTCTTGTGCTTCCCGTGTCCGTTGGATTACTTCACTGAGTTTTGTCTGTCTTCCGTCTTCCAGAGGATTCTGTTACTTCTCATCTCACGGATGATCGAGTTGCCCATCTGCCCCTGTGCTATCACTGAGCCTAGGCCTGCTTCTTCACTCACCTGACCATCTTCCTGTTCATCAATAAACCTCATTTTCTTGCATCTGCATCTTCTGTCATTTTTCACATCACAATGAACAATGACAACATATCTTAGACCATTCAGATCTAGTAAAATGTGACAAAAACATTAGTAAAAGATGCTGTAAAAAAGGGGTACTGAAAAGGGGAACAGTAATAAGTATCAACTAGTCCAAATCTTCCTTTGACATTTTTGTGTTTATTTTTAAAAGCAGTAAGACAAGCAAAAATCATTATTATTTTTAACAGTACAATTCATTTTTCAGATTATGTGCTACAGAAGTAAGCTAGTAAAAGATGCTGTAAAAAGGGGAACAGTAATAAGTATCAAGTAGTCCACAGCTTCCCTTGACATTTTTGTTTTCGGTTTTAAAAGCGTAAGACAAGTCAAATTGCTGTATTATTTTTTACCAGTACAGCTAATTTTTCAAATTATGTGCTACAGAAGTGAGCTTTGTCTGTGTGTTAAAAAGTTAAAAATAGCTTAAATTCCATAAACAAATGTCAATGAAACAATGACAGCAAATCAGTTATACTCATATCACTTTACTCGTATCACTTTAAGTAAAAGACAAGACACAGTCAAACATGTTGTGGAAAAGGTGAACAGTAATGACGCGCATTAAGTAGTCCAAAGCTTCCCCTGACGTTTTTGTTTTCAAGAATTTTCATTTCTGGGTGGAGTGTCCTTTTAACCTATAGTTTTAACCAAAAAACTATGCACATGTTAAAACAACCACAAAAAAAAAAAAAAAAAAAAAAAAAACAGTGGCCAACCTACTATCAAAGAGAGTCAACTTTTTAATAAAGCAAGTTCTTTGTGAGTGTGTGAAATAAAAAATAAATGGTCCTTATTCCAAGAGGTGGGAAACTACCTTGTGTCCGCCTGCCGTACCATGGAAATAGCTCACTCATAGAGTCTGTTTCTGAGAACTTGAGCTTTCTTGGATAGAGGGCAGCCTTCCAGCTCCATGACTATCTTCTGCAGTACCTTAAAGGTACTTTTCATTTCAGATGGGTAGTCGAGATTTAAAGCATACATTAGACCAAAAAGCATTGCCGTAGCTAATGCAAAGTTATCCAAGCCTTGCAAGATGTTCTGGCCTTCAAGGACAATCCCGATGTCGTCAGATCTGTCATGGAATTTGAGAATGTAGATTCCCACTGTGGTCTCCTCTGTGCATTTTTGGATGAATGCTTCGTCACCATGCCTGCAGAATGCACAGACAAAATGAGATTCAACAGAACACCGGGCACTGCTCTGGGAATATTATAACAAATGTAATTTCATTTAATAATGAAGATATCATGAAAAATGTGAACTTGTATATAATGGGAACCAGACAAGAGCAAGAAAGACAGATGACTGATTACAGATTACTGTTAGACCTCAGTTCTAGGATTGTGGATGGTAGTCCTACAATTTTAGGGCCAAGATATCCAAATGCGCAGTGGTCGGCAACCTTATGGCAGCCAGAGGGATAATCACAGAATGGTGTGTTGTATCTGTGCTCTAGCGCAGGTTAAACTATCACTTTATTAGTATTTGTTGCGCCTAACTTAATAAAACATGCTATGTGACTATGTGGAATGATTACCTCAAAATATATGTCCATATGCAAGTTCAAGCGACTTTATTTAAATTAAATGCATTCCCACTTCAGCTATTATCACGTGCCAGTGATTATCCCTTTCTTAGCATGCATGCCATAGACTGCAAACCCCTTCAACAACAAAAGGTACAATTTATTAAATTGTATATTTTGGTTAATGTCTTAATTAGAGCTGCACGATTAATCGTTAAAAGATTGTGATCTCGATTGAAACACCCACGCAATCCTATTCCTAAATGACGATTCCATTATCCATTATGCTCGAGTGTTGATGGCGAGTGAAAATGAAAAGAGGAATAGACTATCTCCCAAAAATGCAGAAAAGTTCATATTTATAAAGATAATCTGGCCTTGTCTACTTAAGTAGGACATAGGAAGGAAGGTCACAAATACACAGCACTTGCTGATTAATATTCCTGATCAATTTTGTATCACTACTAATTTTGCTCATTTTAGCTGCATTTACACTACAAGTCTTAATGGACAGATCCGATCTTTTGACCATATCAGATTTTTTGGCCTGTCTATTTACATTCACTTTAGACAGGTTCAGTATCCGATATCTCGGTTTACATTAATTCCAGCCCAAAATTTATTTCGGTGATCGATTTACTATGGTAGACCACTATGAATGGCCGTGCTATTAAAATTATTTATATAATTCATGTCAGGTGATCATGATTATTTGCCAGCATGCAAGATAACAGCTGTCATGATTTATGAATGTTTTGCAGCACAAAATTCATGCCCTGCCGGCGCCACCAAAGCTCCTTGCCCAGCTGGCTCCGCCCATGCTGCCAGAGGCCGCCCTTCCGGAGTTTCGTCTCGTCGTGGCCACCTATCCAGAGCCTCTTCACGTCATGCCTGCCGAGCCAGAGACTGTGCACGTCATGCCTGCTGAGCCAGAGACTGTGCACGTCATGCCTGCTGAGCCAGAGACTGTGCACGTCATGCCTGCTGAGCCAGAGACCATTCACGCCAGGTCAGCCATGCCTGTGTCGTCAGACAAGATGGCCGCCTCTGCCCCTGAAGCGTTCGATCCGCCCTGGCCCCCTGAAGCGTCAGATCTGCCCTGGCCCCCTACTCGGCCTGCTCTGCCCTGGACGCCTGTCAAGCCTGCTCCGCCCTGGACGCCTGCTCAGCCGGCAGCGCCCTGGTCCTCAGCCAGGATTCCAGATCCGCCGGAGCCCGCCTGGTCCATCCCTCCGGTTCCTCCCTGGTCCTCACCCAGGATTCCTGATCCGCCGGAGAACAACTGGTCCATCCCTCCGGTTCCGCCCTGGGCTCCTTCCAGGAATCCAGAACTGCCTGGGCCTCCTTGGCTTAACCCTCCCGTCCCTCCCTGGTCACTTCTAAAGACTTCCTGGTCCGTTATGCTGGCACTGACTTGGCTCCCCTCCCACACTCCCCTCTTTGTCTCTGTGTTTTGATCTTCCCATCTTGTGTTGTCTGTTGGTGAGTTGTCATGTCATGTTCCTGTCTTGTTTTGTGGTGTTCCTTTAGAGGAGGGGTAGTGTCAGGGTTCTGTCACTTCTGTCTAGTCTATTTATTGGTTTTGTGACAGAGCCCTGAAACCCCTGTTTTGTCTTGAACTGTGTAGCACACAGCTTGTGTTGAACACTAGCTGTGTGCTATCATGTTGTTATGTTTTGTGTGAAGACGTTGCTAATGAGTGTTCTCATTGGCTGCGTGTTCATGTCTCGTTTTGTGTTAGCACATGGCTTGTGATTTAATTTACTGGCCATGTGCTTGTGTTTTAGTCATGTTTGGTGTAAGCACATGGCTTGTCATGTATGTTTCCTTGTTCCATGTGCTCTCCTGTCGATTGTCTAACCCCGTCCATCTTGTTACCTGATTATTAATTAATTTGCCCCACCTGTCCTCCCTCGTTACCATCTTTTGATTGCTTCCCCATTTATTCTCCTTGTGTTTTCAGTCCTGTGCTGGTTAGTCGTCGTATGTACACTGTGTGTTTCGCTGCTGTGTGCTAGTCTAGTCTAGTCATTCAAGTTAGTCTTGTTTTCGCCCTCGGGTAGTGTTTGTTGTATTTTGTTTTATTTTTATTATTAAAAGAAGGCCCATCAACTCTACTCCTGAGTCCTCGCTCCTTTCACCACCCCCACACCTGACAACCTATCACAGTAAAACTAAGGTTGCTGTGGTAAAAGCATGGTAAGTGTTGTGGTTACTGTGCATTTACAATAAATGACACATTAAAATTACCAATACTGTGGTAAAGCATGGTATATAGCACGTCACGTGACAGACAGTGTTTAATCACCCTAGTTTAGTAAGGTGTTTTGAATTAGAAAGCAATGAAACGCAAAGCCTCCGTGGAGATGACAGATACAATGCAGTGACTGAACATGAGAGAGCTAATCTGATCAATATCGACAAACAGAAAAGACATAATAACAAACATTATTTGGACAGCGTATTAACGAGTACTTACCAACATCTGGCACACGTGAACTGATGGCAAATATCGTAATGTGTTCGGAATGAGACTTCTTCAGCGTGATTTCCTACTGATAAAATTTGCGTCTGTTTTTGTCCCCACAGGTTTCCCACTGAAAGCAATGGAGTTCCTAATTCGCCCATAGAGTAACGCAGAGGGGCGCCTTTGGCGTCTTCATTGTGTCCATGCTTGACCATGCTTCAGTTTTTGATGCCTTGGGAGTGAGAAAGGGTTGGAATAGTTATAAATAGAGCTTGGCTCTTATTAGATTATAGATGTCCTGTGTTTATTTGGCTGATTTCTAATGTATTTCTTTATTCTCTCTCTCTCTCTCTCTCTCTCTCTCTCTCTCTCTCTCTCTCTCTCTCTCTCTCTCTCTCTCTCTCTCTCTCTCTCTCTTTCTCTCTCTCTCTCTCTCTCTCTCTCTCTCTCTCAGTGCATGCTGGGAGTGTTGGGGTGCGTGTGACCTCACTTCGTCATGGCTTCAGGTGTGAGGTTGAATCGAGTGTTGCAGTGGAGGACGTTTTAGTATCAATTGGAGAACAAGTTGGATATGAGAACATCTCTTCGGCGTCAAGAATGAACAAAGCTGTGGTGGTTTTCTTAAAGGAGGAGAATTTGGTTAACCGTCTGGTAAGCAGTAAGTAAGGAATTTTTGTTGCTATTTCACCGCTAGTTAACCCGACCCGGAAGGTAATCATTTCAAACGTGCCCCCATTCATCTATTATGATGAAATTGAGCATACACTTTTATGGTATGGAAAGTTTGCTAGTACGCTAAAAACGATTCCACTCGGATGCAAAAATTCGGCTTTAAAAAATATAATGTCGTTTAAGAGACAGGTGGCAATGTTTCTGAAACGACCTGAATTGGATGTGTCTTTCAGAGTTTTATATGAAGGGAAGACATGCATGGTTTATGCTAGTACAGTGTAGGGTCTGGACCATTCAGACACACACTAATTATTCATATTCACTATATTTAATCAATATAAAGGTTTCAATATAACCTATGAAATATAATATAATCTATGAAACTCTCCCCCAAAGCTAACCTCACAAATGAAGTTACTTTGTCAGCCGGGTGTCCGGTTACAGAACACTTTAAGACTGATAACAGACTTTTACGACCTCAAAGGAATGTGGCCACATGCGCCACATGCTCAAGAGAGAGAGACAATCTTTAATTAAATAAACTTTGCGGTATTACTCTGATCTATGAAGGAACATGCCTCACAGAAACCGTGATGATTTACTGTCTCGTGTACTATTAGGTATAACAACATGGTATGTTTGATTGGGGTGTATGTGGTTGCACAACCACCCAACGGTCAATATAACTTCACCTGTATCATTCTTCCTACCTAATTAATCCTCATTTAATGACACATACTTTGATGTACATCACCTTCTCTTAGAATGCAATTTGAATTTGTTATGTCTATTTGAGCTTGAATGAACAGTCTAAGCACGCTGGGGACAAAGACCATAAATCAACTAAGAGCCGCTTCCCCTCTTGGACATGTCACCTTACTCATAGGTCCATTCAAACCTTAGGGGTGGTTCTTTTTCAGACTATATCAGAGACAGGCAACAGTGACCGCCCTCTCTTGGTTTTCCATCCTGCCGCAAACACGGTCTCGGGTGATACGGGGAAACCCCCCCTCCCCCCCTCCATGGGGGCCAAGAGGCCTTCCAGCAGGCCTGGATCCCAACCAGATCCGGCCTCATGGAAAAGAGAGGAGACTCTCTCACAAAGAACCAAAGACAATCTCAGGAGTTTTGGAACAAAGACTCCAACCAACAACGACTCCAATCACCCATCCTTCCGACTTCCTCACTTCTGCTGGGTACTCGGCGTGGCCTCAACAGAGTCCCAGGCCTTGACCAAACCAATCATGCGTTCCTGGAGAAAGAAAACGCTCAACCAACTTCCACTTGACACTGCCGGAACCATCAACGACTTCAATTTTCAACAACTTCAAGAATTGTTCCCATTACAAATGCAAGTTTTCAATTCAATGAAATGTGAAAATGAAATTCTGATGGTTCTTCTCATAGACCCTCTTCCGGTTTCCAATTTCATCCTATCACTAACCTACTTATGTATTCATGTGTGTATGTTGTTTAGTTTATTTATATTCATATAAATATCTATATTTAGTTAATAAAACTTGTACATAATATGTATTTGGTTCTGCTTTGTTTGCAATACAATGTCACTTTATGATCACGGTTTTTGCTACTGGCTCAACGTGTGGTATATGCGAAGAAATAATTATTCTTCTGTGGCCATGGAAGATACCCTTTTCTTAGAATAAATTAATAATCAAAAGAGTTCGTTGGACGGACTGATTAATTGATTGTAATATTAATTCAGCCACATCAAGTTAATCCAATTAACTGACCCAAATATTTATAATTAATAATAAAAAGATTATTATCTTAGATTATCTTAGACGAAAAGATTATTAAGATCAATATTATTGATTGTTAATATTTCCAAAAAGCTGAGTTCCTTACATTATGGTGGAGAATTTTAAGGCATCGTATTAAACATTGTATGCAAGCAGACAGTAATCAATCATATGTTGTCCCATAAGTTGTTATTAACATCTCATACACACGCACAAGTATCTGAAATCAGCAAAACTATAGCCTGAATATGCCTTCCTACGAATGGCAGAAAGTTTCTCAAATGCTATAATGCATATTTAAATCGTACGATAAGAAACTCCTGATATTAGCGAAGAAATCCTAATTTCAGATAGAAGTCGAGCGTACGTTAAACCTTCTCTGACGGAGAAATCTCAGATTAGCCGCGCGTATAAATGGTACCAGAACAAATTAATCTGATTATGGACGAAGAAAACTCCATTCTCAGCATTTTGAAGGTGATCTGAGCGATGCTCCTCAGTCACCAATCAGGCCTTGTTGTTCGTTACTTCATTGTATTCATATTAAACCGCCGAAGCGCTCATATGAAACAATCGCGTCAAATTAGTGGTATAAATTCTAGCCTAGCTAACTAGTAGGCTAATTTGCCATTGTCTGGGAAAGAACGGTGCTGTTTGATTTGTGAAAGAGTCACTCACATGCAACGTCATGTGCCTAAGCGAGAGACTCAGTGCAAACTTTCAGCACAGCTCGTCCGCTGCTCCGGCCGATCTGTGTTGTTGGTTGGCATTGCGTCCGGAACGCGAGCAGGCATTCCTATCTAGTTTTTCTGACAACAGCACCAATCTCACAGACCCTCGTGTAAACAAGCGATGGTTGTAGCCAATAGCTCCCTCAATCCTAACTTACACGCATAACTTACAAGTAAAACCCTCTACCTCGAGTGATAGTTTTAGCACAGCCTAAAAACCTTAGACACTTTAGAGCGTAAAGTGTAACCTTAAACCAAAGACTATAGATTTTGCGTGATTTGAACTGAGTGATTTGAACATGAGTAATGAGAGTCAAAGCTCTTCGAGGCTTTGAATCAAAGGAGTCAACTGCGTCACAAATGATTCTTTGTTTGAAGCGCCATCGCTGGCGACCCCTGCTGGTCAAAACAGTGGAAGTGTAGCGGAAACTCAAATCAACGGAACACCTTTTACAAACCAATCGCAAAGGTTTTATCAAAAGGTGTAATCAGGTAATGGCAATCCGCGAGCTACCTAATATCGTTTAATATGAGGTGTCTTTCAAGGCACAATATCCTAGTAAACTGTAGGGCTCGTTTTATGAAAGCTTGACTTGAAAGTCAATCAGACCCTTTATCAAATGCGTCATTAAATGTGTACGAATCTATAAAGTGATACAAGATCACATAGAGACCAGATACACACTGGTTCACGAACCGTTGAAATTTAAAACAATTTCGAAACAGCTATGACGCGTAACGAAGCCCAGTTTAATAAAATCACGTGACCTTAGCAGTGATACCCACTCCGAATGATTCACCCTGGTGTCAGAGCTTCACGAAGCACGTCTGATAAGAGGGTTAAACCACTCTCTTCTCTCTCTCTTTCTCTCGCTTTCAGATTGAAACCCAGATACTGTGGTTTTCATTTGTGTTTCTTTTATTTCGACCCAAACCTACCCCTATCGTATTCTGTGTCTTCATACCTGTTGAGCCTGAATATTCCTATTCGGTTAAGTTGAATTTAATTAAATTTGGGATTTAATTAAATCAATTTGCTTATTCAATTTCCACTCTAGTTACCAGAGCTATGAGAACACTCAATGTTTCATTTTTATTTTTTGATTTTATTTCAATTTAACGAGTTCGTTTGCCCATAGAATCTTTAAGATATTAGGTTAAACTTATTTGGCTTGCTGTCCACTGGAGAGGGGCTCGATGAAGCAGCTTCAACTCGAGCTCTGATATACCCCCCCAGTGGCTAAATGTAGGACCTGATAATAAAAAGGGCAAGGTACCTAAGATGAAGGTGGAGTTTGGGGAGGTGGAGGGATACTGGAACAGCTGATGCTAGGGAGAGGTAAGCGGCTGCTTATATACTCAGGCTGTTGATTGAAAGATTAGATTGGCTCACTCCTCCCTAACTTACGTTTAGGAACTTCATTTAACGAGTTCGTTTGCCCATAGAATCTTTAAGATATTAGGTTAAACTTATTTGGCTTGCTGTCCACTGGAGAGGGGCTCGATGAAGCAGCTTCAACTCGAGCTCTGATATACCCCCCAAAAGTGTTGAATAAATATTTGGGACAGCAAGTTAGAATTACGTGATCAAATATAGGATGCCTAAGAGCTTAAAGCATGTTACCCCCCAAAAAGAGTGGAAATTGAAAGCTGTATGGACGCTGCTGCGGCAGTGATATGTTTAATGGGGCTCCTGGCTGGAACTGCGTCTCCCTACTATGCCCACCATGTGGGGCTATGAGTGGAGCTCCGGTAGGAGCTGTGTTTTAAAGAGTGTGCCTGCGTTCGTTGTGGAGTGAAACGACATGGGCTTGTGGAAATTTGACTGGGGTACATCTCACCGCTGCACTGCTGCGGTAGTGACTTTCAGATATTACTCCTGCGGCAGTATCTTGGGACTGGAGGTTTGAGTACGAGGTTGGAGAACGCCCTGCCACATCCATGACATGGAGCTCCATGGAGTTAGAGAACATAAGGCTTCCAGATGTCAAAAACGGGGAAGGAGGTCCTCGTCCCTAGAGGCAAACGGGCCACCAATATCTGAAGTGAAACTCCCTACGCAGCAAGAGGGAGCCTACGGTATACATAGGAAATGCAGAACTACCATCCTTCTGACGCAGGGGGCGGCGATCACATAAAGACATAATGGCCCGTCGCATTCGAGGGACGTACGATCCTTGATACCTCCAGTCCTGTTTTCGGATAGGAGGGCCCACACTGCGATCCGAACGGGAGAGCCTCCATGGTTAAAAACATGAAGGATCACACAGCGATTCGGAAAGGGAGAGCCCCCACGGTGCCCGAACGGAAAGCTCATACTGCGATTCGACCGAGAGAGCTCCCACTGCGTTTCGAAGGAGAGAGCCCCCCCATATGTATAAATAGGGAGTTCACTCGGCGATCAAAACGGGAGAGCCCACACAGCAAGTCGAACGGGAGAGCCTATGATGCATCTGAACGGAAGAGCCCACACAGCGATTCAGATGGGAGACCCCACTCCAGGAGTGGTAGGTCACGCACATCTGAAAAGGGAGAGCTCTCACTGCATCCAGATGAATACACGCCCTGCGGGGCTAGGTAAGCGGGGAGATGCAAAATAGTAGGGAGAAGCGGTCCAGACTCAGAGGAATGCTAGTGTTTGCTGAGCTTGTCTAATGTTATGCGGATCTGAACGAACATATGTTTCGAAGGCGAGGGACAACCATCAACCTAGTATTTTGATTTGATGATTGGAAGAAAGCCAAATTGAACATAGCGTCTAGGGTTCTTGTTTTGTTGGGAGAAAAAGACGTGAGCGGAGAGTGGTTAGGCAGACGTTAAGAATGTCGATGGTTAAAGTTAGCTGAGGAGCGGCGCCACAGAAATGACAGACATGGGGGAAGTGGCATCGTTGTCTGTTGCAACGTGATGAATTAAAGCTGTTGCACACTTGTCTGCCTGAAACTGAGGAAAAATCTGGTTACGGTCATTCCTTGATTGAGAGACATATGAAGTGGATTTTTCTTGAAAAGGAGCTGGATGGGTTGGAAGATCTGGGTTGGTTTGGGGACATTCTGAAGTAGAATGAATGATAGACCTGCAGATGGCGCAAGAAGGGCTTTGAACGCCTAAGAAGACTCTGTTAGTTCGAGGTCCAAGGCTCCACAGTAAGGACACTTGTTCCAGTGTATGACGCGGGCGGCGCATTTAGCTGAAAAGCTTATGGTATGTATAAAAATGACTACCTCCGAAAGAGAGACTGGGCTCTGCTATGATAGAGAGGTAGTCATTTAATTCCTTGCGTCTGGCTGGAAATGAAGTGCAAATTACTTCTGTGTATCTGGCAAAAGCAACGCAGAATTCTGCATGTGTGAGAACCCGTTTTGAAGGCTGTACGGAATTTGTAAGATCAACGATTTAAGTCAAACGAGCGGTGGGATTCATTGAGTGGGACGGAAGTCAGTAGAAAAGGAGGATTGATAGTTGCACCTGATAGAATTAGGGAACGGAGATGGGCTGGGACTGGAGGTGGTTCCATGGCGACTGCATTGTTAGGAGCGGGAAGATTGACTGCTGTTGAGAGTGAATGGGCTGGCAAGCGGATTGTACCTGAGGAGCAAGTGTTAGTGTTGAGAAAAGTAAATGAATGTTGATCGGAGGGTTCCATTACTGACTGGTGTCCAGTGTTGGAAAGGATACTTTCAAAACGTATTTCGTTACAGAATACATGCCCCAAAATGTAATTTGTAACCTATTCCGTTAAGTTAATCAATCTGAGTAACGTATTCTGAATACTTGGATTACTTCCACATTGAACTGCATTTTATAAGTGTAGGAATGCGGAATGGTGATGCGGTGGTGACGCGTTGTAGGGATGGTGCTGCTAATAAAGCACCTAAAAGCTGTCACAAAGAGTCTGCAAAAGAATTGATTATGAATATGTCAAATATAGCAAGTATATATTTTAATTGTTTATTAATAAACAAGTGTCTTCTGTCTGTGACACTGTAGCCTGCAAAGATGAAGTTGACGATGCTGACTCGCGATCTTTGCAGTATGCTAGTGAACGCGCCAGAGAGAAATGCGCATTTCATATGGATTACTTAAGCAGAAAGCAGTTTGTTTTGTTTCGTTTTGAATTGTTTAGAAAGTGACTAAACTCGTGAAACAGAAGTATCGTAATGTAATCCATTGATTTCAACAATGTAACTGTATTCTAAATACCAACTATTTAAATTGTAACTAACGGAATACAGATGGGCCTACTCATATTTTGTATTCTGAAAACGTAACGCCGGTACATGTATAGCGTTATTCCCCAACACTGCTGGTGTCCAAGATGGCTGGCATGGCCTGAAGTGAGAGGAAGAGGAGGGTTTGTGGGAAAGAGGAAAAAAAAAAAAAAAAGTGTAGAAATCCTTTGCTGAGGCAGCCTCACACTCTGATGTGAACTGGAAAGAATATTAGGAGACAATTGGAAGATAGAAGGGGAAAAAAGGAATGAGGCGAATTGGAATGGAAGGAAAGAGGGAAGATGGCTAGCGAAGGCGACCTCGCGCTAGGATCCGCTCTTTGAGTAGGTTGGTTTGAGGGTGAGAGAAATGTAACAGTGTGCGAGGGTGACCTGGCACAAGGGTTATTATAAAGAAGTTTAGAGAGAACTGGAGAAGCAGAGGGAAGTGCTGAGGAATGTGTTTGTGAGTTTGGTTCTTGCCTGGGGAGTGGGGCTGACTGCATGAAGTTTGTGAGAGCTGGAGAAGAAGCGGAACTGTTTTTGCGGCCACTGTTGCTGGCCGGGTGGAAATACCGGCGGACAAGGAAGTGCGAGCCGCGGCGGCGCCGGCGGCCTTTAAATCGGCGCGTTGGGATTGTGTGGGTTCAGAACGGCGAACCGGGAGAGAAACGGAGGTAGAAGAGGTGCGAGTCTTGCCTTTATAAGATGTTGAAGTGTTTGATGGAATGCTGGAACTGTAAGAACTGATGAAAAGATCGTAGAGTTGAGCTTTTGATGATCTGCAGGAGAAATGGATTCCGGAGCTGGAGGACTTGACGTAGGCTGTTGACTGAACATTTTGAAATGGGTGGAATCGGTGTATTAGCAGCGGAAGAATGGAGAGAAGAAGACGGACGAGGCTCGGTTAAAACTGGCGATCTTGAAGATGGAGGAGAGCGTTGCCTTTGGAACGTGGTTTATATGAGCGCTGGATTTCTCGATCAGAACGCTCATGAAGATGATCCATAAGATCCGATCTCACGCGGGGTGTGACTGGCTGTGTCCCAGGAAGGCTTGTCAGTTCGTCGTCTGACGGGAAGAGCTGGATTTCCGGGATGTCGGACATTATTCCGTGCGGCAGTAATGCATACTGGAACAGCTGATGCTAGGGAGAGGTAAGCGGCTGCTTATATACTCAGGCTGTTGATTGAAAGATTAGATTGGCTCACTCCTCCCTAACTTACGTTTAGGAACTTCATTTATTTATTTACTTTTGTTTCAGCCTGAATTCTTATATTCAGATAAATAAAGCTTAACTAAATTTGAAATTTAATTAAATTACTTGATATGCTTCCCTTTCCCTTTTAGTTTTCTTAGAGCTATAAGGACGTTCTTACTTTACCTTTACCTTATTTTAGATCACTAGTCACTATCCTCATCTTCTCTCTCTCTTTAGGATTACAATATCTAGCGACTGTACACAAACGCACAGTAGGCCCCAGACAGAACTGGAAACACTTCCCGTTGTTTCTTCTTCTTCTTTTGGACCTTGAGATGTTTGATGTGTCCCTGCTAGCTTAGTCTAACAGCAGCATAACCCATAAGTGACTCCTGTTTACCTATGTCTCCTAGCTAAACCTAAATAGGTAAAACACTCCTTTCTTCCTCTTCTTTTCTGGTTTCATCCTATTGTTGTATTTTGGTTTTGCTCTATCTGTTACTCTCGTAGCACAACATGTGAGAAGAACCATCAGCATTTTTGAGTGATAGTTGTGACATGTAAAAGCCCAGTCATCAGTTGACGCTGCTTAAAGCACGTCAACTAGGATACTCAAAACATTTTGTTATGAGTAAGCTCATAGCTCACCACCTAAGTAGAAACTTGCATTTGCCTTTGCCCTCTCTATCTCGTGTCCCACAAGTGTGCCAGTAGGCCTCAGACATCCAGCCCTGCCTCCTACCAGGACCCCCTGGAGACCCGCCAAAACAGTGTCATGGACATCCTTCAGCCTGAAGCAGGCAATGACCTGCCACGGCAGAGAAAGGAACAGTTAGACGACAACGAAAGCGGACGTCCGGCCTGAGCCACCAAGAGCTGACCAGAATCATCTTCTCCTAGGCCGCGCTCCCGCAGGCCTCAAACAGGAGGTAAATGAACTAATGCTGCCAGCCACAGAATTCCACAGAGAACAAACCCTGCTCAGCGTGAGAGGACACAGGACAGATGCAAGGAACCTGACAGAGCAGAGCAACTGAAAGAGATCATCAGTTTTCAGGCGGACGATAGCTCTGAGCACCTGCAAACCGACGGGTAAAGAACTGTTTCACTCAAAGAACTTAAAGAAATGGTTGAACTCAAAGAGAGCTAAAGCCATCAATGTGCAGCGGAAGTCCGAACACTGACTTAGCGATGCTGTAACATTATTGACGCACTCCATGTGGTCCAAAGAGAGCTGCAACAGTCCAACCCACGGCAAATGGACCACACAAGAAAGACGTACCCTGCTGACCTTCACATCAGCAGCGTAAGCTTCCCCAGCCCTGCACAAAGGGGGGGGGGGGGAGCCAAAGCCCTCGGCTTAACACTTCACCAGCCAGTGGCCTGAGAGCCCCTACAGCTGCAGGAGGAAAAGGTAACTCAGACAAACCCTGCAATGGCACATGAAGTGACACTCAACAATCTCAAGTGAAAGGTCAGAAACATCCCTGCCAATCTACGAGACATTGATTTTCACCTGCAGTCTCCAACCTGTGTGGCACACCGAGACAGACTCCATCTGATCTGGACACATCCAACCCAGCTGGGCCCTGCCCAGACACCAAGCAGGACAGACCTAGAAGGGCCTGTGCTACCACCACCGACTCCGAACGAGTTTTCTGTGGAACTTACAACGAACCTGTGACGGAGGAGGACACCAGCGTCAAGAAACTTTTCCTCCAAAACCAGTTAGTCACCATATTTTCACCTCCCCCCATGCAATGCCCACTCAACGATGCGTGACCTGATGCAGAAGGCCTCTAACACAGAAGGCCTCCTCAGAAAGGGTTCCTAAGACCCCATTGATTCTGAACTGCAAAACCAGAAGGCACACAGCATGAACACAATGCACGACTCTGCTACAAAGTTCCTAGTCAGCATAGGACATAAAACTTTTAAAGTAGATGAAAATGTGTGCTCAAAAGGAAGCAAGAGTTTGCATTAGTAAAATTTGAATTTTACTGATTTAAAGAAAATCTTGAATGCAGGTGTAAGCCTCACGTGCCAACAGACTATGCACTGCTTTTTGAAACATACAGACATTGTGCCACCCGCTGGTTGAAATATACACTGCTGCACATTAGTTTCCATGACAATCACTTGTTACAGGATATACAAACTCCAAATAGGGCATTCGTCACCCTAATGCCAGATAGTAAGCAAAACACCTGACCTGGGAAAACTAGCATGACCTAGAGCCCCTTCGTAACTAATGTTATCCTAAAAGTGCTTATTTGATCATTCCGATCCAAATAGGACATGATATGCGATACACATTTTGATCACTAGCTGCTGGCTTGTCTAAATGCAGATAAAACGACAGCTGGAATTGACATCTCTACTTAAAATAATAATAAAAAAAAGAAAAAGGTCTAAGGTCTAAAAGGTCTGGTATCGGTAATTTCAGCATTAAAGCGTAAGTCTGTTTGACAAAGGAATCTCATCTCAGCGGCATGTAAACTGTACCGGTATTTATTATTCTGCTTTGGTTGAAAGAATCCAAATTGCAGTATTGCTTAATCTGTTTCTGACGAAGGAATCTCAGTACAGTGTTAGACTACACGTACACGTAGACTTGGGTGATGCTCCCCTTTCTACAAAGTAAAGACCTTACAAATTATTGTTAGATTGATGTAATTCACCTAAATTTTGGCTGCATCTACAAGCAGAGAGCTACCTAGCGATCAAAACTGTTCACTCGCTGAAAAGTCAGTATTTATGCATGAGATGGACGTAACTATATAGGCTTAGACAAGCTTTGACTTACAGCAAATCTATTTCCTTACTCTGTAAACAAGTAGAATAAGTTGCGTAAAGTAAAGAGAAGAGTTCCATGAGTAAAATTTGCAAATGCCAAACCACATTTGCATTTTACTGAATGTAACATCAAGTTCTTGAAAGACTTAAAGTCTAGGCGCCCCCTTTTAACCCGTTTAAACATGCATAACTCATTTAAAATGTGCAGACATTCTTCATGGACTGTTGAATTGTTCTGACATGCACTGGTTCCCATGACAACTACTTGTCACAGGAAGTGCTAACTCGTGACGTCATTTTGTAAACAAACCAGCCTAGGTGGCTAAGCTAACTTAACCTAGCGTCCGTTCAGCTTAGGCTAAGCTAAGCTAACCTAGCATCCATCCAGCTTAAGCTAAGCTAAATAATAACTTCTACAGTTAGAAGTTAGCATAATTCACTTGAAGCCTTAATAAGCCTTAGGGTTTCTAATTCTTCACTTTCTGTACTTTCAATTCTTCTCAGCTAAATTTCACCTTCACTAGTTAGGCATAGTCCTGGCTGAGCGCTGTAGGCTAAATTTGCAGATGCCCTGTCAATTAAACTTAAGTTTAACTACATGTAAACTGTGTAGCTAGAGAATAATTTGTATAGTAATGAGAATTTCCATCAGCATGTTGACTAAACCTTTGGAGGGACACACACAGTGTGGTCTTGAACACGCAACCACTGTAACCCACTACGTGGTTTTGGCCCAGGCAATTCCAAAGTTTAGTCACTAGTGCTACTGATTATTCTCACATTCAGATCATTACCGCTGTTTTGATTACTTACTTTATTTATTTATTTTATTTTTAATTTCCACTTTGATAATAATAGCAGTCAGCTATTCCCTTGTCTATTCGGTCATCTATATGATTTAATTCCATTTCCTCTCTTGTTCAAATGTGGTTCTATTTCCCATTGGGCCCAGAAAGGAAACAGAGACACCTTTATTTGTGATTGTGTTTATTTTCAACAAGTGCACTCATTTTTGTGACCCTGCAACACAAGTAATTTCAACAATTACTAGGGCATAACTATAGTCCTGAGGATTGATAATAAGCATAATTTGAATAGGAAAGCTGTCCCTTTTCCTCCTATCCTTCACTTCGTCAAGCCGTAGTGAACCACCATTTAAGTCCAGAGAAATAATTTAGTCATAAGAACCATCTTAAGTCATTTATTTCATCTCGGCTATGCCCTTTCCAGGAAATACTCTAGGAACCACACAAGTCTTAGCCTCCTAACATCCACAGCTAAGATGATAAAGATACAAGAGACACATCACTAGCTAGATACACATGAAACACCTAACTTTATGCTACATATCAAGCAAACCCATTAAACAGTGGTCCTGAACTTTTAGGGTCATGTATTAGTCTCTCTCCACAAGTGTGCCAAAATGTCACAGAGCCTCTGCTTAACCTGACCCCAACCTTCCAGCTTACCAAAGACTATGACAAACCAATGGACACTATGAGAAACCACCTCTAACCCCTCCAACCACCCACGAATGCCGTCTGCACCCACCGACATCTCACCAGGTCCGGTATCAGGCAGCGTCCCGAAGGAACAACCGGGACTCCTTATCACCAACTGCAGGACCCACACCCAGAGAGTGTATGTTCGACTCCACTCCCTCGCCCACGCTAAGGCCAATGTCGAAAACATGCTTAACCAACTTGAAAAAAAAAAACTGTCACACAAGCAGAGCTAGATGGACACAACCACCGCTGGCGTCGGAACTCTGTTAACATTGGCATGTCCAGTGTCAACGCACTGAACCTAGCCACCGTGAGACAACGTGTGGCTGAAATTCAAACTGAAATCCCACAGCTAAAAGGGAAACTCACAACACAGAGTGCCTCCCTGCCGTCCATCGGCAAGACATCGAAGGGAACTGTGGTAATTCTCAATACTCACAGTGTTCGGCTGAACCAGACAGTGAACTCCATGAAACAGCTGTTTACTGTCTTCCAGAATGACTTTACTCAAACTCAGCTGGTCTGCAGCCTCTGATCCAAGACACACGCTGCCCTGGTGAGGCCAAACCTGAATCAAAGCTGGAAACCTCATCCTTCTTCAAGAACCACAATTTCACCCTAACTCCAGAATGACAGGTGATACCCAGTCAAGGCACCCTCTGCCCCAACACCTGCTGCAGAGACCTGTACTGGGCTACTGTCCACATCAACCGCCGTGAAACGACCACCGCTCCAGAAGACGTGAGCAACCAGAGGCCACCATGGCCTTCCAGCCTTCTATGACAAAGGTGTGTCTGATCTCTCGGCACTTTCAACTTCGATCATGGTTGTCCTTGAGGGGGACAACAATGGTCGAAAAGGGGGGATGTAGGGTCTGGACCATTCAGACACACACTAATTATTCATATTCACTATATTTAATCAATATAAAGGTCTATGAAACTCTCCCCCAAAACTAACCTCACAAATTAAGTTACTTTGTCAGCCGGGTGTCCGGTTACAGAACACTTTAAGACTGATAACAGACTTTTACGACCTCAAAGGAATGTGGCCACATGCGCCACATGCTCAAGAGAGAGAGACAATCTTTAATTAAATAAACTTTGCGGTATTACTCTGATCTATGAAGGAACATGCCTCACAGAAACCGTGATGATTTACTGTCTCGTGTACTATTAGGTATAACAACATGGTATGTTTGATTGGGGTGTATGTGGTTGCACAACCACCCAACGGTCAATATAACTTCACCTGTATCATTCTTCCTACATAATTAATCCTCATTTAATGACACATACTTTGATGTACATCACCTTCTCTTAGAATGCAATTTGAATTTGTTATGTCTATTTGAGCTTGAATGAACAGTCTAAGCACGCTGGGGACAAAGACCATAAATCAACTAAGAGCCGCTTCCCCTCTTGGACATGTCACCTTGCTCATAGGTCCATTCAAACCTTAGGGGTGGTTCTTTTTCAGACTATATCAGAGACAGGCAACAGTGACCGCCCTCTCTTGGTTTTCCATCCTGCCGCAAACACGGTCTCGGGTGATACGGGGAAACCCCCCTCCCCCCCTCCATGGGGGCCAAGAGGCCTTCCACCAGACCTGGATCCCAACCAGATCCGGCCTCATGGAAAAGAGAGGAGACTCTCTCACAAAGAACCAAAGACAATCTCAGGAGTTTTGGAACAAAGACTCCAACCAACAACGACTCCAATCACCCATCCTTCCGACTTCCTCACTTCTGCTGGGTACTCGGCGTGGCCTCAACAGAGTCCCAGGCCTTGACCAAACCAATCATGCGTTCTTGGAGAAAGAGAACGCTCAACCAACTTCCACTTGACACTGCCGGAACAGTCAACGACTTCAATTTTCAACAACTTCAAGAATTGTTCCCATTACAAATGCAAGTATTCAATTCAATGAAATGTGAAAATGAAATTCTGATGGTTCTTCTCATAGACCCTCTTCCGGTTTCCAATTTCATCCTATCACTAACCTATTTATGTATTCATGTGTGTATGTTGTTTAGTTTATTTATATGCATATAAATATCTATATTTAGTTAATAAAACGTTTACATAATATGTATTTGGTTCTGCTTTGTTTGCAATACAATGTCACTTTATGATCACGGTTTTTGCTACTGGCTCAACGTGCGGTATATGCGAAGAAATAATTATTCTTTTGTGGCCATGGAAGATACCCTTTTCTTAGAATAAATTAATAATCAAAAGAGTTCGTTGGACGAACTGATTAATTGATTGTAATATTAATTCAGCCACACGTTTCACGTTTCACGTTTACGTTTTATTGTCATTGTCATTCAGGAAGAACAGCAACGAAATTTCGTTGGAGCATACCACAACAGTACATGGTGTATTAAAGTGCAGTAACACCAGTGCAGTTCATATAATAATTGAATAATAAATAATAAATACCCCCTATGTAAACATGTCACATCAAAATATATGATTATTGAGGCACAGAACCAATGACATTCACTCTTGGTAGCAGCAAGAGGCTTTACAAACAACTTAAAAGGCATCCAGAACAGAGAGTCTGATCAGAGTTAGATATAGATGTAGTTAATGCAGCAATGCAAAGTCCAGTTCACAGTTATTACAGAGTGGGGTATGATTTACTGTCCATGGGAGGGGGGGAGGGAGGAAAGAGCATCATTAAGCAGCCTCACAGCGTAAGGGTACAGGCTGTTAGCCAGTCTGGCTTTACTGGCACCAATGGACCTGTATCTTCTCCCTGAGGGCAGCAGGTGGAACAGGTGATGGGCTGGGTGATACCGGTCCCGAAGGATGTTGTGCACTCTCTTCAGACAACGGGTATCATAGATGGTACTGATCCCTGGGAGAGTGGTCCCAATGATTTCACCCGCTGTTTTTACCACTCGTTGGAGTGCCTGCTGATGGGACTTAGTGCAGCTGGAATACCACACTAAGAAACCATATGTCAAAACACTGCTGATGGCACAGTTGTAAAAGTTGACCATCAACTGTTTTGGAATCCTGGCGCTCCTCAGTTGCCTCAGGTAGTAGAGGCGTTGCTGGGCCTTCCCTATCGCTGCAGTGATGTTGGTTCCCCAGGACAGGTCCTCGGTCACAAATACTCCCAAGAATTTAAAATGTGGCACCCTCTCTACCACCTCATTGCCAATAGAGAGAGGAGAGTGATTGGGTCTGCTTTTGCGAAAGTCCACAATGATCTCCTTGGTCTTTTTGATATTCAATGACAAGTTATTATTGACACACCATGACGCTAGATGTTGCACTTCAGTCCGGTAATCCGCTTCCTTGTTGTTGTTGATGAGTCCGAGCACTGATGTGTCGTCGGCAAATTTAACAATGAGATTGGAACAAAGAGAAGCAGAGCAGTCATGTGTGAATAGAGTGTAGAGCAAGGGGCTAAGCACACACCCCTGTGGGGCCCCGGTGTTAATTGAAAGGGTGGAGGACAAGTGCTTGCCTACTCTAACACTCTGTGTTCAATTTGTCAGGAAGTCCACAATCCAATTGCACAGCGAGTTGTTAAAGCCAAGGTAGCACAGTTTGGCTCGGAGTTTAAACGGCCGGATTGTATTAAAGGCCGAGCTAAAGTCGACAAAGAGGATTCTCGCGTAGGTGTTCTTGTGCTCGAGATGTTCCAATAGCGTGTGGAGCACGATGGCGATGGCGTCCTCCGTCGACCGGTTCCGTCTGTATGCGAATTGGTGTGGGTCAAGTGATGATGGTATTGCGCGTTTAATGTGAGTGATGACCAGCCTCTCAAGGCTCTTGGCAGGAATGGAGGTGAGTGCCACCGGTCTATAATCATTTAGATGAGTGGCATTTGACTGCTTGGGGACTGGGACTATTGTGGCTGCCTTAAAGCAGGCAGGGACCCATGAGGTGGACAGCGATGTATTATAGATGGTGGTAAAAACATCAGTTAGCTCCGCAGAACAATCTCTCAGCACTCGGCCCAGCACACCGTCCGGTCCGGCTGCTTTCCTGGCGTTGATGCCGCAGAGGACCCGTCTTACCTCGTGAGTACTCAGGACTGGAGCAGGATCAGTGGAGGGGAGGGGGGGCAACACAGAATCTGTGTTGTCCCTGTCATAGCGGGCATAAAAGAGGTTGAAATCCTCAGCCAAGGTGGAATCAGCTGAGGGAGATGTTGATTTGCTCTTATAGTCCGTGATGGCCCTAATGCCCTCCCATACCTGCCTTGGGTTTGCAGAGTTATTAAAACAGGCTTCAATACGCCTCTTATGTTGTTGTTTGGCTGTATTGATTCCTTTCCTTAATGCAGCCCTGGCTCTGCTGTATAACTCAGGGTCCCTAAAACCCAGCGCTCTATCCCTAGCTCGGATCAGTTGTTCAACTCCGTGTGTCATCCAAGGTTTCCTGTTGAGATACACACGGAAATGTTTCCAAGACGTAACATTATCCACACAGAAGTTAATGTAACTCAGGACAGTGGTGGTATATACATCCAATGATTCACGAGTGTCCGTTCCCTGCCCCTTGAAAACATCCCAGTCTGTATGGTGAAAACAGTCCCGTAACATAGGGACGGCGTCCTCTGGCCACATTCTCACGGTCTTGGTTGTAATCCCAGCGCTCTTGATCTTGGGTGTATACCGTGAGTGTAGCAGAAGGGAGAGATGGTCTGACAGACCCAGGTGGGGGTAGGCCTGGGCCCTGTATGCTTCTGCTACATTAGTATACACTTGGTCCAGTGTTTTATCTCCCCTAGTAGCACATTTCACATTGCGATGGAATTTGTGAAGAACAGTTTTTAAGTCAGCATGGTTAAAATCCCCAGCGGCAACAAAAACACTGTCCGGATGTGCTACCAAGCTGTTATTAATGCTGTTGTGAACCTGTGCAAGCGCTAGCTTAGCATTAGCGTCCGGTGGAATATAAACGGCACAGATGTAAACAGCAGTAAATTCCCTCGGGAGATAAAACGGCCTGCACTTCAACAGCATGAGTTCGACCTCCGGACTGCACAGTCTGTTCACGACGGTGACATTTGTGCACCAACAGTTATTAATGTAGATGCAAAGTCCCCCGCCGATCTTCTTACCAGAGTCCGCGGTCCTGTCGGCTCGGTAGGCGGTGCGTCCTGCTAGCTCGATAGCAGCGTCCGGAGTGGTGCTGTTCAGCCAGGTTTCAGTGAAAATCATGCAGCAGCAGTTGTAAAAAATCCTCTTTGCTGCTATATGTAACCGGATCTCATCCATCTTGCTGCGGATCGACCGGGCATTTGAGAGAAAGACTGTAGGAAGCGGTGGTTTGAACGGATTAGCCTTTAGTCTGGTCCATACACCAGCCCGCTTACCCCTCTTCTGCCGCCGCTCACAGCGCCTCCTTCGTCGGCCTGCTCCTGCGGAGGGCCCGGTAGGTGGTCTGGTGATCTCAAGAGGAATGAAGTACTCGGCTGAAAGGAGGTGTACTCCAGTATTTAGGTACAAAAGTTCAGAGCGGCTGTACTGAAGTGCCGCTGTGCTGAAAATGTGCGACGTGATACACAGTACCACCAAAAAAGTGAAAAAACCATGCCCGTTGTGGGAGCTCCCGGCCGCTGCGACTGCGCGCGCCGCCATCCCTTGTTAATCCACATCAAGTTAATCCAATTAACTGACCCAAATATTTATAATTAATAATAACAAGATATTATTGATTATTTATATTTCCAAAAAGCTGAGTTCCTTACAACAGGCAGTCTAAAGTGCTTTGAATGTGGAGATGTTGGACATAAAATGTCGACATGTCCACATAAGGCTGGTAGTAGTGGTGTTAATATTACACCGAATTCTGCTGCTGATGATTCGGAGGCCAATGAATCTAATGAAGAGCAAACGACTCCTAATGTGATTCCTACTGTGAATGCTACTGTTGATTCAGAGGCCAGAAACGAATCCAATGGAGATCAAACGACTCCTAATGAAATAAAAGAAAGTGATGGAAGTGATGTTGCATCATGTAGTAGTGTAGGACATGAAAAAAAAGACTTTTGACAAGACTGTCAAAATAGGGGAAAGTCTTGGATCAGAATGTAAGGAAAGTAAGGATGTTCAGATAAATGAAGTGGTTAATATGGAGATAAACAAGATGTTGAGTTGTCCGGAGATGGTTAAAGAGGAAGAAATAAGGGATGATGATACACTTTCTGATAATTCTGAGATCGGGTCTCAAAATATGGAGGAGATGTACTCTTTGGATGAGATCAATTATTTTTTGGATACAACTTTCAGTAAAGTGGTAGAGGTGAAAGATTTTTTCCCAGATGTGGAAAATTATTTTTTTCAGTGAAAGTACTGCAGCGCACAGTGAGTTATCACATTGAGCAAACAAAAGAGGTTTAGGTTAAAGAAACTTGTTACGAAGGTGAGGGGGGGAAAAGGGGCCGTCTCCTTTTAAAGTAATGGTTAAAACACACTGGGTGACTCTTATGATGTGTTGTCTTTCTTTCCTTCTGTCTCTGTCCACTTTATATTTTAACCTTTGTATGGAGAACTTAAAAGTGGGTTCTTTAAATATAAATGGAGGAAGAGATAAGGGTAAATTGGCAGCGATATCGATATAAATCGGGTTAATGTTGTGTTTTTGCAAGAGACTCATAGCAATGGTCAAAATGAAATTGAGTGGAATAGATGGTGGGAAGGAAATTTGGTATTAAGCAACGTACGAAGAACGGACCCCCGGTTAAAGTAATATGAAGTTGGGGCATCCATGTCTTTAATGGAACAAATCCTTGATCTTATAAGTGCCCCTTTCACTTGTTATTGTAACAAAGTTCCAAATTCTTTCTTTTTCTTGTTTAAAAGTGTACCATTGTTATATGCTCTTTTGTTATTTGTCAAGTCTTCTTCCAAATACTCAATTTCTTTTTGCAAATTTTGTATAGTTTTTGTATAGAAACATTTTGACAAAACTCTTTTAATTGCACCTTGCCCAGATCGCACCATTGACTAAGGTTTTCAAAATCACTTTCTCTTTCTTTCCATTTCTCCCAAAACAGCTTAAAACTATAACAAAAAAACATGTCTTTTAGCATTTTTTCATTAAAATGCCAATAATACCTAGGTCTTGAAGTTTGCTTTATATTAAAATAAAAAATGATCAAATGATGATCAGAAAAACCATTCGACAATATTGATGCACTCATTACCCTATTTTCCACCATCTTACTTAAAACATCCAAGATCAAATGAGACATCCAAGATGATATCATCGGCCTAATCATGATCTGGCTAATTAGGTTCTTTGAACACTCCTGCCGGTTATGATTAGTATAGCTGGATTGAGTTATCTGAGATAATTGCACGTTCATGCGCTGGTTTAAAAGGGGATTTGTATCGTAAGTAGAAACACTGATCAGCAACTCTGCTATTGGCTGCTCACCATGGCCAAAGAGTGCGCTCAGTTTTTCTCTGCAGCAGAGCAAGAGTACTTGCTTGAAGGTTATGCTGAATTTGAAAGCTTAATTAAAACACCAGGGAACACCTCAAAGTGTGCAAAAGCCAGGAGAGAGGGCTGGCAAAAAGTAGCAGACAAATTAAATGCGTAAGTGCTCACCATGTTATGGTTCTATCACTTATTACAATATATATTCTTGCACTTTACTAATTTCATAATTGCTTAATGTCAGAGCCACCTCAGGACCCGCTAGAACATGGGAACAAGTAAAAGTGAAGTACAAGAATATTCTTTAAAATGGTAATTTTTTCTACTTATATTTTTCTTAGTCTCTTTTACAAAAAACACTTGCTGCGTCCCAATTCGCATACTATCCGTCCTAAATAGTATTCGAAAAAAGAACTAGTACGTCCCAAATCGTAGTATGTTGAAATGAGTGTTCCAAAGAGACCCGGATGGTCTACTATATCCGGTCAGAATCCGAAGTGCAGATCGATGTACACTCTAACGGCTGATATTGCCCACAACCCATCGCGCGTTGGACGAGGATTCGGTTAGAACTATAAACACGAGTGAAAAGTGTTAAAAAACTACAGACATGTCCGTAGTCCGGCGGTTGTGTAGAGAGGTTTAGTAAGTGATTAATTATCAGTATCTAACCTGACGAAAATGTATTTATTCAATGTTAGCTATGTTATATTGCATCTGCAGCAGCATTGTGAACTTTTGTAAAAATACATTTATAGCCATTAAATTTTAAATGCATCATTACATTCAAATTGCAAACACATGAGGAGAGTGAGAGTCTCCGCATGAAAGACCCACGACTGGCAGATAAACGAGCTACAAAATTTCTCTCCGAAACGGTAAGAAATTATATTAGATTGAATGGAGGATTTTAACTGTGACGAGATGATTGACAGGGCAGTTTACGGTGATGCACGCGACAGAGCTGTCCGTTAAAGATGACGAAGTAGTATGTCCCAAAGCTTGCCTACTCTTTTGCTACACACTCAAAAGTATGTACTTTTTCTTCACAAAAAGAGTACATACTTTTAGGGCGTAGTATAAGTAGGCGAATTGGGACGCAGCAACTGTTATATGATGTGTTGTCTATTTCTAACAGCAACCAAGAAAAATACTGAGCAGAAAACAACAGGTGGTGGTCCTGCACCCCCACAGTATACCCCGGCAGAAGAGCTGGCCCTTGGGTTAAATGTGAACCGAGCCATTGTGGAGAGCATCCCTGGGGGATGAGGTTGGCTTAGACCAACAGCCAGGGACCAGTAGCAGCAACACCTTCATTACTGGTAAATGAGTTTTAAATTCTCTTGCTACACTGTAAAATAATTTGTTGCTGCATTAAATTAGTAGGCCTATAATCCAAATGGCTGGTACAATATTGAGTAGTGATCAATTGCTTTGACCTGTGAAGGTGAAAACTGCTAAACTTAATGTAAAAATATTTTGCCATGAGTTATTAATCACATTTTTTCCTAGGGTAGTTAATTGTAATGTCATTGTGTTCTCCTCTTTTGTGCAGTTTTACACAATACACCAACACTTTTACCTGTTCCTAAGAAAGTGGTGGCTGAAATATGTGCAGTAAGTGGACTTTTTCTAACTTTACATCAAAAGGGAAGAAAGTGCAACACTTTGTAATTACCATTTGTTTATTTTGCACAGGACAGTGAAGAAACCCTCTCAGATTACTGTCCTTTGGAGGAAGTACTTGTAAGTGCATAAATAACTTTACTTAATTTATAGCTGTTTACATATTATTTCTGACTGCAATATGAGTTGCTGGAGGAAAGGCCTACAGAAAGGCCTACTAAACAAAGTGATACAGAGGTGGGCAGTGTAGTACTTTTCCTTTTTATTTCTTCTGCATGAGGCTTGTGTTGACAGTTTTTTTTTATTATTTTTTATCCAAAAATGGCACGGAGTGATGTCTGTACCCTATACAAACGGAGTCTACAACAGAAAATTGAGTATTTTGACCTGAAAAAACAAAAATTAAGGGGAGAAATAGAACTTGACACCTTAAAGAAGAAAAAACTGGCACTAGAGATTGAGTTGCTTCCAAAGGAACTTAAGAGTAAGTGCTGCTATACTATTTCACACAGAGTACTATTGCTGACCTTGCATAACAATATCTCTTATTGCAGGCAAAATATGACTATCACCGGCTTTTCTTGACAAAGAATAATTGTCAAGAAAAAAAAAAGAAGAAAAAAAATGGTGCTCCACAATTCTGTCCCGTACAGCTCTGCCACTAGAGCCCCTTTCACACAGCGTGTTGATGCCGGGAAATTGCCAGAACGCCTTCTGTGTGAACGCAAACACGACCCGGGATTGATGCCGGGTTGGGGACCTAGTAACATTGCTGGGATCAGTCCCGGAAAGCGCACTGTGTGAACAAAAGCCGTAACCAATGCCGTGTCGTAATGATGACGCTGAAGTGAAGTGAAAGCAGGCTAGTGAAACGGTACGTAATGCGCTAGTTTATGATCGAATCAGAGAAAAAAAATGCAAAAGCGTGGTTTGTGAAATCGCAGCTCATAAGCAAACTATAGACGCTGCTGAGACATTACATGTCAAGTGTCTTTACGGGATTTTTACGGGTTGTGAGTGAACGCACTCTCTGATTCCGGAAAATCACTGGCAGTGTGAATGAACCAAAATCAAACGACCCCGGTCAAATCCCAGGTCACTTTATCCGTGTATTTTCCGGAATCTCTGTGTGAAAGGGGCTTAGGTTGGTCCAAGTGCACTGGCCAAGTCCTCTCCTTTCTGATGGTGGCAATGTTGTGGAGTATGGCACATGCAACAATGTCACAGGCCCTGTCAGGTGTAACCCTCAGACTTTTTCAGACACTGAAATCATCCCTTTAGTTGCTCAAAGGTCATTTCAATGCGTGCCTTTGTCCTGGCTAGAGCTGTATTGAGCTGCTTCCGGGGTTTGGGTCAGGGAATGGCGTCATGAAATACTGCCTGCAGGCATAGCCCCTGTCACCAAGCAGGATCCCGTCGTAAGCACCTGTAAAATGTAGTTTTGTTAGGCTCAGAATAAATGTATGTAATACAGTGAGCTTGAAATTATTATTTTTTCCTTACCACGTTCAAATAATGTGCATAAATGTGACTCTCTGAAAATTCTGGAGTCATGCACAGATCCAGGCCATTTTGCTTCCACATTTGTGATGTAGGACATGGAGTCACACACCATCTAAGAAATTTTTAGTCAGTCAACTGCATACTTTTTGATTACATTACTTTTTTATTATTTTATATATTAATTACTGAATCGTAATAGTAGCCTAACTTACCTGCACATTTACACTGTGAAATCCCTTTCGGTTCACAAAATCCCCTTCATTGGGCCCTGGTGGGGCCTTGATGGGGACGTGTGTGCAGTCTATGGCACCAATAATGTTAGGGAAGCCTGAGGAACAAATACTGTAAGTCTTACTTTTTGGGATGGTCAGGGTTGCATGATCTGCATTAACAATTATAATGTACATGGCAAAACAATTCTGCTTCACAACCTGGGGTCTTAAGTGGCTTGCAAATACCACAAAACCCCCTAAAAACTGCTTGAGTGCCAGATAAACTTTGCGAATGGCACGACAGACAGCACTTTTCCTCAAGTTTTCCACATCTCCAATAGTGTAAAGGAAAGAGTCATTCGCAAAGAATCTCAATGCAATGCAAACAGTTTGTGCAGTTGTTAAAGCCTGACTCCGACGAGTCGAACATTTAACATGTGGTTCCAACAAATTAATAATGTATATGACACCCTCACAAGAAAAACAATATCTCTCAATAAGTAGATTGTTGAGCTGCGCTAAAGGATCCTGTCTATCTCGCAATACGCGATTGATTCGAAAAGCTCTGCAAATTATTCTTGCACCTTCAGCAACAGGTTCCTGTCGTAAAAACGGACAAGACATGGCTGCGAAAGACTTCCCGTATCACTGCCGCTTATAAAACCGGGATCTAATCCTGTTAACATGAAATAAGCCTGCTCGCAAGCAAGTTTAAGCTTACGCACCTGTTGCTATGACAGCAAGTCCAGGATGAGCGTTGAAGAACCAAATAATCCAAGATCATGCCAAATCTGTCACGAACACACACTGGGGACAGAAGATCCAAAAGCAGTAGTCTTTTATTTAAAGGGCAATCCAAACTCGTAGTCATCCAGTCCAGGCAAGGTTCAATATCCACAAAGGCAGTCCAAAACATAAAACGCAAACAAGACTCAGGCAAAGGAAGGACACAGAAGTGTGAGGACATAAAGTAACGACTCCGTACACATACTAACACAGACAGGGAATATATACACATATCTAACAAGACTAACACAGAACAGCTGGGAACAATGATTACAGGGAACAGCTGAGTGCAATGAACTGAGCAGTGACAGTGACAGACAGAATGCTGGAAATTGAAGTCAAATGTGAAGGACACCGTGAGCACGAGGACCTCTAGTGATAAACAAGGGAACGCAACCAAACACTGTGACATAACCCCCCCTCTACGGAGCGGCTACCAGACGCTCCATGACAACACTAAAACACGACACAAGAGTTCAGGAGGGAGGTGGAACGGTGGAGGATCAGGGGGAGGGATGGTGGGCCAGGTCTGTGAAGGGAGACAGGAACAAGGGGTGAGGGCTTAACCGGGGACCAGGGCAAAACAGAGAGTCCATCGGGCGGCCAGGGCGAAACACAGAGTCCATCGGGCGGCCAGGGCGAAACAGAGAGTCCATCGGGCGGCCAGGGCGGTGAAGACCCCTCGGGTGGCCAGGGCGGTGAAGACCCCTCGGGCGGCCAGGGCGGTGAAGACCCCTCGGGCGGCCAGGGCGGTGAAGACCCCTCGGGCGGCCAGGGCGGTGAAGACCCCTCGGGCGGCCAGGGCGGTGAAGACCCCTCGGGCGGCCAGGGCGGTGAAGACCCCTCGGGCGGCCAGGGCGGTGAAGACCCCTCGGGCGGCCAGGGCGGTGAAGACCCCTCGGGCGGCCAGGGCGGTGAAGACCCCTCGGGCGGCCAGGGCGGTGAAGACCCCTCGGGCGGCCAGGGCGGAGCAGACCCCTCGGGCGGCCAGGGCGGTGGCTCAGGCGCAGGAACAGCAGACACCGGCTCAGGAACAGCAGACACCGGCTCAGGAACAGCAGACACCGGCTCAGGAACAGCAGACACCGGCTCAGGAACAGCCACAAGAACTGTAACAGTCACAAGAACAGACACAAACACAGAAACAAACACTGGCTCTGGCGCTGGAACAGGCACTGGCTCTGGAACAGACATTGGCTCCAGCTCTGGAACAGGCACTGGCTCTGCCTCCGGCTCTGGAAAGGGCATTGGCTCTGCTTCCGGCTCTGCCTCCGGCTCTGGAACGGGCCTTGGCTCTGCCTCCGGCTCTGGAACGGGCCTTGGCTCTGCCTCCGGCTCTGGAACGGGCCTTGGCTCTGCCTCCGGCTCTGGAACGGGCCTTGGCTCTGCCTCCGGCTCTGGAACGGGCCTTGGCTCTGCCTCCGGCTCTGGAACGGGCCTTGGCTCTGCCTCCGGCTCTGGAAAGGGCCTTGGCTCTGCCTCCGGCTCTGGAAAGGGCCTTGGCTCTGCCTCCGGCTCATGAACGGGCACTGGCTCTGCCTCCGGCTCTGGAACAGCAGACACTGGCTCCGGCCCTGGAACAGACACTGGCTCCGGCCCTGGAACAGACACTGGCTCCGGCCCTGGAACAGAAGACACTGGCTCCGGCTCTGGAACAGGAGACACGGGCATGTCCAGGATCTGAGCAAGACGCTCCAGATAGTCCAGGTCCATGAAGGCAGACGGCACTGGCTCTGCCTCCGGCTCTGGAACGGGCACTGGCTCTGCCTCCGGCTCTGGAACAGGCATTGGCTCTGCCTCTGGCTCTGGAACAGCAGACACTGGCTCCGGCTCTGGAACAGCAGACACTGGCTCCGGCTCTGGAACAGGAGACACTGGCTCCGGCTCTGGAACAGGAGACACTGGCTCCGGCTCTGGAACAGGAGACACGGGCATGTCCAGGATCCGAGCCAGACGCTTCAGATAGTCCAGGTCCATGAAGGCAGACGGAACGTGAACAGTCTCTGACTGGGCAGACGGAACGTGAACAGTCTCTGACTGGGCAGACGGAACGTGAACAGTCTCTGACTGGGCAGACGGAACGTGAACAGTCTCTGACTGGGCAGACGGAACGTGAACAGTCTCTGACTGGGCAGACGGAACGTGAAGAGTCTCTGACTGGGCAGACGTAACGTGAACAGTCTCTGACTGGGCAGACGGAACATGAACAGTCTCTGACTGGGCAGACGGAACGTGAACAGACTCTGACTGGGCAGACGGAACATGAACAGACTCTGACTGGGCAGACGAATCGTGAATAGTCTCTAACTGGGCAGACGGGACGTGAACAGTCTCTGACTGGGCAGACGGGACGTGAACAGTCTCTGACTGGGCTGTGTCTCTTCCTTCTCCTTCTCCGGACCACCGGACTCGGGACCACCGGAACAGGGACCACCGCAACAGGGACCATCTCCCGACAACATCCTCCACTGTGACCTCCACGGGTCCCGCGAAACTTGACCAACCGGGTCCCCTTAAAAAACTCCCTTCTCTCCCGCTCGGTGGCTGGGGAAGAGATATTAAAAAACATACCGCTGGATCTGAATTGACGGAGTCGTTCTGTCACGAACACACACGGGGGACAGAAGATCCAAAAGCAGCAGTCTTTTATTTAAAGGGCAATCCAAACTCGTAGTCATTCAGTCCAGGCAAGGTTCAATATCCACAAAGGCAGTCCAAAACATAAAACGCAAACAAGACTCAGGCAAAGGAAGGACACAGACGTGTGAGGACATAAAGTAACGACTCCATACACATACTAACACAGACAGGGAATATATACACATATCTAACAAGACTAACACAGAACAGCTGGGAACAATGATTACGGGGAACAGCTGAGTGCAATGAACTGATGAGTGACAGTGACAGACAGAATGCTGGGAATTGAAGTCAAATGTGAAGGACACCGTGAGAACGAGGACCTCTAGTGATAAACAAGGGAACACAACCAAACACTGTGACAAAATCGCCAACAATCAAATCCAGCTAATAAGTGAGTTAGCGACATACGAAGAACGGACCCCTGGAAAAAAAGACGGTTCAATATAAACAGATGCATCATATTCGTTGCCAAAATGGAAATATAACAACAAATTCGGTTGAAATGAGGAAGTTGGTGGTGGACTTTTATTCTATGTTGTATAGTGCTGAGGAATGTGATCCTGATGCAAAATACTTACTTAAAGATTTACCACAGTTGGAGCAAGAAAAATGAAAAGCTTTGGATGATATAATTACATATGGAGAATTAACAGAAGCAGCGCAGCAGTTGTCAATGGGGCGTTCTCTGAGGAATATTAGGGGAAGATTTTTATGAAGTTGTACTAGAATGTTTTACAAATAAAGTACTTTGTTGTAGGAGGGCTGTAATTTCGATGTTACCAAAAAAAGGAGATTTAGGATTTTTAAAGAATTGGAGGCCAGTATCCTTATTATGTTTAGATTATAAAATACTTTCAAAATCTATTGCCAATAGGCTGTGGATTCATAAAGATCAAACATATTTTATACCGAAGCGATCAATAATGGACATTTTTTTTTTTTTTTTTAAGAGATGTGATTGATTGTGGTTGTATAAATGATTCTAATTTGGGTTTCCTGTCAATAGATCAAGAAAAAGCATTCGATAGGGTGGACCATGGCTATCTTTTTAAGGTGTTAAAGAGTTTCGGAATCCGTAATCAATTTATTTTGTATGTTAAATTGTTATATTCTGATGTATCAGTGCTAAGGTTGGTGGAGGAATAAGTGCCCCAGTAACAGTCACAATTAGACAGGGTTGTCCTTTTTCTGGACAATTATATAGTCCTGTAATTGAACCTTTGTTGTGTAAGTTAAGGATAGATTTGGGTGGTTTTTCAATTGCAGGTGTAAAGGAAACTTTTAAAGTGTATGTGTCTGCTTACATCGATGTAATTGTTTGTATTTCAGGACAAAATTATGTAACAGCTTTGGAAACAAACATTAGGCAATATGAGATGGCTTCCTCAGCTAAAGTTAACTGAGAGAAAAGTGAGGGGTCTATCATTGGCCAGTGGAGAGACACCGGACCTCCGAAACTTCCAGGAGGACTGATCTGGGGGAGGGAGGGTATAAAAGTGTTAGGTGTTTTTTTAGGAAAGGAAAGTTTTAAAATGAAGAATTGGGAGGGAGTGCTGGAGAAGGTAGTAGCTCGATTGTCTAAATGGAAATGGCTATTTACACAATTATCCTACAGAGGGAGAGTTTTAGTGGCAAATAATCTGGCAGCTTCCACATTGTGGCACAAAGTTATTGTTCTGGAACCACCAAGTGAATTGATCTGTAACATACAGAGCACAATTGTAGACTTTTTCTGGAGTGGTGAACACTGGACCCGGGCTGCAGTACTTTACTTACCGGTACACGATGGAAGTCAAGGTCAGGTGGATGTAAAGATTTGGAATAATAAGGTAATGAATGTATCCATCTTGCCTAATGGTTTTTCAGATCACCATAGGATTTTTTTGATTTTAATTTAAAGAAAGTGGTTAAACCTTGTTATGTTTGGCATTTTATTGTCAAATTATTACAGGATATCAGTTTCTGTGAAAAGTTTAAGTTTTTCTGGGATAAGTGGAAACTTAAGAAAGACATTTTTGAAAATCTTGGTGGGATGTAGGTAAAGCTAACATCAGAATTTTTTGCCAAAACTATACTTCACATACTACTGCAATGATGGAAACAACAGTGAAAAGTTTACAAAGAGACATTGCATCTCTGGAAAAAGACATGTTAAATAATATGGGAAATGTAAATAATGAAAGGTTAAATAAGAAAAAAGAAGAACTTGGGTCTTTTTTACAAGAAAAGTTAAAAGGAGCACTCATAAATTCAAGAATTTGCTCCATCAAAGATATGGATGCTCCTAGTGCATATTTTTTTTATTTGGAAAAGAAAAGTTTTTTACAAAAACAGTTGTGTCATATAAGATGTCCGAATGGAACTACAACTTCTGACCCTCTGGAAATGAGAGAAATGACAATAGACTTTTATTCTAAATTATATAACACTCAGAGTTGTGACTCTGGAAGTGTGGATGATTTGCTCTGTGATTTGCCTCAGTTGAGAGATGAACAAAGAAAATCACTGGATGAACAAATAACTTTGCAAGAGCTCACTGATGCAATGAGACAATTATCTCCTGGAAGATCTCCAGGAGATGACGGTATACCTGTGGAGTTCTATCAGGCTTTTTGGGAATTACTTGGACAAGATTTAAATGAACTGCTGATAGATTGCATTGAAAGAAAGACATTACCAACAAGTTGTTGCAGATCATTTGGGACTATTGAACAACTGGAGACCAGTGTCGTTGCTATGTTTAGACTACAAAATATTCTCAAAGGTACTAGCAAACAGACTTTAAAAATATTTCTATGTATTAGTTCATAATACCAGAACTAACTGGTATTTCACTTCCAGATTTAAAGTGTACCTTTAAAGTATCCCTGTCAGCGTATGCTGATGATGTCACAGTGTTTATAAAAGGTCGAAATGATGTGAAAGTTTTAACGGAAATTATTGGAAAATATGAAAAAGCATCCTCAGCCAAAGTGAATTGGGGGAAAAGTGAGGGATTTATTATTGGTAAGTGGGAAGAAGTAGGACTTCCAAAACTACCATGTGGTTTAATTTGAGGTAGAGAAGGGCTAAAAACATTAGGTATATTTTTAGGAAATTAATTTTTTCAGATGAGAAACTGGGAGGGATTGCTGGAGAAAGTGATATGCCGATTGTCTAAATGGATCTGGCTATTACCACAATTGTTGTACAGAGGGCCAGTCTTGGTCATTAACAACCTGGCGGCCTCAACATTGTGGCATAAAATGACTGTTATGGAGCCTCCAGTGGAGTTGGTTAGTAAAATACAAAGGACAATTGTGAACTTTTTTTTGGAGTGGGGCACACTGGATCCATGCTGCAGCACTTTATTTACCTGTCCATGAAGGAGGTCAAGGGCTCGTGGATGTGAGAAGTCGGTTGATTTCTTAGAGGATACAAGCAGCACAAAGACTTTTTATATCACAAAGACTTGACTTGGGCCCATCTTGCAAGATTCATTTTGAAGAACGTAGGTAGGCTCAGGTTGGATAAACATTTGTTCATAATGGACTTGGGAAAGGTGAGTCTGTCAGAGATTACTCCCTTCTATAAGTCAATGTTTCAGTCCTGGAAAACAGTTTTTAAAGTGGACCGGAGTAGTGATGACACAGGGCATTGGATTCTGGAAGACTTATTTTTCAATCCAATGATCCAAACAAGGCTGTTGTCTTCAATAAGCATATCTGCAGTTTTGAAGCGTAATGGGGTTGTAAAAATCAGACACCTTTTGGACGATGATGGGTGGAAGCCGGTTGGAATTATTAAAGAAGTGACAGGATTGAAATCTGAACGTCTTGTCTCAAAACTGACAGAGGAGACTTGGAATGTATTACCAAGTGGGCACAGAGAGTACATTGAAAGAGGTCGGTAAATGGACTTAAGAGAAGAAGAATTTCCAAAAATCAGAGTGTCTCCGGATGTAAATATGGACTCAATTTTTTCTTTTGATACACCACAGCTGGACTGTTTTAAATCTATGTCAAAGAAAGCAATTTACTATTCTTCAGTAAAAGTCACACATCAAGTTTTTCTCAAGGGAATAAAAGCTTCAAAGTGGCCAAGTTTGTTAGGACCAGACTTCCTCGTGAGGGACAGGTGGAGAGCCCTGTTTAAGCCTCCTATAGAGAAGCGTACTGCGGATCTACAGTGGAGGCTCATTCACAGGGCGATAGCTACTGAAAGATATGTGGCACACTTGAATCCAGGAGTGGGTGGGGAATGTAGATTTTGTGGAAACCAAGAAGACTTAGAGCATTTATTTTTAAAATGTGGAAGATTACACAATCTTTTTAATTTTCTTAAAGATTTGTTTAAAGATTTTGATGAAGATTTTTCAGATCAAATATTTATTGGAGGTGTTAAGTATAGGTATTCTATGAGAAGGATGACATGTTTATTAAATTATTTGTCAGGAACTGCAAAATTAGCAATCTGGAAAACAAGAAAAAATAAAGGAACACAACTTGGGACTACTGATGTGAAAATGATGTTTAGAAAACTAGTGGGTGGAAGAATCAAGATTGAATTTGCATATTACAAACTGGTGAAATATGAAAAGGTTTTTGGTGATATTTGGTGTTTTAAAGATATCTTATGTGTGGTTTTTGAGGGTCAGTTGGTTTTGAATATTTAATGTTTTATGTTTTTTATTTATTATTTATTTGATTTATTATTATTGTGAATGTGTACGAGTTATAAATGATAACTTAATAAACGTTGTTTAATTCTCTCTCTCTCTCTCTCTCTCTCTCTCTCTCTCTCTCTCTCTCTCTCTCTCTCTCTCTCTCTCTCTCTCTCTCAGCTATCAGCTGTCACATACTTTTCATTGGTTACATCTGCAAAACCCACAGACAGACATAAAGGGTGACCAATAATAATTTATGAAAAAAAGACGAAATATGGAGAAATGAGGTTTCGATATATTGCTCCTAAATTTGCACTACACCAAAAAGTCACTTAAAAATCACTCGCACCTAAAAATGTCTGATTGTCATTGAATTTGACACAGAATATAAAAGCAAAAGGCATCTGCAAAAAAAATGATGGCAAAACTAAATTCCATTTTGGCGATGAATTTAAACCAGTGAATGCAATTTTCATACAGTTCATACATAGTTTTAAAGCTCATACAGGTGATATGTAACTAATAAATGTCTTTTTATGAAATGTTTAGCTTCAAAGTCTGTTTTTTATCTTTGAAAATAAATGTGTTTTATCCGTGCCATTTCCTTAAAATAAACGGCAATGGTTGATATTTTGTCATATAATGGAAAGACTGTATATCTGTATAATGAATCTTTATATGTTGGGCATATGTGTCCAAAAACTTTTTGGAGCTACTGCATATGATGACTTTACTGGCCATTTAAAAGAAATCACAGACGATGACAAAAATTAGCATTTTGAGCAGTATTGAGCGCCAATTTCTTCCATGCCAGTAAACATCCCCTGTGAATGTGTTTCATCAGGCTAACACAGCTTTTCTGAGCAAAACAACAATGCAGGCATGCAAAGTGGATTAAGGGCATCAGCTTCTCTGTCTCTTTTCCTCCCTCTCATTTGTTGTCTTGTATGAAACTGTCACAAAGACAACGCAATTGCACCATGAGAAAGGAATGCATATCTTCACCTGTCAGCTTACACAGTGAAAAGACATGCACATGTACACCGCTATATTTCTTTTCCCTCAGTATTTCTGTTGTTCTATTTTTCTATTTTAGAGACCGTGTGCTTAATAATAGCACTCATTTGCTCACACAGTTTGAGCTCTTGTAGTCTACCTCAAACACTCTGTCCCCCCACACAATCTCTGATGAACCGATTCCTCACCAGGTGGAGATGTTATCAAAGTCTCTGCAAGGTTTCGGCTGCACCACAGTGCTCAGTTGCTAGCCCTGTGATGAAAGAAACAGACAGAGACAAGGTATTAGGTTAAGGGAAAATAATGTGTTCGAGACATTCTGCAAATGTATTAAAACAACTTTTCATAATGTTGGTCAAGACTCGTCAGAAAGCTAGAAGTGTAGCTGTTTCTGTGAATTTGATCAACATGACTAAGTTCATTAAAGGGTGTCCTCCGCTAATCAATATCTTTCCAGATCGTTCCCATTTACATTATTACGAATGCAATAATCTCTTTTAGGAAAGTGAGACTGGGAATCTGATATTGATTTCCATGCCAGATTATCAATGAGATTTTGCAGGAGAGGTTAAATTTTTCCAGGATGAACAAGAATAGAAATTCAGCACCTTTCATTAAAAAAAAAAAGTTTGCCAAACCATTCAATTTTCTGAGGCTACTATCCATCTTGTGGGCTCCCCTTCCTCCAAAATCCCAATTTAACCCTTTCTGTCTGATACCAATAAACCAATAACTATTTTCATGTTATGACTGATAAAAATTGTATACTATTTTGTCTAAGAATATAAAATATTAAACCGGCTAGAAAAAAAATATATTGTTTGAAATGCAACAAAAATTTAGTTTGTTATTAAAATAAAAAGTAATCTAAATATAAAAATAGGAATTGAACATGCACAATTAAATATCCAATATAGACCAGGGTTATTTTAATATAATTTATATACTTTTATAGTTTATACTTTTATTTCCAGTTTTCATTTTAATGTTTGTTTAATTTTTAGTCATTTTGTAATTATAAATATTTCTAAACAGTTTTAAATCATTTTTTTCATTTTTTATTTTTATTTTTTTTAGTTTGTAAGTTTAGTACTTCGGCTTCAACTAAACACATACTAAAATTATTGTTTTGGCAACTAACTGAAAGAAGTTTAAGTTTTTTTTTATCTAATATTCATATTTTATTTTATTTCAGCTTGAATTCAATGTACACAAATGTTTTCATGGTTGTATTTTTTAGTCAATGATAATAACACTGATATGGACCAATACAGATTAAACATTTAATATCGTCTGATAACTGATATGGTACTAATATAGCATGCATCACCTCAAACAATAATAAATATCATCACCAAAACAAGCATATCTTTTTAAATAATGATAGTAAAACACATCTATGGCTGAAAGTGGAATGTCAAAAATGTATGCTAAATTAAGTGAACCTGTCTAAAAGACAGAAAATTGTTTTCCAAATTTTTATTATACAGTAAAGTGCAATATTGTGCTATTTTTTGTAATAAAATATACAATACAACAAACAGCCAACCTGTTTCAATCTTGTAAATTAGATTGTAAATCAATCTGATATATATTTTTATATATAATGTAATTGAGCACATGCACTGGCAAAATTCACACGGCCTGAGGCAATAATATAATAATTAAATCCAGTGCCATGGTGACTAGATATAAATTGCTTTGTGTTTGTCAAACAAGGACGCTTGTAGAAATGGATATGAGTGTTTGATTTATACAGAAGTGAGCTGTTGGCCAACTGTAATTAAAAGTTATTAAATGTTTTGCACCTACACGGCGTACTTGATACCACAGAAGAAAATTCAAGGCTCTACTGCTGGAAGCAATTTTAGAGCAATCTGAATGAGAACGGCTGGTGAGACAGGATGTGTTTTTATAGTAATTTAATTAGAAAGAAATAAGAACATCAGAGAACAGCCCTCATCTGCATCCAAGACAACCTTCACTCTCAGAGGAATATGAGTTCAAACATAGCATAACTTTTAGCATTTTCAGCAAAGATGATTGACTGCGAGAAATTAGTTATTTTATGTAGCACGTAACCAATGCCAGTAAATAAGGTTTGTGAAGTATCAAGTTGTCACACTGAAATTCTATAATGATGCCCTTGCCATTTATTTTCCTGGTCAGAGATATTAAACAGCTATGACATGTACATTTTTCACTGGTATCTGGTATGGGTAACGGTTGTGTCATGTATGAAAAAATTCAGTATGCTTGGGATTAAGAAGCAACCTATAAGCCACTACTTAGATACAAGCACACACACCCACACTCACAGTATTGTAATTGCTTCCTGCCTTAATCTGATGCCCCACTGGCTTGCTGTTCCATCCTCTGCATGACTACGTTCTTATCAACTCCAAAACAAATCTGCCACACACACCCAGGCACACAAACCAGACTTAATTCTTAATGGATATAAATACAGAACGATAACATAGGACATTTGAGTGTTAGCATTTCATGTAATGGTTTATGAAATATTTGATACCACAAGGATTGTGTGGGAATAAAGTTTCTTTGAGTCTGTGTTTGTGTGAGTGTGTATTGGTAGTCCTGAATGATGAGCACAGAGCAAGGCCTTCAAACACAGTACAGCCTTGCGGATGATCTTCAGAAGCAATAAAGCAATCCTATTAGCCTACTGCCCTTTAGTCATTTAAACCCCCGGTGCCCTGATAGTCACTGCTTTCATTGTATAATTCACAAACACCTATACACACTCAAGCTTGTGCACTGTATTAAATTTTATGTTATTGTTACAATTAATATCCTTTTCCTGATGTGTACTCACATGTGGGTGTATATAAGGTGACAGTCAGTTTAAAATGGAATTTTCAAGCCAAGGGAATGTGATCTTGGTGGTCAGAAAACTGCCACAAAAAGATTTCCAAATTGGTTGATAAGATCGGCGGCGATCCTGGCTTGGGCGAGATAACACACACACACACGCACGCACGCACACACACACACACACACACACTGTGAGAAGACCTCATTGTCTGAGACACATATCATTGTCTATGATTCGATATTATTCTTTGGGATCTACAAATCCTCACATTTTACATATAGGCCTAATTGAAACAATGGCTGTTAACCTTTACTGTAACACTTTATAATAACGTTTAGTTATAAGTACAACTTATAATGATGAATTAATAATTTACAAAAAAAAAAAAAAAAAATATATATATATATATATATATATATATATATATATATATATATATATATATATATATATATACAGTGCCCTCCACAATTATTGGCACCTCTGTTTAAGATGTGGTTGAGGACTTCTAAAAATTCTCCTTTTTTTTAAACAACATAGAACCCAAATGCAAAAAAAGAGAAAAATCCAACCTTTTATTTAAGTACATTACTTTGGTGTTAAAAAAAAAAAAAGTCACACATTTAGAAAAAAAAAAACTTGAAATCATGTGTCCCACAATTATTGGCACCCCTGATGTTAATCCTTTGTACAACCCTGTTTTGCCAACAAGATAGCACTTAATCTCCTCCTATAACATTTCACAAGATTGGAGAACACAGAGAGAGGGATCTTTGACCATTCTTCTTTGCACAATCTTTCTAGATCATCCAGTGTCCTGGGTCCTCTCTTATGCACTCTCCTCTTTAGCTCGCCCCACAGGTTTTCAATTGGGTTGAGGTCTGGGGACTGAGATGGCCATGGGAGGACCTTGAGTTTGTGACTGCTGAACCATTTTTGTGTAGATTTTGCCACATGTTTTGGATCATTATCCTGCTGAAAGACCCAATGACGACCCATCTTCAGCTTTCTGGCAGAGGCCATCAGGTTTTTATTTAAAATGTCCTGGTAGTTCAAAGCGTTCATAATGCCATGCACCCTAACAAGGTTCCCAGGGCCTTTGGAAGAGAAACAGGCCCACAGCATCACAGATCCTCCACCATACTTCACGGTGGGCATGAGGTGCTTTCCGGCATACTCATCTTCTGGATTGACAACAGAACCGGAAGAGAATACAATGCTGAATAAAGTCGTCGTTTTTGTTATTTTTGGAACAAAATGTATTTTCGATGCTTCAAAAAATTCTAACTAACCCACTGAGGTCACATGGACTACTTTGATGATGTCTTTATTGCCTTTCTGGACAAGGACAGTATATGGTACATAGACTTTCAATGGAGGGACAGAAAACTCTCGGACTGAATCTAAAATACCTTAAACTGTGTTCCGAAGATGAACGAAGGTCTTACGGGCTTGGAACGACATGAGGGTGAGTCGTTAATGACATCATTTTCATTTTTGGGTGAACTAACCCTTTAAAGTTGTATGCTGTGTTCACACTTTGCATCCAGTCATGCTTTCATGAAAATCGATTGCTGCTAGAAAACAGAAACACACATGGACAATCTCAAATATGACATACATAAATGACTAAAATCACTAATACAACATTGTGCACACAGTTCAGCCATATAGTTCAATTTTCAGGCCTAGACCAATGCCCACAGTTATACTCATCAGTCAACAATTGTAGTGTTTCTGTAGCTCAAACACCAGAGTATAGGACTTGAAACACCAAGGTCATTAGTGTGATATGCAGGGAATGTATGAACTGATAAAATATGTGTTGTAGATTTTTCCCTAAACCTAACTACTCTAACTTAAACTTCGGCGAGTCTACGTCGACTACAGCCTTTTACCTATATTTCAGCGAGTCTACAGTCGACTACAAACCAGGCTTAATTCTTAATGGATATAAATGGGTGTAATGGATATATTTTTTGTTTTCGTTTCAGGCTTTGTAATCTGATGACGGTCCAGTGCTAACGTAAGTGCTTTTAAGTAGTGTTACAGTTATATCTATGTGGTAACATAAATGCTATGGTGTCAGTTCTGTGATCGTGCTTTTGAATTGTTGTCAGCATTTTGCTAGCACATGAAAATCCATGTTCCTAATGCCGTTTTCAAATGTGGTATTCCTGATTGCCATGCCATGGTCCTACAACTACTCATACACTTCAAAGAGAAGTTAGATGGAGTTATCCTTCAAGCAGATAAGTAGAGATTATTCAACAAATCTCATTCATCTGTAATATGTTTTATGTTTTGGTTCTGTTGATCATGGTTGTGCTGTCCTTTTTAAAAATTGTTTCAGGAATTTGCGACTCTGATGTCCAGCAATCTACATTTGCCAGAGAGACCACGCCTTATATTTATTGGTATGTAAACATTAAAGGGGTAGTTTTAACCTAAAAGTAAAAGCTATCATTTTACTGACCCCACTGCAAAAAATGTTTTTCTTAATTAGTGTTTTTTTTCTTGTTTCCAGTCCAGATATCTAAACTTCTTACATGAAGAAGCATTTCAAGACAAGTAAAAATTGTCTTGTTTTCTGAAAGAATAAGTCAAAATTAAGTGAGTTGCTTAAAACAAGCAAAATAATATGCCAGTGCGGTAAGCACTGTTTTTTTTTTTTTTTTTTAAGAAAACAAGACAATAATTTTTACTTGTCTAGATATTTAGTCTGGAAACAAGGCAAAATACTAAGTAAGAAAAGTATTTTTGCAATGGGGTGTTGTAGTGTATTCACCACTAAATGAGAATACAAAAAAATGTCACGCTTGCACTCATCCATATAGTATCAGTGAATAGTGACTAGCGTCAAGATTTAAAAAAGATGCAAAAGTATTGTTGTGTTACAAATTTATTAAAATGTTTTCATTTAGGTTCCAATACAATAGTATATCAACTGAGACAGTTTCGTATACTGAATTCAGCATTTAAGGTTATGATGATGATGATATTTGCTGTGAAACAGTTTTCCAGCAAGAGAGTCCGGCAAATCTTGTTTTCTGTATCTGGTAGAATTCTGCTCTCTCTATCTAACCGGCTATTCCTGTTTCTCTCTATTGTAAGCAGATTACTGAAACTTTGGTAGTGTCACTGTTTGAATAGTAATGCTGATTGGATTGGAATTGGTAACACTCCATGTATAGGGCCGGTTCCTAAACCGGTATACATCATTTACATGCTTTGTTCAACACAATGTTAAGCCCTGCCCCTAAAATGTTTATAAATTGCAAGGGAACGTTTCCTTTAGTCAGACTTGGGTAAGAGTTTAGACTTGGTGACTACAGCGATGCCACAGCAATAAAGAACTCTGCTTAAAAGATACAACCCCAAGTCTCCTGGTCTTCGCTTTTGAGTTAAAGTTCACAACAGTATCACAGAATGATCCCATGCAATGTGCCATAAATGTTCTGTGGGTATACGATAGGGTTTGATTAAAAATAAATAATTTAATAGTAATTAAGTAATTGAATGTATTTTTATTGAAAATCCTGGCATTAACTGGTCTTCTGTGCTCGAATGCATGTTCATGAGACTATTAGTGCCGCAGTTGTGAGAAATTGAAATTCTCAACAAAAAAATATACTATCCATGTAAATTCTTTTATGAGATTGATATATCCATTGTTTTTGTTGTAACAATACGTTTTCACGTTCACATCTGTCAAGTACAGAAGACCAATGGCCAAGGTCAGGATTTTCATTAAATATTACATTACATTTTGGTTTGTTTTTTTACCAAACCCTATTGTATACCCCAGAACATTTGGAATATACGCATTTGTCACATACTATCCATTCTGTGATAATTTTGCATATTTTTTTAAAAGCTTGATGCTGGTTCCTATTCATTGCCTTTATATGGATGAGCGCAAGTGTGACATTTTTCTTTTGTGGTCCAAAAAATAAAGAACGGTATACTGCATTGGAACAACACCAGATGAGTAAAAATGATTATGTAATTAAAATTTTTAGGTGAACTATGGGTCACTTACTTTAAGGGTGTTCATCTCTGTCTCTCAGCCAAATGTGAAGGATTCATTTTTAAACTAATTTTAGCTCATCTTAGCAGAACTCTGTTAGCTGTAAAAACCTGTCCTGGTTTATAAAAATGTGCAGTTTACACAGTTTACTACATACACTCACCTAAAGGATTATTAGGAACACCTGTTCAATTTCTCATTAATGCAATTATCTAATCAACCAATCACATGGCAGTTGCTTCAATGCATTTAGGGGTGTGGTCCTGGTCAAGACAATCTCCTGAAATCCAAACTGAATGTCAGAATGGGAAAGAAAGGTGATTTAAGCAATTTTGAGCGTGGCATGGTTGTTGGTGCCAGACGGGCCGGTCTGAGTAATTCACAATCTGCTCAGTTACTGGGATTTTCACGCACAACCATTTCTAGGGTTTACAAAGAATGGTGTGAAAAGGGAAAAACATCCAGTATGCGGCAGTCCTGTGGGCGAAAATGCCTTGTTGATGCTAGAGGTCAGAGGAGAATGGGCCGACTGATTCAAGCTGATAGAAGAGCAAATTTGACTGAAATAACCACTCGTTACAACCGAGGTATGCAGCAAACCATTTGTGAAGCCAAAACACACACAACCTTGAGGCGGATGGGCTACAACAGCAGAAGACCCCACTGGGTACCACTCATCTCCACTACAAATAGGAAAAAGAGGCTACAATTTGCAAGAGCTCACCAAAATTGGACAGTTGAAGACTGGAAAAATGTTGCCTGGTCTGATGAGTCTCGATTTCTGTTGAGACATTCAGATGGTAGAGTCAGAATTTGGCGTAAACAGAATGAGAAGATGAATCCATCATGCCTTGTTACCACTGTGCAGGCTGGTGGTGGTGGTGTAATGGTGTGGGGATGTTTTCTTGGCACACTTTAGGCCCCTTAGTGCGAATTGGGCATCGTTTAAATGCCACGGCCTACCTGAGCATTGTTTCTGACCATGTCCATCCCTTTATGGCCACCATGTACCCATCCTCTGATGGCTACTTCCAGCAGGATAATGCACCATGTCACAAAGCTCGAATCATTTCAAATTGATTTCTTGAACATGATAATGAGTTCACTGTTCTAAAATGGCCCCCACAGTCACCAGATCTCAATCCAATAGAGCATCTTTGGGATGTGGTGGAACGGGAGCTTCGTGCCCTGGATGTGCATCCCACAAATCTCCATCAACTGCAAGATGCTATCCTATCAATATGGGCCAACATTTCTAAAAAATGATTTCAGCACCTTGTTGAATCAATGCCACGTAGAATTAAGGCAGTTCTGAAGGCGAAAGGGGGTCAAACACAGTATTAGTATGGTGTTCCTAATAATCCTTTAGGTGAGTGTACATTCATACATACAAACATACAAAATTCTTAATCCTAAATGTATGTGCTTTATCAACAGTCAGTCCAATGATTTGCATTGTCTGAAATTTAATTTTTTGCTAATATTTACTGCACGTGATTGCAATCCTGTGTTCTTGTGTGTGATTAGACAGGTCCTTAGTCACAAACAGACAGGCAGGCAGGCAGAGAGTGTTGATGGTATGAGAAATAGGCTATAAAACAGATTTTAATTGGCAACATATGTATGGAAGAATCTATTCTTCCATAAATATGGACGACTGTTTTCCTTTAATTAGGAAATTGACCATTGCTATAAATTAAATTATAGTATTACTGTATTGATGAACCCTACCCAAAAATACTACTAAAACAGAATGAAATGGTGAATCATGTGAACAGTGTTTCAGAGTTCTTTTAACAGTTACAGTATGTAGAACTATGAATAGACAACTACATCGAACCACAGTGGAACCCACAATAGTTATTTTAATTATTAGTATTATTTTTTTATTATTTAAAAAAAAAAACATTTTATTACTGGTCGATCTCTAAGCAACCAGTGCTGGATATTAAGTTTGGAAGGTCAAGGTGTGTGTGAAGGATCACAGCCTAACTTCATCACTGGCCTGGCAGCTCTGTTTGCCTCCTCCTATATAACTTCAGCTTGCAATACCAGGAAGAGGCAGCATGCACCCTTGAGTTTGTTCAGAGGTTAGTCATTAGTAGGGCTGCACGATTTGGGGAAAATGTCATATTGTGATTATTGAGATCAATATTGCGATTGCGATATGCGATATAATAAACAAATGGTTTCATGAGTCAGCTTGCTTGGTCCTAAAGCAAAATGCACACAGATTAGTGATAATTCTGAAATGTGTATTTCTCAACTCAAACTAGCAACAACAACTAAATGATAGATAACACCTATAATGATCAATAAGCCATTGATGTCTGGATAAAAATGTGCATGCGCATATAAACAGCCCTGATTTGTTTATTTCATATAAAATCGCCGCATTTTGCATCATATAATCGCATAGGCTTGACATCGCGATTGCGATTTCGGTATGATTAATCGTGCAGCACTTGAAATTAGCATATTTGCCATTCATATATATTAGACTAAATTGTGTCACTAACCTTGTCTTGACAGTATTTATTAAGGACTTCATTTTTTATTTTTTTTTGTTCACAAACGTTTTGTCAGCTGACTACTGGTATAAACAATTGGTCCTGGTTTCCATACATGGCTTAAGCCAGGTCTTGGCCTTAATAAAATTAGGGTATTTAAGCAGCTTTTATAAAAATGTCTCATAAAAAAACATTACTGGTGTGCATCTTGAGACAATATCCAACATTGCATTTTTTTGTTCCATGTTGTTCAGTTTTATCCAAACAAACTAGTCGTTAAAACATATATCTGGTTTATATTTACACATCATCTGTGCTGTCTCTCTCTCTCTCTCTCTCTCTCTCTCTCTCTCTCTCTCAAAATATATACACCCAGTCCATAATATTTCATTGTCTTTTTTTCTTTTCTGCATTTTAGATGCTTTCTTGTCATCAATCCTGAACGTGGATCAAAAACGAAGAAAGGACAAGTAACTTCAAAGAAAACTGGCCAAGTTGTGAAAAAAAAAAAAAAAAAGAACACCACGGCCTACAGGTTTCCTCAATACCAATTTTAAGAGGTTTTTGAATGAGAGAAGGGTGGATGCTTGACGGATGTCTTGAGGAAGAGTATGTCACAACACTAAAAGACCTGGCTCCAAGGGTTAAACTGACTGAATAAGGCACAGCCCCACCTAATATATTTTTCACCAGCCACCATTGTGAATGACCAACTTAAAGTTGAGAAATGTAGAGAACATATTTTAACAAAAAAAAAAAAAAAAACCTTCGGTGCTAGTAATTAGAGTCACTGGTCCAGGAAATGATTAAACTATTAGAATAGACAACAAACAACTTTTACAGCTGTCACAGAAGACAGGAGGAAAAAATTAGTTATTTACCTTCTAAAACAGCGCATTAGAATGATTGGTGTCATCTAAATGTAGCGGATATCACCCAGCACCACAAATGAACATGCACCGACACCAGGCTCTTCGGGGGACCACGCCTGCAGTTTATTAAAGACAGGACAGGAATTAACAAGCATCAACACACTCTCAGTTCTGTGGTCTCTGTCTCGCTCAAATCCCCAGCTATACAACATTTACTAATAAAACTTTTTTTACAATGTCTCTTTTCGTTTGTTCCCTTTCACAACATGCATCACAAATTACATACAACACATATTTTAAACACACATTAAGTAAAACAAATATAATATAATATACTTTAATATAAAAATTTTATATATATATAAAATAATAAATCATACTTTGAAAATACCTACAAATTACGTTTCAATACAAACTCAATGACATATGATCATATAGTGGTAATGTATTTGTTGCAATATGACATACCTGCAGTTTATTAAAGACAGGACAGGAATTAACAAGCATCAACACACTCTCAGTTCTGTGGTGAAGAGTGTGAGAAGATAGAAAAGTGAACTCCTGCCCCCATTAACACTGTAACTGCATTAGATCAACCATTTTAAGTACACATGTGGCTTCAAATACACAGTTTTAGACATAAAAAACAATATACTTTAGCAAAGTCAACTGCATGATATTTTATGAACGTAATCCACCCTTTTTAATTATATTTAAGAACCATATTACCATAGAAACCCGCCGTTCAAAATGGTGCGCGGGCAGCAACTTGAACCAACTCATTAAGAGCTCATTAACACAAAACGTCTCAGGTTACGACTGTAACCCTTGTTCCCTGAGAAAGGGAACGAGAACTGCGTTGAATGACACTTTGGGGGAATGCCCCTCAGCGTAACGCCTCTGAAGCATGAATAAAACTAAACCAATTTACATTTCTTGTCTATTACCACCCACTGCTACTAATGCATAGACCCCTGGAGTGCACACATCTTGGCCTACAGGCCTTGATCACTATCAGCCCCTCTATGGGAACTCCAAATGGTTCTTGTGGTAGAAAGAGGGGGTGGAAAACAGTAAAACAAATGTCTTTCAAAGCAAATGTTAATTTCAAATTTCTTGGATTATTTTCAATCCTACAAATCCCCCCTTGGCACCGTTGGCCACACACATGTAGTCCAAAGGTGGCACAGTCCATAAAGACCTGCTTTCTGTTGTGTGTAGATGGCATCTTCAGACTTTTCGCCCAGGCTTGTTGCAATAGCAGTTGGTCAGTCTTCAGTCTTTGTTCTCCTTTCAGCCCTGCATGAGGAGGCTCCATCAAATGGAGTTGCACCGTTCAAAGATATGCAAATCATCCATCACACACTTCACACCTCCACAAGAACAGGCACTGAATCTGAGCAAACAAGTGAGACAGCGGAACAGCAATCTGGGAACTGTCTCTTTCTGGAACAGGACACTGGATATGAACTTAGGTAGCAGGGATCCTGTGATTTTTAAAAGAGCATACAGCACAACAAACAGCAAAAGCAGACACATGGCATTTGTCATTGGTAAGAGGTTTGATATGGTCAGATAAAAAATTGTCTCTGGCAAAAAGCCCTTAAATTGATGTACTTAAAAATATGGTCAAGGGAGAATAAAGGAAGATCTTACAAGCTCTTACACTGTTTCTGGAAACATTTCAATAAATTGCATTACAACAAAACAACAAATGCTGGTTTAAAACCCCATTTCATGAAGAGTATCAGCAAAATATTCAGTGTAACCAAACACAGAGATTCAATTGAATTAATGTCCAAAAACATTGTTGAAAGTCAAATGGACAAAATAAAAACAAGCAGAAATCAAATTAATTTCAGAAATGTTTCAAAAGCATTAATGAGAATACAAATATTTGTACTTGGGTAAAAATGAGAAATACTGACATTTTAAAATTTAACTTGGTGAGACGAATGATAACTTAAGTGATTAAGTAAATCCAAAGAAAAACAAAACAAACAATGTGTGAAATTCACAGTTATAATTCAGTCTAGATGTAAAGACTTAATTAACCTTGTATGCATTAATTTCTTGTGATGCAGAATCAAATAGATGCAGATTTGACTCTGTGTGAAGATCAAATTATGTCATCTATGTGGCTGCATTTAGCTGTGGCTATGTGTAAATTTAATCATGCCCCAAACAAAGGTGAGTGGGTTTTACAATTGTGATGCAAATTTGGCCCTGTTGTTGTAACAGGGAGCCAGCATGAGAATGTGAGTATGAGGTGTGATCTGGCTCAAAATCTTTTCTCATCAATGTTTCAGTTAAAGAGCATGATAAACGTGCAAAGTACAGTTACTGAATCCTGTTGTGAGGAAAGCATTTTCATGGTTAATGCAATTGTGAATCACATTGAAGCCACATGGCAATTCTATGCTTCTGTACATGGTTTTACTGCAGCTATATGGAAAATAGCAGAGGTTTCCACTAAGGACACAAACAATTCAATATAGACACACATGCAACTTAGCCTGGGTTTCCCCATGCTGCCTTGCCGCAGCGCGATTTTATTCATATTAGGCAGTCTGGATACCATGGTCCAGATTTTCGCCTCATCTAGGGAACCAATCACAGAACGGGGAGGGAGCAGCAAGACGATGACGACGTCTATGCAACACACTGAAGCAGTTTGTTTATACCTATGGATCCAACATGGCAGCAGACGCGAAGTTACCTTTCGATGCAGCCTTACGGCCGTTTCACCGCAAGCGTGAACGGCACTTGAGCAACGCGTCAGCGTAACTACATCGTCACTGCAGCTGCAGACGTGCGGGAGTATTCACACTGCAAGCGTTTGTACAGTGTCACAGCAGCGGCTCCAAAGCTACATATACAGGTCCTTCTAAAAAAATTAGCATATTGTGATAAAGTTCATTATTTTCCATAATGTAATGATAAAAATTAAACTTTCATATATTTTAGATTCATTGCACACCAACTGAAATATTTCAGGTCTTTTATTGTTTTAATACTGATGATTTTGGCATACAGCTCATGAAAACCCAAAATTCCTATCTCAAAGAATTAGCATATCATGAAAAGGTTCTCTAAACGAGCTATTAACCTAATCATCTGAATCAACTAATTAACTCTAAACACCTGCAAAAGATTCCTGGGGCTTTTAAAAACTCTCAGCCTGTTTCATTACTCAAAATCGCAATCATGGGTAAGACTGCTGACCTGACTGCTGTCCAGAAGGCCATCATTGACACCCTCAAGCAAGAGGGTAAGACACATAAAGAAATTGCGGCGTGGCATGGAGGCAATCAGCCTGTGGCACTGCTGAGGTGTTATGGAGGCCCAGGATGCTTCGATAGCGGCCTTAAGCTCATCCAGAGTGTTGGGTCTTGCGTCTCTCAACTTTCTCTTCACAATATCCCACAGATTCCTTATGGGGTTCAGGTCAGGAGAGTTGGCAGGCCAATTGAGCACAGTAATACCATGGTCAGTAAACCATTTACCAGTGGTTTTGGCACTGTGAGCAGGTGAAAAATGAAATCTTCATCTCCATAAAGCTTTTCAGCAGGTGGAAGCATGAAGTGCTCCAAAATCTCCTGATAGCTAGCTGCATTGACCCTGCCCTTGATAAAACACAGTGGACCAACACCAGCAGCTGACATGGCACCCCAGACCATCACTGACTGTGGGTACTCCAGTGCTGCTTCTCTGTAGCCCAGGTCAGGTGCTTCTGCTGCTGTTTCTGGTTCAAAAGTGGCTTGACCTGGGGAATGCGGCACCTGTAGCCCATTTCTTGCACACGCCTGTGCACGGTGGCTCTTGATGTTTCTACTCCATACTCAGTCCACTGCTTCCGCAGGTCCCCCAAGGTCTGGAAAAAGTCCTTCTCCACAATCTTCCTCAGGGTCCGGTCACCTCTTCTCGTTGTGCAGCGTTTTTTGCCACACTTTTTCCTTCCCACAGACTTCCCACTGAGGTGCCTTGATACAGCACTCTGGGAACAGCCTATTTGTTCAGAAATTTCTTTCTGTGTCTTACCCTCTTGCTTGAGGGTGTCAATGATGGCCTTCTGGACAGCAGTCAGGTCGGCAGTCTAACCATGATTGCGGTTTTGATTAATGAAACAGGCTGGGAGTTTTCAAAAGCCTCAGGAATCTTTTGCAGGTGTTTAGAGTTAATTAGTTGATTCAGATGATTAGGTTAATAGCTCGTTTAGAGAACCTTTTCATGATATGCTAATTTTTTGAGATAGGAATTTTGGGTTTTCATGAGCTGTATGCCAAAATCATCAGTATTAAAACAATAAAAGACCTGAAATATTTCAGTTGGTGTGCAATGAATCTAAAATATATGAAAGTTTAATTTTTATCATTACATTATGGAAAATAATGAACTTTATCACAATATGCTAATTTTTTGAGAAGGACCTGTATAAGCGAGCAATTCTTTACAAAGAGAACTATACATTTGTTTTTAGAAGTTGGTCATTTATAACATTGATAGTCTTGAAAGTTTGTTATGGGGAGGTGTACAACATTCGAATATAAATGTTAAACAACAAAACAATCTAGAAAATGGCTCCAATCTATTAGTTTCAGTCATACTTTCGATATGTTTACAAGACTGCAAACTCTGCGGATAAAAACAAAACACACAAATAAACCACACACTCAGGTTTGATTTGCGTTGTGCTAGCCCATGTAGCTGTCTGTGTGTTAAATAAACTAAAAGAACGTTTATATATAAAACTTTCACCCAAACTGAATAATTAAAAACACGTTTTTACCTATAAATATTTTTGAGTCTTGATTTTCTTTTATTTGCCTACTCAAGTTCAAGTTAAAACTCACTAGACATGCTTATTCTGTGCATTTTGGGCACTTTTTGTGTGAAATATTAATTTTTGTCCATCAAAAGTGTGCCTCTCTTTTGTTGAGAATCCTTTGCAGACGACTGCCTGAAGTCTGGAAATCATGGACATCACCGAAGACTGGGTTTCCTGATTTGTGATGCTTTGCCAGGCCTTAACTGCAGCTGTCTTCAGTTGTTGTTTGTTCGTGGGTCTTTCTGCCTTTAGATTTGCCTTCAGCAAGTGAAATGCATGCTCGATCAGGTTGAGATCAGGTGATTGACCAACTGTACCGTGAAGCGCCTTCTAACCAACTTTGCTGCATTTGGCTGAATCTGGGCAGACAGCATATTCCTATACACTTCACAATTCATCCGGCTGCTTCTGTCTTCTGTCACATCATCAATAAACTCCAGTGATCCAGTGCCACTGGAAGCCATGCATGCCCATGCCATCACACTGCCTCCACCATGTTTTACAGATGACGTTGTATGCTTTGGATCATAAGCTGTTCCAAGCCTTCTCCGTACTTTTTTCTTCCCGTCATTTTGGTATAGGTTGATCTTAGTTTCATCCGTCCAAAGAATGCTTTCCATAACTGGTCAGGCTTTTTTAGATGTTTTTTGGAATCTATTCTTGATGCTTATGAATGGTTTGCACCTTGTGGTGAACCCTCTGTATTTGCTCTCGTGAAGTCTTCTCTTGATTGTAGACTTTGACAATGACACGCCTACCTCCTGGAGAGTGTCCTTCACTTGGCTGGATGTTGTGAATTGTTTTTTCTTTATCATGGAGAGGATCCTGCGATCATCTACCACTGTTGTCTTCCGTGTACGTCCAGGCCTTTTTATGTTGCTGCGCTCACCAGTGCATTCTTTTTTTCTCAGAATGTACCAAACTGTTGATTTGGCCACTCCTAATATTCCAGCTATCTTGCGGATGGATTTACTTTGTTTTTGAAGCCTAATGATGGCCTGTTTGACTTGCATGGAGAGCTCCTTTGAACGCATGATGTAGGTTCACAGCAATAGATTCCAAATGCAAATACCACACTTAGAATCAACTCCAGACCGTTTACCTGCTTAATTGATAAAGAAATAACGAAGGAATAGCCCACACCTGACCAGTCTCAAGAGCTGTAATTCCTAAACCCTTCCTCCAATTTGGATTTAAATACCCTCAAATTAAACCTGAGAGTGTGCACTTACAGTCCATATCCATTATATAACTATAGCTTGAATATGTTTTGGTAAATACCTGAAAAAAATAAATAATTGTGCCTGTGTCCAAATATGGACCTAACTGTGTTCACCCTGTGTTTGCCGTGTGCCTACAATGAAGTTTAGTCTGGCTTCACTTTACATCTGTCTAGTGTGTATTTCTTGACTTTTCGAATAAAGGAGTTAAAAAACATTCAAAGCTCAATATCAAAAATGTGTATGCATTTGATTAAATGTCCAGAAATAATGCTTATTATTTTCATGTCCTAACTTCGCTTTGTTTTAAAGTCATTTACAGATTTCGAGACAGATAGTATTTTACAGTGTGGTGTATCACAGCTAACAAGAAAAGACACTGATCAGAAATTTTTACAAGTTTTACATTTTACTTTTAATAAGAACTCCTCATAGATTGCACACTGCATATATTTTAATATTTTCCTTGTAAACTGTCCAGCCAAAATAACTTTCGCTCAATAATTTTACAAAGTAATTCCATATACACTTGAGGCTATGAAGAAAGTGAAACAAAATTTAAGTGAGGTTTATTGGAGCTTGCACATTCCTCGGTGTTTGATGGATGTCACTGTTATAGATGAGAAACTTATGATAGATGGTTCAGGAGAATCCAGGCATCATTTGAGCTGAGGAACATAATTGAGGAGGGTAGAGAAACTCTCTGACAAAGTTGACAATGACAGTATTCAAACTCCGAAACCAAGCGTTATGCAATTTAAAGCCAATCTAAATTTCCCAAATTATTCATGGAAAAAGTTTCAGATATATTTTTTGTTGAGTGTGTTCATCTATCAGGCCCCCTGTCCTCAGCAAATAGCTTGCTTATATAATATGATGTAAGAGATGAATTTAAGGTTAAGTTTGATTAAACCAACGTTTCTAGGAAAAATGGGCCAGGTTGTGTAAGCAGGACAAATAATGTAGTCTTTGGGACAAGTAAAAAAGCGGAACCTCCTGCAAAATGATGGTCAAAGTGATGAGAATCGTTGCACTGAGAAAGAGGGAAGGAGAGAGAAAAAAATAGGGCATTTCATTCCTCTGTCAGGCTGACAACCAGGGGCTAAAATGTCAAGACTTATGCACTGCATTATGGGTATGACCTGCGGGGTCTCGTTGAATAAATGTGTGTGCGTAACAGTGACTTTCCGAGTATGACAGCATGTTTTAAGACCTCATTAAACAGGAAGTAAGCCATGCACCATCTGAAATCTGATTTTGCATTCCATCAAAGACCAGTAATGAACCTTCCTAACCCTAAGTCACAGCTCCTTGGCTGTCAATCAATCCTAGCACTGGGGGTAGCCAGATGAACAGTTATTAATGGCCAGATTAATTATAGATCTGCTGCCTAATTATGAGAAGGACTACGGAAACAAGGTCTTAACTTAGTCTCTCTGTCTCTAATGAGAACATTTCCATTTTACTCAGTCACATATAAAGGAAAAAGAATATGAACATCCTCTAAGGCTTTCAACATACATGCCAAAAGTTGAATTAAAAGTATAGTTATATTTGTCTAAAAATATTTTTATTTCCATCTCTTTGCATTTCTTCCTGTTTTCTCTTTCTCTTCCTTTCCGTCCTGCTCTTTATTGACTTTTTCCTTGACTCAATAATATTGATTATAATATCCGAAAGGATTTTTTTTTTACACTGGCATAGACAACATCTCAGGTTACGTATGTAACCCGGTTCCCAGAGAAGGGAACGAGACGCTCCGTTATAGCGTTGACGCTATGGGAATACTTCCACAGTTACACGTGAGCCGGTGTCTGAAGAATGTGTCTGCACACGCCAATCTGATTGGCCAAACGTATGGACATTGTGACAGACTATAAATACAATCCATAAATAGACGGCAGAAATGAGCATCAATAGATTCTAATTGTCTGAAGAAGAAGCACAGGTGTAACCGAGGTGTGGCAATTCGACAAAGTCTCTTCTCAGGAAACCGTATTACATACTGTACATAATCTGAGACATTGCCCTACAAAGTGGAACATTAACGCCAGGTCATGGCGTTGACGATTTCCATTACACGAGAGTAGATGTTAAAACTTCATGCTGATTTGTACTCGGCTTTCGCCAAGATAAGCACCAAATAAGACGTAGCTTTACAGTAACCTATGCTTCTTTCCATATGGTGATGTGAATCTCCTTCTGTCTGGTGTTAATAGCTGCAGTGTATTTGCGCGTCAGCACACACAACAGCTGCAACCACAGTGCGGTCCCCCCATAACAACCCTCTGGATTGAGCTGAGTAGGGAACATCTCTAGGGTCTTCAAGTGGGCACCTTCCGTCCTCAGTGTTTCGTCGACTAGCCCACGACACCTCAAGAGGGCTCGACAGTGACTCTGGCGTCCCAGAGCCACCCGCTCCGTCCCCCACTCAACTCAGCCCAGCTTACTGACCTTTACCTCCCTCCTGCTGCTGAGGTTGCTCCTTCCTCATAGTTCGCATGTGACCTAACCACAATCTCTCACAATCTCTCCGCAACCCAACCATACGCGCCAACCCGTTTGACTAAGGCTGTCGAGCCCCACTGCCGTCGTTAAAGCAGGTCAGTGGCAATGGTTCCGTATGGCATACTACCGCAAAACACAATATCAGTCCAAACACCAATCCTCATTCACGCAAAATACACAGGAACATAATATTACAATGCAAACTATACAAATAAACCAACAGACTATTCGAGGTTTTAAGAATTCTTCGAAACCGTAGCATGGCGGCCTGTACACAGCCAGCCAGAAACTTTCCGTCTCAACCACAGCCAGTTGCTGTTCCTCTCTGCTGCTTCAGATAAGTTCTTTACTGTGCGACGCAACTCTTGGCCACTGAATCCGATGTCTCTGAGGAACCGGGTAGTAGAGTGTGCCACAAATCCTCGACAACCCACTTCCACTGGATAAACCCGGACTCTCCATTCTCGCTGTTCTGCTTCAGTGGCCAGCTGAGCATAACGCAGTTTCTTCCTCTCATATGCCTCATCTACAGCATACTCCCATGGCACTGTTAACTCTATCAGTTGAACAATGCGTGCTGATCCAGACCACAAAACAATATCTGGTCGGAGGTTAGTGGTGGCAATCTCAGGTGGAAAAATAAGCCGTTGATCAAGATCAGCCAGCATTTTCCAGTCCCTAGCAGCTTCCAGATGTCCTGGGCGAGAATTGGTTTTAACACCTTTTCTTGGTGGTTGCTCGCCTGGTCGGAGGAATATTATCTTCTGTGTGTAGTGTTTTGCTAGAACAGGTGGCAACTTATTGGTCATGTTACGCTTATCTTCCAATGCTGAAGCCAAACATCACAGTACTTGGTCATGGTGCCAAGTAAACCGACCCTGGCTAAGAGCCACCTTACATCCTGTCAAAATGTGCCTTAATGTGGCAGGTGATGAACACAAAGGACAAGAGGGATCCTCTCCTACCCAGAGGTTTAGGTTCTGTGGTGATGGGAGACCATCATATGTTGACCTGATAAGGAAACTGATCCTACTCTCTTCCATTGACCAAAGGTCTTGCCAGCCCACCTTGCTTTGTTCCACACTCTCCTATCTCATCCACTCTCCCTGCTTGACCTGGGAAATGGCCTTTATACACCTCATCCTCTCCTCCTGCTTTCGCACCTCGTTGACTACCAGCTTCCTCCTTTGAGCTGGGGCTGCCTTGTGCCATTTAGGAGGAGCTAAACTGAGCCCAAAACCCCCTCTTCCATGCTGTACCTGTCCCACAATATCATCAATTTGAAGGGCAGCCTTTGCCTCTTCCACAGATTTCTTTGCTGACCACTTTCTACCAGTTTTTAACACAGGTCCTGCCTCCCTTACACATTTGTTGCGTGACTCTACTAAGGTCATTTCCAGTCTGACCTTGGCGCACTTAAACTCCTCGGTTAAAGCAGAGACTGGCAGCTGCAATATTCCTTTACTATAAAGTCCCACTGTGCTGAGGCAGCGTGGAACTCCCAACCATTTCCTGATATATGAACTTATTAATGCTTCCAGCTTATTCACTGTTGTCAAAGAAACCTCGTACACAGTCAGTGGCCACAGCAATCTCGGCAGTAGACCAAACTGAAAGCACCAGAGTTTTAGTTTGCCTGGTATAGCGCAGTTGTTTATGCTCTTCAACCCTTCCACTGCTTGTCGTCTAACTTCTCCCACTCGAACTGTGTCCTTTATATCCCCATCGTACCATCTCCCAAGACTCTTCACTGGCTTCTCAGAAACTGTTGGTATTGCATCACCATTAATGAAGAATTTTTTATCTACTTTTATCTACTGCCTTTAATTATCGAGATGCTCCTTGATTTAGAGGGCTTAAATTGCATTCGTGCCCATTCAATGATATCGGATAACTTACCCAATAACCGATTAGTGCAGGCTACCGTTGTAGTCATGGTTGTCATGTCATCCATGTATGCTCTGATTGGTGGTAGTCGCATCCCAGAAGCCAAGCGCTCTCCTCCTACCACCCATTTTGATGCCCTAATGATTACTTCCATTGCCATGGTAAAAGCCAATGGAGAAATGGTGCATCCTGCCATAATTCCAACCTCTAAGCATTGCCATGTAGTGCTGAATTCTGGAGTTGAGAAACTAAATTGCAAATCTCCAAAATAGGCTTTCACTAAATTTGTTATCGACATCGGAACCCTGAAAAAATCAAATGCTGCCCAAAGAAGCTCATGTGGCACTGAACCATATGCATTAGCCAAATCCAGGAATGTCACGTGGAGCTCCTTCCTCTCCTTTTTAGCTGATTGAATTCGTTGCCAGATAACATTGATGTGTTCTAAGCATCCTGAGAACCCTGGAATGCCCGCTTTTTGAACTGAAGTGTCGATGAAGCCATTCTTTAATAGGTAGGTTGACAATCTCTGAGCAATAATGCTGAAGAAAATCTTACCTTCGACGTTTAATAGTGAAATAGGACGAAACTGACTGATGCTTGTAGCATCTTTTTCTTTGGGTATAAAGACTCCACCTGCTCGGCGCCATGCTCTAGGTACAACCTGCTTTATACGATATATGAACTTCAATACCAAAGTCGGCACACCCAAGGTAACAGTGCCTACACACAAGGCTGTGTAAAAGCACAGATGCTTGTTGAGGGCAAACTGGACTTGAGTCAACCCTGAAGGACTCGCGATCCTGGGGTTTAATCTGCATCCAAACTGTAGAGCCTGATGAATGTGTGCGGAGAGGACTAGCCTGCCACAGCACAAACATCCTGTTAAGGTGCACCTTTCGCAAGAGCTTTAGAAGGCGCTACACTCATAGTGAGGTGGGCCCTGACACCTAGAAGTGAAGCCATTCTGCGGGGCTCATAGGAGAGGGGGATGGTATCTGTAACACAATACAAAATATGAACAGAGCGAGATTCAAGATCCAGGAGAGGGTCCTCTGACTCCGCAGAGAGCGTGAGAAATAGGTTATTCTCTTTCATCTCAAAGTCTGCCTCCACTAACTCAAGGTGCAGGAGCTCAGTCCTAATCCCTCGAGAAAAGGGCCAAGTGGGATCAGAGCTTGCTGATTGTAAAGTGCTCAAGGTGTGCTCACAGTCAGACCCCTCGAGGATTGCCCCTGCATGCTCCTAACCCATGCACAAAATGAACATTTGATGTGAGTCATCAGCCTGTAATGACTTCAGACTTCACACATTTCATATATTTTCCTGAAGTTGCGTTAACTTAAATCATGACTAAGCATTAAGCAAGTCAAATAAATTCAGTATTATAGTCATATCAACTGACTATCACAGGAGAACCTAAAACAAAATAGTCCTTTGAACTTAGTAACTGTTTCTTTGTGATGTTTAGTTTTTGCTTCAATTTATGTATGTCTCAATATGTAATCCATCAGTTTTGGGGGTTTCTTTCTGTTCTCTCTTTCTACCTTCTCTCCATTTGTACAGGACTTTCAGGAAAATTCGGGGGATTCCTGTCCTCCTGAGGTCTGCCTATGGCATCAGAAACATTTCACATCGCCAGTGGAGTTGGTAAGTGGAATTGTTCCCTTTCGAGAGGTCTCTCCTATTGCGTAAGTAGCTTACGCTATGGGAAAACTCCTTTTCTCGAGAATATTGAAGTCTTTATGTAAAACACATTGCAGCTGCACAGCTGACAGCAATGAACGAAGGAACTCGGTCATTGGCTGTGCTGCGGCAACTTGCTTGAACCAATGACGGGGCGACTCTGAATGCGCGACCAATGAGCGCGCTTCGCGCCTGCGCGCGTCAGAGCCCGCCAAGATGGGCGTGGCCAAGCTATATATTGGGCGCCCCGTCATGAGAGTTCTTTAGATTTAATCTCCTTCAGCGAACACCTTCTTCGCTGGATCCTCCGGATTATTGGAAGCCTTCGCCGCCGTGGAAAAGCATACCAGCGGGATTGCTACGAGGACGTCGGCACCTTCAGCCGCCTTCAAGCACCTCCTACTGAGCCATCCGGCGCGCCATATACGCAAGTATTTTACATCTGTCCGCCCCGCGACATTTGTGAAAGAGCAAATTTCCATTAAGGCGTTGTTTCAAATGCCTTCCTGCGCGTCGTGCAGAGACCTTCTCCCGGACGGGGATCGTCACATCATCTGCGCTCGCTGCCTGGGCCGTGACCACGCAGAAGCTGCATTGACCAAGGGCGGATGCCCGGAATGTGATGACCTGGGTCTCTCCGCACTACGGGCTCGCCTCGCCGCTTTCGCCGTGAGCGAGCCCATCGCCACCCCTCTGTTTGAGCCGCGCACTAAGAAAAAGCGCCGCTCACAGAGGCTTCCTGAACCTGAGCTCAGTGACGTCACGCCGAGCCAGTCTCCGCGTGCTTCACCGCCGCTCTTGCCTTCCCCACCGCCGGTTCAGTTCACCCAGCCGGACCCACACCCCTCTGGCAGAGCGGTGGGCCTTGTGACTTTCGGCGCGTCCGAGGACGACGGGGGAATGGACGACAGCTTGTCCATCGACGCTGCATCGGACGACTGGCCGGGCTCCACTCTCGACCCCGCCCCGTCGACGCTAGCTAGCACGAGCGGGGGCTCCACTATGGATACTGAGATTATCCGTGTCCTCTCTAAGGCCGTGGAAGACCTCGGGCTCGATTGGTCTTCTCCCGAAGAGCCAACCCGGAGCCGACTGGATGAGTGGTTTCTGCAGGGGCGCCAGCAGGCCCCTCGGCAAAGGCCTTCTCCCTTCTTCCCGGAAGTTCACGACGAACTCACCAAGTCGTGGAAAGCCCCCCACTCTGCGCGCCTAAAGCCTTCTTTTTCTTCTTCGCTCTCCTCAGTGGACGGCGCGAAGGAAAGAGGCTACGAGGGAACGCCGCCCCTCGAGGAGGCCGTGGCCAATCATCTCTGCCCGCCCTCCACCTCCGGATGGAAAGCCAAAGCTTCCCACCCCTCGAAACCCTGCCGCACTACCTCTGCTCTCGCCGGTCGCGCCTACGCCGCCGCCGGCCAAGCTGCATCAGCGCTTCACTCAATGGCGGTACTTCAAGTGTTCCAAGCCAAGCTTCTCCGCTCTATGGACGAGTCTGGCCCCGAACTCGAAGCCTTCAGGGACTTACGCAGCGCGACTGATATAGCTCTGCGAGCCACGAAGGCCACCGCCCAGTCCATCGGCCGTGCTATGGCTAATTTGACTGTTCTCGAGCGCCATCTGTGGCTGACTCTGACTGAAATGAAGGACGCGGATAAGGCGCCATTTCTCGATGCGCCTATCTCCACCAGCGGGCTGTTTGGACCGGCGGTTAAAGGTTTCGCCGAACGCTTCACTGAGGCCCAGAACGCTTCACAAGCTATGCGTCATTTCCTGCCAAAGCGCTCCAGCTCATCGCAGAGCAGACAGAGACCGCCGCAGCCGCAGCGGGCTAGAACAGCCCCCACCGCCTCTCAGCCCGCGCCTCAGGCTGACGCTCGACGCCGCTCGCGCTCTCACAACCGCAAGCCGCCTCCTGAGCGACGGGGTCCTCGGCCCAAGATTGTGCTGAACCCTGAGCCTCGAAAGCCGTCCTAGCCACAGAAATGAGAAGAGAGAGTACGTGTCTCGCAAAAGCCGGACCACTCTCTCCGCAAAAGCTCAAACATTACCCAGTCCCCTTACAGGCGGTTGGATATGTCCATACAGCAGTCAATGGGCCAGTCACAGAGCTCGCTCACCTGCAAACAAACGCCGTTTTTACGGCGACGCACAGAAAACACAAAAAGAGTCTTTTTCTGCCTGCATCACTAAGGGTTCACATGTCCACAAAGTGTGCATTCCCAGATACTGTCAAAACAGTGCCAAATTCATTCCCAGCTCAGGCTGCGCTTCCCATGAATGTAGATCACGTGCCTACGGTCATGTACGCACCACTACACACAAGCACTGTTCACACAGTTATAAATTCATCCCCAGTAAAAGCGGGAAACATTATAAAAGTGACGCGTGTGCCTACCACTGTTTATGCACCCCCACTTATAAACACTGCCCTTACAGTGTCAAACAAAACCTCAGCTCAGGCTGCGAGTTTTACAAACACAGCGCGCACTGTTGTAATCACACACGCGCCCATTCACTCAGCTGCTCAGCGCGCGCCCGCGCCCCTGAGAGCTATGAGCTCAGGCGATTCGCTAGCCGGGTCCCTACGTCACAGCGGCCCGCCCCTAGCCTGTATTCAGCCCATATCTGTACACGCAGCGGCATGGGAAAACATTCCAGATATGCCGAAATGGGTATTAAATATAGTAAAGCACGGATACTCGCTCCAGTTCGCTCGCAGGCCACCACGTTTTACGACTGTGGTCGAGACGAAAGTGAGAAAAGAGTGTTCACATGTTCTACGCACCGAGGTGCGCAAACTAATAGAAAAGGGCGCTGTGGAAACTGTTTCCCCCTCTCTGAGCGGGACAGGTTTTTACAGCCGCTATTTTCTCGTCCCGAAAAAGGATGGCGGTCTCCGCCCCATCCTAGATCTCAGACACCTGAACAAAGCACTAATGATTCGCTCGTTCAGAATGTTAACAACCAAGCATATCCTCGCGCAAGTGCGCCCAGGAGATTGGTTTCTCTCAGTGGATCTGAAAGATGCTTACTTTCACATTCCAATAGCGCCTCATCACAGGCCGTTTCTGAGATTCGCTTTCGAGGGACAGTCATACCAGTACACAGTACTCCCGTTCGGCCTGTCCCTGGCTCCCCGTACATTCACGAAATGTATGGATGCAGCACTTTCCCCCCTAAGACAAAGGGGAGTGCGAATACTGAATTATCTCGACGATTGGCTGGTTCTAGCACAATCAGAGAGTCAGCTAATAACACACAGATCTTGGATTATCAGCCATTTAGAATGCCTGGGTCTAAGAATCAATTTTGCAAAAAGCATACTATCTCCCAGCCAGAGAATTTCTTTCCTGGGAATAGTTCTAGACTCGATGCAAATGACAGCGCGTCTCTCATCGGAGCGCGCGCTCACCATCCGGCGCCTTGCAACATCATTCAGAGCGGGCGCGCGCGCCCCCGTCAAACGGTTTCAGAGGATGCTCGGTCTCATGGCCTCAGCATCGGCCGTACTCCAGCTAGGATTGTTGCATATGCGCCCTCTCCAACGCTGGCTCAAGAGCCGCGTCCCTACTCACGCGTGGCGTTCGGGCCACTTTTTAATCAGAGCGAACCACGGCTGTATAAAAGCCCTGACGCACTGGAAAGCCGCCGACTGGTACCAGTCAGGCGTGAGTCTGGGTGTGAACACAAGGAGAAAGATGATAACGACAGATGCCTCCAAAATAGGTTGGGGGGCCCTTTACGAGGGCAGGCCTGTCTCCGGCTTTTGGTCAAACCCGGAGAAGCGCCTACACATAAACTGTCTGGAAATGAAAGCGGTCGCTTTGGCTCTCAGAGCCCTGCTCCCACATCTAAAAAACGAACACGTCCTGGTCCGAACGGACAACATGACGGTAGTGTCGTACATAAATCGCCAGGGTGGACTCAGGTCGAGCTCCATGCATTCAATGGCCAGGAGACTCATTTTATGGTCCCAGCACAACTTGCGCTCGCTGAGAGCAGCGCATGTGCCAGGCGCCCTGAACCAGGGGGCAGACATGTTATCCAGAGACAAGATTCTCCCAGGAGAATGGGCTCTCAACCCTCTGACGATTCAGTGGTTATGGAAAACCTTTGGCAAAGCGGAGATCGACCTCTTCGCCTCCAAGGAGAACGCGCACTGCTCTCTTTTCTTCACGAAAAGCACGGACGCGCTCGCCCAGAGCTGGCCGAGCCGCCCCTTATATGCCTTTCCCCCGATCGCGATGCTGCCACAGGTCATCAGTCGGGTCAGAGAGGAGGGAAACGCAGTGCTGCTGATAGCCCCACTCTGGAAGAACCAAACATGGTTTCCAGATCTGATGCAAATGCAATCTGCACCACGGCCGATTCCACTGAGGCCAGACCTCCTCAGTCAGGCCAGCGGGATGATATTTCATCCCCGCCCCGATCTGTGGGCCCTTCATGCATGGCCCCTCAACGGGTTCCCAGGAACCTCGCGAGCGGAGCACTAAAAACCATCGCTGAGGCGCGGGCGCCCTCCACGAGACGCTTATATGCCCAGAAATGGAAAGTGTTCGGTGACTGGTGTAATACCAAGGGCCTGAACCCTGTAACATGCGAGATTATGAGTGTACTCGTTTTCCTACAAGGGCTTCTGGAGGCGGGCCGCACCCCCTCCACGCTCAAAGTATATGTGGCTGCCATCACAGCGTCACACGACCTTGTAATGGAACGTCCATTGGGAAGAAACGACCTAATTATTCGTTTCCTAAGGGGCGCCAGGAGGATGAACCCTTCACGCCCCCCCTCAGTGTCGATCTGGGACCTAGCTACGGTCCTAGACGCTCTTAAAGGGCCCCCGTTCGAACCACTCCGAACCGTGCACCTTAAACAGCTCTCGCTCAAGACGGCGCTCTTGCTGGCACTCGCCTCGGTCAAGAGAGTGGGCGACCTGCACGCGCTTTCAACAAGCGCTGCCTGCCTAGAATTCGGACCTAACGACTGCAGGGTCGTCCTTAGACCGAAACATGGGTATATTCCTAAAGTGCTCACCACTCCCTTCAGAGCACAGGTTATCTCCCTAACTGCGCTTTCGTCTTCAGCAGACGAACACGACGCTAATCTACTCTGCCCCGTTAGGGCTCTCAGAGTGTATTTGGAGCGTTCTGCCCTATTCAGACAGACAGAACAACTGTTTGTATGCTTTGGCGGCCGTACGAAAGGTTCCGCCGTTTCAAAGCAGAGAATCTCTCACTGGATAGTCAAAGCTATAGCTCTGGCTTATGAAGCTAAGGGACTTCAATGCCCCTGGGGAGTCAAAGCACACTCCACCAGGAGTGTGGCTTCTTCCTGGGCATGGTCGAGCGGGATACCGATCGAGGATATTTGTGCGGCGGCAGGCTGGGCCTCACCGTCCACATTTATCAGATTCTACAACCTACAGGTCCCGACATTGCATTCCAATGTGCTATCAGCATAATGCTAGTTGAACTGCGAGTTCGTATCTAGATTATGTATGTGCTTGTGTCACACTGAGCGCCTTCTAGCCGCTCTGTATTTTTTCCCACATATAAAGCTCGCCTCTGCCGGCTAGTTGGATGATAACTTTGCTTTTTAGCTCAGGCACCTGCCTCTGGCTATCATAAGGCGAAGTTCAGCACGCACGGCGTTTTGCATGGTGTTCCCATAGCGTAAGCTACTTACGCAATAGGAGAGACCTCTCGAAAGGGAACGACTCGGTTACTAACGTAACCTCGGTTCCCTGAGAGGAGGGAACGAGTATTGCGTAAGCTGCCGTGCTTGTGCTTGGTTAGTTCGCTTCAGTCGTTTTAACCTAAAGAACTCTCATGACGGGGCGCCCAATATATAGCTTGGCCACGCCCATCTTGGCGGGCTCTGACGCGCGCAGGCGCGAAGCGCGCTCATTGGTCGCGCATTCAGAGTCGCCCCGTCATTGGTTCAAGCAAGTTGCCGCAGCACAGCCAATGACCGAGTTCCTTCGTTCATTGCTGTCAGCTGTGCAGCTGCAATGCGTTTTACATAAAGACTTCAATATTCTCGAGAAAAGGAGTTTTCCCATAGCGTAAGCTACTTACGCAATACTCGTTCCCTCCTCTCAGGGAACCGAGGTTACGTTAGTAACCGAGTCGTTATGCATTGTTACAGAGGTTTTAGATGAGATATGTGACTTATATTATACACACACAGGATTAAAGGCAGACATGCACTCAGCAAACGTCCAGCTTCTGAAGACAAAGAAGCTGTCAACGTTCTTTTCTGGTGTCTATTTATGGACTTGTGCTATGCTACGTTACGACATCCATACGTTCACCCAATCAGATTCAAACACCTGCTCATGCAAAAATGTTCCCATGGCATCAACGTCATGATGCAATGTCGAAGTTCACTATTTAGTAGGATCCATAATTCTGAAACCATATTGATTTTTTTTTCTGAAATTCAAGTTGTATTCACAACCATCAATTATTGAGCTGATCTAAACTATAAAGCGTAGTATTATATAGTATTATAACATTACTAATTAAACTTTAAACTATGTCTTAGTATTTGGCATGTCTGTCTTTTGCTTTAATGACAATAGCATTTGAGTTCACATGACCTCCATAAGTTTGTGCAAAACATAATGATCATGCAATCCAGCAAGATTTGAGAAATTTGGAAGCAAGGAAATCTGATCTTTTGTACAAAGAAGTTTACATGATCATTGTCATACATTTGCTTATTGTGGCTTGCAGAAATGCAATGCTCAAGGGGGCATTCTTACAAATATCAAAGTCACAAAAAGAAACAGTGAATTATGTCTATTAAAGGTTAAAAAATATTTTAAAAGCCACTGGCACTGACAATACAATAAAGTTCTCCTGATACAAGTCTGGCCCTAATAAACAGTGCTAATGAATGCAGTTTTACAGAAGTTAGATATAAGTTATCGTGAAAGCAGACAAACAAAAACAGTAAAGGCCAAGAGCAAAAAAATTCCTGTAAATTTACATGGAAATTTAACAGCAAAATGCTGTTTTTTGCAATGCATTATGGGAGAACTTGGTCACTTCAAATTGCGTGTTGACCAGCAACAGTATGACACTGTTATTTAACAGTATAATATTGTAGCAAATTAGCTCTATGAAATATTAATAACCAATCATAACTTGTTATATTTGATTATGAATATTTGGGTCAGTGAATCGGATTAACTTGATGTAGCTACATTAACATTACAACCAATTACTCAGTTCATCCTGTGAACCCTCAATATTAGTCATTAATTAATTAATATAAATGTACATTTCTGGGACATGGTAAATTACTTACTAAGTACTACTAAGAGCAAGTAGTCAAGATCGATATGATTAATGACTCCAGATATGAGCTTGAGACATGGACAACTTTACGTGTGATATGAACAAGACTTTATTAACTAGACTAAACATTTAAACTACTCTAACATACACATACATACATGCATACAGTTTACCAAGGGAAAGAGAACTGAAGAAGAATATAGGAAAGAAAAAAGTTAGGTAACACTTTATTTTGATGGTCCGTTTTGAACATTCTGTTAACTATAAGTAACTTTGCAACTACATGTCAACTAACTCTCATTAGAGTATTAGTGGACTATCTGCTTCATCTCTGCAAACTCTTTATTGTGATGGTCCTCCAACAGACACTTTACTGACTATTAGTAACTTTGCAACTACATGTCAACTTATTCTAACTCTAACCCTACCAGTCTACTAATACTCTAATGAGAGTTAGTAGACATGAAGGTGCAATGTTACTTATAGACAACAGAATGTGTTAAAGGGACCATCAAAATAAAGTGAAACCAAAAGTTATAGCATTGTTTGAAATTCAGCAGAACAACAGCCTTGAGCAAACCATCAGTTTAGTTCTAACATCCCCTTCTTTAAAAGGTGTAAGGATACTTAATGTATCAAATAATGAGACTAAGTTTGATACTTGCATGTCTCGCCCATTTGAATTAAACTGTCCTGATGCAATTTGTTGAGGCTCCAGTTGATCTTTGCTGATGTTGTTTTGATGAGAGAGAACCATTTGAAGTCAGAGGATCTTTGGTGAATGGAAAGAGAAGGCCGCAGCCTGGCACAAGCTTGGGGGTCCTTAGAAAACTTCTAGTTCGGCATCATCTTCACATCAGGACTTCTCAGAAAGGAACAAGAGAAAGAGAGAGGGAGCTAAGAGAGCTAAGAGAGCTGAGAGAAAAAAGAGCAAAGATAACAAGCTGATCTTGATCAGTGATTTTTAAAGTGTGAAGATGTCACACCCTCTGGAGGTGTGTGAGCCAATAAGAAGTTGACCCTTTGGAGGGAGATTTTACGACCCTTTGTGTTTGAGCAAGATATTTGAATCTGTAATTTCATTGGGTGTTTAAGCAAAAGAATCTTTAAGATTCTTATAATACCCATGCATCACAAAGTTAGCAAAATGTAATGTAAATTAACAAATGGGGAATGAAGATTGGAGTTTATAGAGGCCAAACATGCCACACATATGATTTGGGTTAATCATACTATGCAAAGTCTGAAACATTAACCCATTAAAGTTTACAAGAAAACATAGACCAAAACAACATAAAAGGAAAATCATGAGATAGGATAATTAGATACATGTTCATACATTTCTCAAGTGGTTATATATATATATATATATATATATATATATATATATATATATATATATATATATATATATATATATATATATATATATATATATATATATATAGAATATATAGGATTAACGGGGTTTATTTCTCCTTCTCAGTAAGAATTCAGTTAGAGTCACATCTCTCAGGAATTCCCTTTTTGGGCTCGTAAAAATTCATATCAATGTAACAGGACACTGAGTTCTGCCGGTGGTGTTAGCTTCATTGTGATGTTAGTTTTGGGGGAAGTTACACAGATTTTTATTGGGTGAGTGAGTTTGCCGGATTATTCATTAAATATAATGAATAATGTGTGTGTGTGTGTGATTGGTCCAGACGCTACAATACCATATTTTCCCATGTACATGTGAGTATAGGAAGACATTTTAGTTTATCTGCATGAGGTCATTTTGCAGCTCTGCCTGTTATTAATTTATTTGTAAAGTACCTATTACTTTTAAATATTACATTTTAAACATCCAGTGATGTTTTTGTGATTTATATCGGAATAAGCGACTGTTTTAATCCGCAAGATACCACAGGAACGTGGGCCCATTGTACAGACTGTCATCACATCACATTCAAACGGGTAAGAAACTTTTATCCAACTTGCACATTTTCCTAAAATTTATCTGAGTAAAAGATTGGTGTGAAATGTTTTTGTTTTTTCTTCTTGTGTGGTTAAAATTTTAACGTGAGATTCAAACCATCCATTATCTGCTACTGTTATTTGCAACTACGTCTTTGATTTGATCTGTAAGTTACCAGGTAGGCTACGTCTATATATTAAAATACAATATAAAGATCCAGTGAAGTGTAAGATAGGATAGACAGAATAGCGTGTTTTAATCATGGAAAAGTAACCGAGTAAAATATGATAGCTTGCTTGTGAGCTCGTTAGCATACACTCAGACTGCATTTGGTTTGCTACCGTCATGCACACTTTATGCATATAAAACGGACACATGTCCCAATCTTTATCTAAGCAAAAGATACGCAAGGTATGATCAAAATAATAATTCTTAATTCTTGTGTAATTACTGTGAACGTGCGTGTTCAAACCGATGCAGAAATAGCAGCATAACGGATGGATGGAATGTCGATCATTTTATGATTTTTCTTTTTTTATTGAGACTTTATTTTGTTTATTTTTTTATGTATCTCTTCTTTACATTATGTTTTCCTTGTCATTGTTGTTCAACTCCTGAAGGCTTACTTTGTTGAGAAGCAAGGACTGATTCTTAAAGAAACTGTAAGTTTGCCTATTGTTTGTTCTATGAACACCTGTATAGTAATTGTTCACCTAAAAATGGTAGTTCTCTCATCATTTACTTAACCTTATGTTGTCTCTTTCTCTTGGAGGAAAAATTAAAATATTGTCGTGGAGAAATTATGTCTGTTTGTTTGCCCAAACAATGGAAGACGAATGGGGACCAAACCTTCAAGCTCCAAAAGGAACATAAAGGTACAGTACCACTAGGGATAGTTGACCCAAAAATGAAAATTAGCCCATGATTTACTCACCCCGAAGCCATCCTAGGTGCATATGACATTCTTCTTTCAGACTAATTCAATCAAAGTTATATTAAATGTCCTGGCTCTTCCAAACTTTATAATGGCAGTGAATGGGCACCATTTTTTTTAAGTCCATACAAGACCGTACATCCAAGGCTGGTGGTTGTTGTTATTTAGAAACACGCAGGACGTTTATCCTTGTGATACAAAAGTAACAGACATACACAAAACGTATAAAAAGTACAAAATTTATTTAAACAGCAGTTCAAAAACTATACGCAGTAATATGCATGATCAAGAAGATAAAAACACAATAAATGTTACGTAGCTGGCTGCTTCAGTTCAATGGCTAGGAGTAATACTACAATCTGGCGCCCCCTTGTAACCAGTGAATAAACAGAGAGGCTATCACACGAATTGCCCTAATAACGTTTAAGAAAATCGTATCTAACACAGCACACATTCACACGTGAGAATTACACAGCAAGAGCAGATGATAGGTGTAACAATGTACAGGTGTAAGCACTTCAAAATAAACCCCACACAACACTAGCGTAGCCAGAAAAGCGTCTCTGGGTGTACATAAGAAAAACCGGGTGTGCCACATTTATTGTCAGATTAATGTGCAAAAAAAAAACTTGACCCGGCGTATCACTAACTTTACAGAATAGACTGGGCTGATGTGTAAAACTATAGGCTACTCAGGCTCGGCACATAAACATAATACTATATAAAATATAACTCAGGGCTCAACATTAAGGCTTTACATGTGCTTGCCGTTCGAACAAGTTAATCGGTCATTCACTCGTAAAAAAATTGCTTGTCTAGAAAAAAATGGGATTTTTTGTGTGTTGTAAACACAATTTATTCTGAAGCAATATTCTCATCAGTGTTCAGTCAGCTTTTACATATTTAAATCAGCATATTTATGATATTTTAACCTTTATAAAGAGCATTTTTCCCTAATCGGTTTAAATAAATGCTTCATCTTTCATTTTAAATTCTTAAATTTATTCAATAAATTCAATTGAAATAATAAGAAACGATATGGCTATTACCAATCAAATTAATTTACACTTAAATATTAGCCTACAACTGCATTGAATAATGTTATGAGATTGTTTAACTATTTTTAGTTTTTTTTATATTTTTAATATACAAATAGAATGATAGCCTACTTTTAAACACGAAACTAAACCATCAGTAGGGGGCGGCAGATCACCGTATTAATAAGTGAGTTATTGAGTCATTTATTAAAATGATTCGTTCAAACGGCTGAATCGGTCATGAATGAGGCACTTATTTAATGGGTAATTGAATCTTTGACTCAACCGATTCGTTAAAAGCGCTAAATCTTTCAGTAATGCGGTTATGTTTTCCGGTGAGATGCGTTGTGGTTCTGCTGTGATCTTTGTTTTGAACTATTTTCGCTGCTCAAATAGAACAAAAACAGTCAATATTGTGTCTAAAATGTAAGTGACTTAATAAGAATTACTTGTTTATTGAACTGTCATATGAAATCAGTGTCACATTTTCAATTGTGATGGTAGCACTCGTGGTCGTGTGATGTTGCTTAACTGTGTCATATGTTCCCTTTCGAGAGGTCTCTCCTATTGCGTAAGTAGCTTACGCTATGGGAAAACTCCTTTTCTCGAGAATATTGAAGTCTTTATGTAAAACGCATTGCAGCTGCACAGCTGACAGCAATGAACGAAGGAACTCGGTCATTGGCTGTGCTGCGGCAACTTGCTTGAACCAATGACGGGGCGACTCTGAATGCGCGACCAATGAGCGCGCTTCGCGCCTGCGCGCGTCAGAGCCCGCCAAGATGGGCGTGGCCAAGCTATATATTGGGCGCCCCGTCATGAGAGTTCTTTAGATTTAATCTCCTTCAGCGAACACCTTCTTCGCTGGATCCTCCGGATTATTGGAAGCCTTCGCCGCCGTGGAAAAGCATACCAGCGGGATTGCTACGAGGACGTCGGCACCTTCAGCCGCCTTCAAGCACCTCCTACTGAGCCATCCGGCGCGCCATATACGCAAGTATTTTACATCTGTCCGCCCCGCGACATTTGTGAAAGAGCAAATTTCCATTAAGGCGTTGTTTCAAATGCCTTCCTGCGCGTCGTGCAGAGACCTTCTCCCGGACGGGGATCGTCACATCATCTGCGCTCGCTGCCTGGGCCGTGACCACGCAGAAGCTGCATTGACCAAGGGCGGATGCCCGGAATGTGATGACCTGGGTCTCTCCGCACTACGGGCTCGCCTCGCCGCTTTCGCCGTGAGCGAGCCCATCGCCACCCCTCTGTTTGAGCCGCGCACTAAGAAAAAGCGCCGCTCACAGAGGCTTCCTGAACCTGAGCTCAGTGACGTCACGCCGAGCCAGTCTCCGCGTGCTTCACCGCCGCTCTTGCCTTCCCCACCGCCGGTTCAGTTCACCCAGCCGGACCCACACCCCTCTGGCAGAGCGGTGGGCCTTGTGACTTTCGGCGCGTCCGAGGACGACGGGGGAATGGACGACAGCTTGTCCATCGACGCTGCATCGGACGACTGGCCGGGCTCCACTCTCGACCCCGCCCCGTCGACGCTAGCTAGCACGAGCGGGGGCTCCACTATGGATACTGAGATTATCCGTGTCCTCTCTAAGGCCGTGGAAGACCTCGGGCTCGATTGGTCTTCTCCCGAAGAGCCAACCCGGAGCCGACTGGATGAGTGGTTTCTGCAGGGGCGCCAGCAGGCCCCTCGGCAAAGGCCTTCTCCCTTCTTCCCGGAAGTTCACGACGAACTCACCAAGTCGTGGAAAGCCCCCCACTCTGCGCGCCTAAAGCCTTCTTTTTCTTCTTCGCTCTCCTCAGTGGACGGCGCGAAGGAAAGAGGCTACGAGGGAACGCCGCCCCTCGAGGAGGCCGTGGCCAATCATCTCTGCCCGCCCTCCACCTCCGGATGGAAAGCCAAAGCTTCCCACCCCTCGAAACCCTGCCGCACTACCTCTGCTCTCGCCGGTCGCGCCTACGCCGCCGCCGGCCAAGCTGCATCAGCGCTTCACTCAATGGCGGTACTTCAAGTGTTCCAAGCCAAGCTTCTCCGCTCTATGGACGAGTCTGGCCCCGAACCCGAAGCCTTCAGGGACTTACGCAGCACGACTGATATAGCTCTGCGAGCCACGAAGGCCACCGCCCAGTCCATCGGCCGTGCTATGGCTAATTTGACTGTTCTCGAGCGCCATCTGTGGCTGACTCTGACTGAAATGAAGGACGCGGATAAGGCGCCATTTCTCGATGCGCCTATCTCCACCAGCGGGCTGTTTGGACCGGCGGTTAAAGGTTTCGCCGAACGCTTCACTGAGGCCCAGAACGCTTCACAAGCTATGCGTCATTTCCTGCCAAAGCGCTCCAGCTCATCGCAGAGCAGACAGAGACCGCCGCAGCCGCAGCGGGCTAGAACAGCCCCCACCGCCTCTCAGCCCGCGCCTCAGGCTGACGCTCGACGCCGCTCGCGCTCTCACAACCGCAAGCCGCCTCCTGAGCGACGGGGTCCTCGGCCCAAGATTGTGCTGAACCCTGAGCCTCGAAAGCCGTCCTAGCCACAGAAATGAGAAGAGAGAGTACGTGTCTCGCAAAAGCCGGACCACTCTCTCCGCAAAAGCTCAAACATTACCCAGTCCCCTTACAGGCGGCTGGATATGTCCATACAGCAGTCAATGGGCCAGTCACAGAGCTCGCTCACCTGCAAACAAACGCCGTTTTTACGGCGACGCACAGAAAACACAAAAAGAGTCTTTTTCTGCCTGCATCACTAAGGGTTCACATGTCCACAAAGTGTGCATTCCCAGATACTGTCAAAACAGTGCCAAATTCATTCCCAGCTCAGGCTGCGCTTCCCATGAATGTAGATCACGTGCCTACGGTCATGTACGCACCACTACACACAAGCACTGTTCACACAGTTATAAATTCATCCCCAGTAAAAGCGGGAAACATTATAAAAGTGACGCGTGTGCCTACCACTGTTTATGCACCCCCACTTATAAACACTGCCCTTACAGTGTCAAACAAAACCTCAGCTCAGGCTGCGAGTTTTACAAACACAGCGCGCACTGTTGTAATAACACACGCGCCCATTCACTCAGCTGCTCAGCGCGCGCCCGCGCCCCTGAGAGCTATGAGCTCAGGCGATTCGCTAGCCGGGTCCCTACGTCACAGCGGCCCGCCCCTAGCCTGTATTCAGCCCATATCTGTACACGCAGCGGCATGGGAAAACATTCCAGATATGCCGAAATGGGTATTAAATATAGTAAAGCACGGATACTCGCTCCAGTTCGCTCGCAGGCCACCACGTTTTACGACTGTGGTCGAGACGAAAGTGAGAAAAGAGTGTTCACATGTTCTACGCACCGAGGTGCGCAAACTAATAGAAAAGGGCGCTGTGGAAACTGTTTCCCCCTCTCTGAGCGGGACAGGTTTTTACAGCCGCTATTTTCTCGTCCCGAAAAAGGATGGCGGTCTCCGCCCCATCCTAGATCTCAGACACCTGAACAAAGCACTAATGATTCGCTCGTTCAGAATGTTAACAACCAAGCATATCCTCGCGCAAGTGCGCCCAGGAGATTGGTTTCTCTCAGTGGATCTGAAAGATGCTTACTTTCACATTCCAATAGCGCCTCATCACAGGCCGTTTCTGAGATTCGCTTTCGAGGGACAGTCATACCAGTACACAGTACTCCCGTTCGGCCTGTCCCTGGCTCCCCGTACATTCACGAAATGTATGGATGCAGCACTTTCCCCCCTAAGACAAAGGGGAGTGCGAATACTGAATTATCTCGACGATTGGCTGGTTCTAGCACAATCAGAGAGTCAGCTAATAACACACAGATCTTGGATTATCAGCCATTTAGAATGCCTGGGTCTAAGAATCAATTTTGCAAAAAGCATACTATCTCCCAGCCAGAGAATTTCTTTCCTGGGAATAGTTCTAGACTCGATGCAAATGACAGCGCATCTCTCATCGGAGCGCGGGCTCACCATCCGGCGCCTTGCAACATCATTCAGAGCGGGCGCGCGCGCCCCCGTCAAACGGTTTCAGAGGATGCTCGGTCTCATGGCCTCAGCATCGGCCGTACTCCAGCTAGGATTGTTGCATATGCGCCCTCTCCAACGCTGGCTCAAGAGCCGCGTCCCTACTCACGCGTGGCGTTCGGGCCACTTTTTAATCAGAGCGAACCACGGCTGTATAAAAGCCCTGACGCACTGGAAAGCCGCCGACTGGTACCAGTCAGGCGTGAGTCTGGGTGTGAACACAAGGAGAAAGATGATAACGACAGATGCCTCCAAAATAGGTTGGGGGGCCCTTTACGAGGGCAGGCCTGTCTCCGGCTTTTGGTCAAACCCGGAGAAGCGCCTACACATAAACTGTCTGGAAATGAAAGCGGTCGCTTTGGCTCTCAGAGCCCTGCTCCCACATCTAAAAAACGAACACGTCCTGGTCCGAACGGACAACATGACGGTAGTGTCGTACATAAATCGCCAGGGTGGACTCAGGTCGAGCTCCATGCATTCAATGGCCAGGAGACTCATTTTATGGTCCCAGCACAACTTGCGCTCGCTGAGAGCAGCGCATGTGCCAGGCGCCCTGAACCAGGGGGCAGACATGTTATCCAGAGACAAGATTCTCCCAGGAGAATGGGCTCTCAACCCTCTGACGATTCAGTGGTTATGGAAAACCTTTGGCAAAGCGGAGATCGACCTCTTCGCCTCCAAGGAGAACGCGCACTGCTCTCTTTTCTTCACGAAAAGCACGGACGCGCTCGCCCAGAGCTGGCCGAGCCGCCCCTTATATGCCTTTCCCCCGATCGCGATGCTGCCACAGGTCATCAGTCGGGTCAGAGAGGAGGGAAACGCAGTGCTGCTGATAGCCCCACTCTGGAAGAACCAAACATGGTTTCCAGATCTGATGCAAATGCAATCTGCACCACGGCCGATTCCACTGAGGCCAGACCTCCTCAGTCAGGCCAGCGGGATGATATTTCATCCCCGCCCCGATCTGTGGGCCCTTCATGCATGGCCCCTCAACGGGTTCCCAGGAACCTCGCGAGCGGAGCACTAAAAACCATCGCTGAGGCGCGGGCGCCCTCCACGAGACGCTTATATGCCCAGAAATGGAAAGTGTTCGGTGACTGGTGTAATACCAAGGGCCTGAACCCTGTAACATGCGAGATTACGAGTGTACTCGTTTTCCTACAAGGGCTTCTGGAGGCGGGCCGCACCCCCTCCACGCTCAAAGTATATGTGGCTGCCATCACAGCGTCACACGACCTTGTAATGGAACGTCCATTGGGAAGAAACGACCTAATTATTCGTTTCCTAAGGGGCGCCAGGAGGATGAACCCTTCACGCCCCCCCTCAGTGCCGATCTGGGACCTAGCTACGGTCCTAGACGCTCTTAAAGGGCCCCCGTTCGAACCACTCCGAACCGTGCACCTTAAACAGCTCTCGCTCAAGACGGCGCTCTTTGCTGGCACTCGCCTCGGTCAAGAGAGTGGGCGACCTGCACGCGCTTTCAACAAGCGCTGCCTGCCTAGAATTCGGACCTAACGACTGCAGGGTCGTCCTTAGACCGAAACATGGGTATATTCCTAAAGTGCTCACCACTCCCTTCAGAGCACAGGTTATCTCCCTAACTGCGCTTTCGTCTTCAGCAGACGAACACGACGCTAATCTACTCTGCCCCGTTAGGGCTCTCAGAGTGTATTTGGAGCGTTCTGCCCTATTCAGACAGACAGAACAACTGTTTGTATGCTTTGGTGGCCGTACGAAAGGTTCCGCCGTTTCAAAGCAGAGAATCTCTCACTGGATAGTCGAAGCTATAGCTCTGGCTTATGAAGCTAAGGGACTTCAATGCCCCTGGGGAGTCAAAGCACACTCCACCAGGAGTGTGGCTTCTTCCTGGGCATGGTCGAGCGGGATACCGATCGAGGATATTTGTGCGGCGGCAGGCTGGGCCTCACCGTCCACATTTATCAGATTCTACAACCTACAGGTCCCGACATTGCATTCCAATGTGCTATCAGCATAATGCTAGTTGAACTGCGAGTTCGTATCTAGATTATGTATGTGCTTGTGTCACACTGAGCGCCTTCTAGCCGCTCTGTATTTTTTCCCACATATAAAGCTCGCCTCTGCCGGCTAGTTGGATGATAACTTTGCTTTTTAGCTCAGGCACCTGCCTCTGGCTATCATAAGGCGAAGTTCAGCACGCACGGCGTTTTGCATGGTGTTCCCATAGCGTAAGCTACTTACGCAATAGGAGAGACCTCTCGAAAGGGAACGACTCGGTTACTAACGTAACCTCGGTTCCCTGAGAGGAGGGAACGAGTATTGCGTAAGCTGCCGTGCTTGTGCTTGGTTAGTTCGCTTCAGTCGTTTTAACCTAAAGAACTCTCATGACGGGGCGCCCAATATATAGCTTGGCCACGCCCATCTTGGCGGGCTCTGACGCGCGCAGGCGCGAAGCGCGCTCATTGGTCGCGCATTCAGAGTCGCCCCGTCATTGGTTCAAGCAAGTTGCCGCAGCACAGCCAATGACCGAGTTCCTTCGTTCATTGCTGTCAGCTGTGCAGCTGCAATGCGTTTTACATAAAGACTTCAATATTCTCGAGAAAAGGAGTTTTCCCATAGCGTAAGCTACTTACGCAATACTCGTTCCCTCCTCTCAGGGAACCGAGGTTACGTTAGTAACCGAGTCGTTATAAATATAAAAACTCCACATGAATTTTTGAACCGCTGTATGTTCATTAAGTTTCTTTGTGTGAACTGCGCTCATTGTTTCCATTTCTCCTCATGAGGCTGCGCGAGCCTCAAAAGCACAAGTTGTTCCCCTCAGACAGTCAGCGGCTGTTTCCGTATTGATTGGCAGTCTGGATGTCGGCAGATATTTTTTTTAACGTTAATAATTTAAAAATTAAAATACATTTTAAATGTACAAATATTGTAAGTAAACAACAATAGTCCAAGTTTAGAAAAACGTTTTTATTAAGACTTTAAAAAATAATTCTGCATCTATTTTTAGGTGTGCCAGCTGCCACTATGGGTGGCACCGGCACACCCTGGCACACCCGTGGCCACGCCTATGCCACACAATAAGAGATATAATTTCTAGAACTAGACTACATTAGGTTTAATCAATAGTAGCCTAGCCTCCAAACTAATTCCTTTTGGATGACGCCAGACAGATAATAAAAACCTAGGCAAGCAGCCACAATAACCATCTCACTAAGCCAATAAAAATGTAAATAAGCAAAAGAACAATTATATGCATTTGGCAGAGTTTCTTAAAACACAGTCAACATCAAGTCACTCACGACCCCGCCCACTCGGCGTTCTTAATACACAAGGAAGGCGCTAACGGCGAGACAGCAGTAATCTGCAGTGGCACGCACAAGTCCCGGCTTCGGACAATTTGCAGTAGGCCTACACTCCGAATGTCCAGCAGGGAAATCCGGAACAGTTGATCCGAGCTGCGAGACAGAGGGAAGAGTTCTAAACAAACGCACGTCAGTGCCCACTCGTTCGTACGTGATAAGAATTCACACTTCCCTTTATCAAGAGGAGTAGAGCGCGTTGATTGGTATCGTAGACCTCTCGCTGACAGGGATCAATCGCGATAGTTGTCACAGCGTGAAGTCGTGCATGAATAATTCGTTAGGCTCAGAGACGATTCGTTGGAGACAGTCGAGCTTGTCGCGGTGAAGCACCCCACTGGACTGCATGTTTTTGTTTTTATTCAGTGGATCTGCCAATCGCGTTGTACCGCTGCCTTATCAGCAATATTGGACGCACCTGTGAACAGAGCCCTGCAGATACACGTGCACACCTGATAAACATTAACCCACCCTCACAGGTTGTCAACAGTCAATGTTCTCCTCCCGTTAACGTTACATATATTGGTTATGACTTAGTTCCGTTTCTTGTGGATTTGCTCTGTTCTGTTCCATGTGGATTTACTCTTTGTTTCCTGTGGACTTATTGTTTTATTTATTTTTTCTCAGCTGTGTGCATTTTTGTCATTTTATTAATGAACCCCTACAACTGCATTTTGATCCAGCTCTCCCGTTTCTGAGTCTGCTCAGCGTTACAGAAACTTTTACTTTCTTCATGACTATATACTGTATAACATCTTAAAGTAAAGTACACATCTTTAACCAGGGGCGTCATGCAAGCCAAAATTCTGGGGGGGCACAATCTGAGACGTTGCAATTGTTTTCTGACGGGTGATATGGATCATGTTAGGAGGGGTCAGGGGGTTTCTCCCCCTGAAAGTTTTTAAATTCTGGCTGCTAAACATACCATTTCAATGCATTTTGGGAGGGACAGAAATACCTTAACGGAGCTAGCAGCAACCCTCCTCTATCTGAGGACTAAGTTAAAGTATCTATTTTGTAAGTTTATGTAAAAGACAGGTTGATGAAAGAACTGTAAGCTCAAATTCAAAAGCTTTTGAAGTCTACTTCATTAAAGCATGTATACACACACACTTACTGTACACTTTGGCCTACTACACATGATTTTAAAAACAGTACCATTGCAGTTTATATGTTATGATTTTAAATTGGTATGTGACCTAAGAACGATCTTACATTAAAGGTACATAAAGGTGCTGAGGTCTGACTTTGTGGTGCTCTGAAATTAAGTTATTTTAATATTAATATGTGATGAAGGACTTTGAAAGAAGTTTGACAGATTTCAGTGCTGAATAAGGTTAACACTGCCCCGTTTATTTGAAAATGGTTAATCAACCATGAATAACACTCTATGGGAGAAACATCAAGTCGATGCCTTGATAACGTTAGGTTGGATTTTGCAGTTAGCCTACAACAAATTTAACACCCTCATTTCTATGAAACTGAAAACAATTGAACCAGCTGGAGACTTTGACACAAGACAAAACAGAACAGATGTTTCAAAACCGATCAGATAACGTTACTATGGCTTATGGGCTTTGTATGGCAGGCAGTAACGTTAGCCAACTAGTTTACGGTTAGACTAGGCTAGCTATCGATAACGTTACACTGACACAACTTAAGTTAATGCTCTGAATTCACAGCTAATATCAAATCCATAACTTTTTCATCAAGTTAAAATTTCCAGGTCAACCACAAATAATCCCACTACCTTTTAATATAATCCGATAACTAATTCAATGCCGATTTGTTGCTTTGCCCACTTACCACTTCAAGACCATCTGTAAAACATTGCCAGCTCAACGTGCGAGACGAGTGAGTTGCTTGAACATACACAGCAAAGATTCTAGAGCGCTACGCGCGTAGCGCTCTAGATTTGATATACACAGACACCATATTAGGAAAAAGGGGCGGGCTGATGCTGACCAATTTATTACACATCCAGAAGAATTTGAGTCGTTATAGGCTCTGGTAATTATGGAGCATAATAGGAATAAAGTTGTGACAAAAAAATTATCAGGGAGGAAAAATCTGAGGGGGCACGTGCCCCCTTACTTTGAATGGGCATGACGCCACTGTCTTTAACAACTTTACTTTTATGTCCAATGTGTGAAGTCATATATTGGTCTTCCTCTAATCACCACCTCTTTGGCCTGCAATGAACTTCTCTGGATGTAATGTACAACATTAACGCCCAGAGAACACATCATAGTGTCCAAACATAATGTACTGGCTGATATATTATGTCATGACAGAGCTAAAGTGTTAGAAGCAGTAAACATTAGATTAGAGGAAACAGATTTAGTGTCTTTTTCTTTCTCTTTGAGTGTGTGCTGTGTGTGCTTGACAAGAGTTAGAGGAGGAAAGTTGTGATAGGAGAGGGCGTGTTAAATTATTCCCTTCACAGTTCTAATAGCCTGCATGCTGAGCAGACTTGAATTAGGCATTTAACTTTTTACAGATGAGTAAGAGGGCTGATACATGTCACTCTGACTCAAAGAAAGAAACCCGAAACTAATGCCTTTGTTAAGTACACTTATGGTTTATGGAACATGTTTTTTTCACTATATTGTGATATATTGAATAAGAATGAGAAAAATGGTTTAAGTGTTTTTTTATATATATTCTAAAACAATGTCAGTTTACTATCACAATAACATAATGGGATATACAGTATTATATTATAATATAATTAGTTTGATTTCATTCCTTATTTTTATAATAATAATTGTTTAATGTAATAAAACAATGTGATGCAATAAGAATAATGTAATATAAGAATACAATTACAGGAATCCATTAGGCAAGATAAAGATTTAAGGAATATTACACATCAAATCTATTTCAACAAGTTATTTCATGAAATTAGTTTTTAATGTTGGATATATCAGCTGTAACATGCAATAAATGTAATAAATGACCCCCCCCCCCCCCCCCCCCACACACACACACACTGTATTCTGTATAACTGACAGATACTGTAATTGGGCTATACTTTTTAAGCACAATAATAGAGGTCTACCATGTGCACTTTCCAGATTTTATGTAATTATGTCAATATTTAACTTGGTGTGTACATCATGCATTATGTCACTGGTGGGAACATATAATTTCGAATTTATCCTGTTAAGATTCTCACTTCTTATTTTCTTTTTTACACTAAATGATTACAGTATGTGTTACATAATGTATAACAACACCATGAGACAAATGTCATTGTAACAATTGAGTTAATATCGAATGATCCTAATATATTCAAATTGAATATATCACTTTTAAATCACTTTTTTTGAATACATCACAATTTTAAAGTTAACTGCAACAATTTCTAAAATGTAATGAATTTGTAATGAATCTTTGTAAATTTGTAATGAATCATAAAATGTAATGAATCTTTATTTTTTTTAAACATATTGATCCTGATATTATGCATGTATGTATATATATATATATATATATATATATATATATATATGCAGCCAAGTGCCTTTTAAAATTGAAAATTGCAATATATTTATTTCAATTAAATGGGTTTCATAAATGTAGTTAAAGAACTAAAGTTATTTTCACTGCACTCACATTGCCAGGCCACACAAGCAGCTGCAATAGTTGCATGCCACCAAAATGAAAATAAATTACATCAAGCTTCACATTCGTTCCATCGTTAGCTGACATTCGTTAGCTGACATTTACCTGGAAAACTTCCTGATGATAGCACTGCAGGAAAATGCAATCGCACATTGAAAAGTTTGGCATGTAGCTTCACATAGACAAACTGGCAGATAAGATCCCTTTGAAATCTGCTTTTGTTCAAACCTCAGGCTCACAGGCTGCTCTCTCTCTCTCACACACACACACACACACACACACACACACACACACACACACACACACACACACACACACACACACACACACACACACACACACACACACACACACACACACACACACACAAGTCAAGCACTCCCTGACTGAAGTGATTCCTACTCTCACTCACTCATTACCAAAATAGGAGAACTGCTCCAAATCCACATCCCTTGATGGAATCCAAAACCGACTGCTAATAAACTAATTGCTATTCATATTATGCCCATTTCCCATTTTGTTTCAGTGCATTGGTGAGCAACCTCTAATTTAATGAGAAATGTACATAACACAGAGATATGGAGAGATATACAGACACACATTCTCTGCCCAAGCATACATTTTTGATACCTGCACATTGTTGGGGGGGAAGTGATGCATGAGCTCTCATACGACATAAAACTCCAGTGGTCAGCAGCACCTGTTTGTATCATATGTATGACTTATTGACTGACTCTCCTTGAAATACACAAATGCGTACTCCCTTTCAGGGGTCTTGATATTAGATGGGCTTTCAGGAATCCAGTGCAAAGCATGCATGCATTTACAACTGTTTTGTGTTTTGTGATTTTAATAAAATAACAGTGTCAGAATAAAATATACACATATTTAGGAAAAGTCAGAGTCCTACAGCCACTTTGATCTATTATTTTATTAAGTTATTACACTGTAAAATTTAAAAATGTTCAAAATGACTGCCTTGGTAGTTCTAGTGTTAAAAAATAGTTTAAGAGATGTGCAAAATTGGTTTCAAATGGTTTTGATAAACTTGTAAATCATTATAAAGAAATAAATGTTCAGATAATCACAAACCTATGATATTTCCTATGATATTTTGTTTGTCCATGTTTCTGCACCACATGCGATAATGATATTAATAAGCAGTGAAGCAAATGTAATAAAATAAATATTAATAAAAGATTATAAAGTAAAGTAAATTGCATTTATATTGCAAATTTAAACACAGCAAAGCTGACCAAAGTACTGAACTTAAGGGAAAGTTAAATAGAAAAACAGAATAAAACAAAACAGAAGACAGACAATAAAACAATACTAAATAGATTAAAACACCTAGGAGAAGAGATACGTATTCAGCCTCTTTTTAACTCTTTCCCTGCCAGCGTTTTTGAAAAAAGTTGCCAGCCACGGCCAGCATTTTTTTTACCATTTTCACAAAAATGTCATGCTCCGCAGAATATTTAGTTGAATGAATATTTGAACATGCAATATATCAAAAGAAAGAACAGGGCCTCTGCTTTAAAAAAAACACACAAAAAAAAAAATCACTTGAGTGTACTCATAAAAAAGCAATATTTTGAGCAAAAAGCTGAGACTACATCTGGCTCAGATTCAGAAAGATGATCAAAACATAGATGGAGTAGATCGAGCAGGGGTGGTAAAAGTACTCAAAAATTATACTCGAGTAAAAGTATATATACCTAAATAAAAAATGACTCCAGTAAAAGTAGAAAGTCCTCCATTCAAACATCACTTGAGTAAAAGTACAAAAGTATCCGATTTAAAACGTACTTAAGTACCGAAAGTAAAAAGTAAATATTCAAACTGTAAATATCAATAATTAAACAGATCAATTGTTTTGGGAGTGATATGCAATGTTTTATTTGAACAAATTATTAGAAACCTGCAATTAAGAATTTGTTAGATTTGCAATCATAAGAGACAATGAAGTACCTTGCATCAATTTTAAACAATTTCATTAAGTTTAGTGACAGCATATTATGGTGCAATGACTGGTAGGCCATTCTTTGATACAAATTTTACAATTTCAATTCAATTATTGTGGTTTGATTCCAATCTTGATTCAATATAGATTCATTTAGATAAATATTTGGTACAGTAGATTCATGTTAATTTTTAAATTAAGAAAATCTCACCTAATTCTGTAAACATAGGCTAGAGAGCCCTGTCAGCTGGTATTATTAAATGTTAAAAATACATGTGATCTTTATTATAACAACTTTATAATATTTTAATGATAGCTTATAAGTAAAAATATAATAAATATATAGTGCACATATTTAGCAAAATACTAATTTATACTAATATTAAATATATTATAAAATACTAATTTTTTTAGCCAACTAACGTGCTATGGTCATTAAATGTTTTTTTTTTTCCCTGAGGTAAATGTAACGTTATGTGACATTGTTCTCCAGCTGTTTTATTGACCTCTTTCCGCGGTTGAAAAACACTGATTTATTGATATTATGTATATATATATATATATATATATATATATATATATATATATATATATATATATATATATATATATATATATATATATATATATATATATATTATGTACGATATACATTTCAGGAAGTTGTACTGTATCTTTCAACATAGGCTACCTATTATTGTTAATTTGTCTTTATTTACAATTAACTAGTAGTAAAGAGATTAACGGCACCCCATAGCAGGCGCTAGCTATCTGTCACGTCACATTTAAAAGCTCCAAAACGGTATTTATTGTTTGAATTTCGTAATAAAATGGACAGAATCTGAGAGCTGAGAATTTGTTTTATATCAAAAGTAACCTTCTCTTTCTTGTCTGTCGGTGTCAATGTCCTCTATGCTTCACGATTTTTCTCTGCGTGAGAAAATGGATGTGTGTCGTGAGAGCTTGTGGAAAGTGTCAATTGCGTGAGTCTCACACTGAATGAGTGAGAGTTGGCAGCTCTGCAATAGACATGTTCCATAACATTAGCTGCATCAAACAGAAGATGTGCAAGAAACAAGGTAAGCGGGAATCTCGGGATCATTGCTGGGCAGAGCTGCACCTTCACCAGTTTCTGCGGTCATCTTCCACAATGGCGAACTAACTGCTATGTGAGCGTATGCTGGCAAAGTCTCGCGCGTACTTTTTTTCCAAATAAAACCAAGTTTTTCATTGGTTTGGAAAGCCAGTGTAATAAATACTTGGAGCGGGCATGGGGAAATGTAACGGAGTAAAAAGTAAACTTTGTCTTTAATATTGTAGTGGAGTAAGAGTAAAAGTAGATGCAAATAAAATATACTCAAGTAAAGTACAGATCCCCGAAAAAAATACTTAAGTAAATTAACGAAGTATTTTTACTTCTTTACTTACCACCACTGAGATCGAGTCTATCAACACCCCTAATGCTTGCACAGTCCTGTAGCTCATCCTGGGTCAACATTTAATTCAGTAAAATTAGGCAGTTCCCTTTCGAAAGGGAACTCGCACTGCGTCGATGACGCTTTGGGGAACACCTCAGGCGTGACAGGTGTCTGAAATCACTATCAAATCACGTCAATCACATTGACCGGCGACAGCCCGTGAATCATTAGCGTGAATGATTAACGTGCGACCTGGAACTATATAAGGGCACCTTGCAAACATGACAAATCATCTCATTGTCTTCAGGGACTGTCTGTTTGAAAACGCTACTCAAAGAAACGTTAACCACACGAGCTGTGCGTTTCCTGCCTGCGAGAAGAGCGCGCACGGGAGGTTCTCGAGGGAACCCTCTGTGCGAACTGTGAGCGTTTTTCTCTTAAAACGCTCTGCTCTCGTCTGGCCCTCTTCTCGAGTGAAGGGGGTTCAACGTCTGATCCTTGTGGTCCAGGTCCCGCTCGTGCCGAGGCAGAGCGGCGACTTGCATCATGGGCTCCCAGATAGAGCTCATCGATCACCTTGAGAGGGCTGTAAACCTCTCAGATGATTTGACGGCTGACGAGGGCGAACTACAGGTCGATGATGAGGATTTTTCACCGACGGTTTTCTGCAGTTGCTACTCTTCAGGACGAGCAGGAGATGGCCGAGGAGGTTTATAATTAGGTAGATCCTAAACCCTCTCAGCCACCCTGCCCCGTGTATGCAGAGCTGGTGGATGTTGTGGAGCTCGCCGCCGGCAGGCTGTAGCTGCCTTGGCAACACGCTAGAGGAGAGACCACTCGCGGTTTCTCCCCGGCCATACACCACCAGCTCAGGTGAGCCTTCCATTCCTTCCTGATCTTCACACGGAGAACGAGAGGGCATGGAAGAGCCCACAATCTGCCCGTATTCACCGACATCAACGGGTTCGTTTCGCTGATGTTGAGGGGATCGCAGAGCATAGGTATGTGTCGATGCCACCCATTTGACGAGTCGTTTGCAAACTATCTCGTGTCTGGGCAGGCGTCGACACTGGGAGCTCCAACCCTGCCATCCAACCCTGCAGCATTTCAGGCTGGTGCTTCCCTGCACACCATGGCGGTCCTGCAGGCATACCAGGCCGACCTGCTGCAGGATCTTGACCAGGGGGCAGGGATGTCCCCTGAGGTGGTTACTGAGCTGCGCCGAACCACGGATCTTGCGCTCCGGGCCACCAAACAAACTGCTGCCGCGATCGGTTCGGTCGGTCGATGGCGGCCACGGAGAGACATCTGTGGTTAAACCTGGCCGACGTCAGGGAGAAAGAGAAGGCCTTTCTCCTCGATTTGCCGGTTTCGCCCTCTGAACTCTTGGCACCTCCGTGGAGGCGGTGCTTGGGAAGTTCAGGGAGGTGAAGGTGCGCTCAGCTGCTTTTAGGACCTGCGTACCGCTGAGATCCGGTTCCACGCCCAGGCAGGCGGGAGGGTCTGGCCCTTCACGGTCCGAGGACCGTAGACAGGGCCAGAGAGCCAGTGTCACCTCTCGTGCGCCCCCCTCCGTGGAGGAACAGGGCGCAGAAGAGGCGTGACTCCCGCCAGAAGAGGGATCTGAGGGAGGTTATCCAGCACAAGCGCACACAGCGTCGCTGATGGATAATCTCCCCGGAGGGCTTCAGTACATCACAGCCCTCTCCTCTTTTCTGACTCCCCAGACGTTCATTACATCAAGCCTGGGGCTGGACCTATGATAAGAACGATGTTCCAATGGCCCGCCTAGGCTTGGTTAGTAGAAACGCCTCTTTCAGGCATGTAAAGTGGTGGACCCCAGGTTCATAAAGAACTATCTGGCGAGTCTTCACTCTGCACGCCGCAGGTGAGCTGACTGGTCTTTTTAAGAGTAATTTTTTTTTGTGAATTAAAATTCCGAAATGTATCTCTCTACAGACCTCATTCCCTATATAGAGCTATGGGTCATGTCAAGGTAATAAGCTAAGAGATGTTTCCTGGATTATTAGGGCCCTGAAGTTCCCCGTTAGGTGGCCAGAACGATAACTATGTTAGCCTTCGGGCTGTTAGCCACCTCAGGGTAGAGTAGTTGGTCTCTCTCTCATAGATTTTTTTACTTAGAGTGTTGACTGATGCTAGAGCTTCAAATAGATCTTATGTCCGGCCCACGGGACCGTTTGACTTCTTCCTGAGTATTTCGCCCCTTGAGCTCTGTTTGGGTTTTCAGTAGGCTGAGCGATTCTGCAGCCCCTTGTATGGAATAATACAGACTATATTCTTTAGTAAGGCTGTGGCTCCTCCGAGCCCTCAGATAGATCTATGCTTGCAGGCTGGCCCTCACCAGGGCTGCCTCTGTAGCTGGCCTAGGCTGTGCCAGGGATAATGGAGGCGCTCTGCTAAAAATAGCATTTCTTCCTCTGACCCTTCACTTTGTGAATGTAGGTTTCTAGCATCCCTGTATAAACAGCCTCCTCCCATGGGAGTCGTTAGGCCAAGGCCCGCCCCCTTCTCTGCATTCTGGGGTGACTAGAGTAATGCAGCGTGGTGCAGAGGATGGTTTATAAAGGACATGGTAGGCCTCAAACAGGCCTCCGTGGTATGTCTTTATTGAGCAGGGTTAGGCCGTCTTTCGCTTCACGAAGAAGACTGGGTCTGTCTGCACCACCCTGCCGTGCAGAACTGGCATACGGATTAGGCCGCCAGTATAGGCTTGACTCACCTCGCTGAGCTACTGCTCGAGCGCTGGGTTATAGGTGGTTGGCTTTCATTCAAGCCCCACTCCCCTAGGTTGGGCACAGATACATTTCTGTCACCCCTAGAGCCGCTGGCAGGCCCGCACCCTGGTACCCTCAGGGTGAGGTGTGAGTATTCCCCTGTGATACAGGGTAGGTTTGAGCACTTCACTCCCAGTTCTGTATTATCCTACCTCGCACCACTATGGCTCGGGTAGAGTAGGAAGTAAGCCTTCACTTCTTCTTTGGTCGAAGTACGCTCCCCTGAACCCAGAGCATTGCCCAGAGCTGACGCCCATGCATAGATGGTAGGCCCCTGACTAAGTAGTAGTATATATTTATTGTCCCTTTAGGGAAATTCTTTTTCACATTTCCAGAAACGTTTTGCCTCATACATTGTGTATATTCACGGCACATATAGACATACATATTTCATACACAGTAGACATTTGACATAGCCATATATGGGAGAAACATATATTATTGCACTGCATACGATTTATTTTATCTGTGTGGCTTTGACCTTATTGAGTGTTTGGATGGCTGAAGGAATTAGGCTTCTGCTGAAGCGAGTTTTATTGCATCTTATGCTTCTGAACCTTCTGCCAGAAGGTAGGAGTGAAAAGTATCGACTTAGTGGGTGAGTAATGTCCAGGGATATTACATGAGCGATACGTGTGATGGCTTTAGTGTTTAGTTCATGTAGATTTGGAGTGGGCAAACCTATTATTTTGGAGGCGGTATTGGTTATCTGTGTAAGTTTGTTTCGTTTTTTTACAGTAAGCATGTTGAACAAGCAAGTGGAACAGTATAGTAGGATAGGTTGAACAATGCTAATATATAGTAGTAGGAGTAAATGGGGGGCAACATGAAGTCCTTTTAGTTTACGCACCGCTGACAATCTTTGGGTCCCTTTTTTCTGTATGTCTGTTATGTGGTGTTCAAAGGTGAGGTTATTGTCAATTATGAGTCCAAGATATTTGAAATGGTCTACTATCCCTACTGTTTCGTTGTTAATGATAATGGGGTGGTGGAATTGTGTCGATCCAAAAGCAATTTCTTTTGTTTTGCTGATGTTGAGTTTTAGATAGTTATTTCCACACCATTGCGTAAAGTGAGAAACTGTGTCAAGATATTCTTGAGTTGAATGAGTGTCTGTGAGTAGTCCAAGGATTGCAGGGTCATCAGCATACTTAAGGAATATGATGTTGGATGAGGGGCTGGTACAGTCGTTTGTGTAGAGGGTGTAAAGAAAAGGGCTTAAAACACAGCCCTGCAGGGCTCCTGTGTTGGAGGTCAGTATAGGTGTGGTTGTTGAGCTTACCCGCACAGCCTGTTGTCTGTTGGTGAGGAAGTTGTGAAGAAGATTAATCAGGTGGGAGGGGACATTGAGATGGAGCAGTTTCTGGATCAGTAGATGTCTCTGAATAGTGTTAAATGCAGAGGTGAAATCTGCAAACATGATCCTGGCAGTCGTGCCTGGAGAATCCAGGTGTTGTAGGACGAGGTGCAACAGTTATGCTACAGCGTCCTCAGTGCCTCTCTCGGCCTTATAGGCAAATTGGAGGGGATCTAGATGTGAACGGACGTGTGGCAGGATGGTTTGTAGCAACAAATACTCCAGACACTTCATCAGGATGGGTGTGAGGGCAATGGGCCAGAAGTCATTGAGTTCTTTGGGACGTGGTTTTTTGGGTACTGGAATTATTGTAGCTGTTTTCCAGAGGGTGGGAATTTTGCATTGATGGTAGACTTCACAGAAGAATGGATGGATTATTGCAGAGAGTTCAGTGGCACAGGTCTTAAGCACCTTTGCTGGAATCCCATCAGGCCCTGGGGCCTTGCCTGGCTTGCATCTCCTCAGTTGCCACCTGACGTCCTCCTTTGAAAAGGGGGCTGGGTTGTTTGGGTCCAGCTGGGGGAGTGCATCCAACTGACTTTGACACTCCTCTGAGTAGTCAACTGAGTCGAACCGGTTAAAAAAGATGTTCAGCCGATGCCCTCGCTCTGGTGAGATTGGAGTGCTGGGTCTGGGTGCATTTCCTATCAGTGTTTTGGTCATCTGAAAGGATTCTCTGGTGTTCATGGAGCTGAATTTTTGTTCCAGTTTATTCTTGTATAGTTGTTTGGCTTTAACTACCTCATTTTTTACTGCTCTGTTTGCTATATTAAGTGCTGTCCAGTCCTTGAGCTTGAAAGCTCTGTGTTTTTCCTTCAGGCTTTTTCTTAGCTGATGTGTAATCCATGGTCTAGAGCAGTGGTTCTCAAACTTTTTAGCCAGCGACCCCTAAACTAACATCGACGAGAACTCGCGACCCACTACCTACCACAGTATACACATTCAATAAACAACAAAAAAGTTATTTTAAATCCACATCCACTTCCTATGGAAGCTTGTTTCCACCCAAGCATAAAAAATAAAAAAGGTAATTGCGACTTTATGACTTTATAACTCGCACTGCAAGTTTATATTTCACAATTATGAGAAAACAAGTCAGAATAGCGAGATGTAAACTCGCAATTTTTAGATAAAAAAATCGCAATTATCTTTTCAAATGTTTTCTTATATGGCGGAAACAAGCTTCCATAACTTCCACTATATTTACTGTATATAAATTTAGGCTTACCTTTCAGTGGGATGGATGCACTTGTTTTTCGGTGCACAAAAGCTTAATCTGTGGCCTGATGTTGGATACAGCTACTTGCAGGTCATCCTCAACATCAAGACGTGATCTGTATTTATTTTTCATGTATGTAACAGCGGAAAAAGTCTGCTCGCACAAATATGTAGGTCCAAACGGAACTACAAATTTATCCATTCTTGCAGTTGCAGTTTCCACGTGCAGTTGCGTGCTGTATTGATAACTAGCGATCAGTCGCCGACTTAGCCGCACGGTGACGTCATATCTTAGAGTCACAAAATATTATTTAACATTTTTTTTAAACCTTCTAATCACTTCTGTCTTTAGAAATCTGAAAATATTTAGTTGTAATCTTAATTTTTTAGTATTGAAAAATATTTATTGTACTCAGAAAATACATACATTTTTCAAACCAACTTGCGACCCCTTGAAATCATTCCGCGACCCCCAGTTTGAGAACCACTGGTCTAGGGTTAGGGTATTTTTTTATTTTCTTTACTGTTATTGTAGTCTGAATACAGGATACTGGGGCCTCCGTTGAGGCAGAGTGGCGTATGTTGTACTCCCCTTGTTTTAATGTGTAATCCATGGTCTAGAGTTAGGGTATTTTTTTATTTTCTTAACTGTTATGGTAGTCTGAATACTGAATACTGGGGGCTCCGTTGAGGCAGAGTGGCGTATGTCGTACTCCCCTTGTTTTAAAGCAACACGCCGACTTTTTGGGACTTTATCTTATTCAGCGTATCCCCCAGAGTTAGATAAGTCCATACATACCTTTTTCATCTCCGTGCGTGCTGTAACCCTGTTTGACGCACCCACCGCTAGCCTAGCTTAGCACAAAGACTGGATGTAAATGGCTACAGCTAGCATACTAATCCCAATAAGTGACAAAATAATGCAAACATTTTCCTATTTACATGTTGTGATTTGTATAGTCACAGAGTGTACAAATAACAAGGTCATATGAGACACAGACATCTTTTAACCGTATAAATACTAGGAACTATATTCTCAGAAGGCGAAGCACTGCTACTTGGGCGGAGTGATAACCGCAGCACCTGAGACGCACCGTTGTTTCTTACGTCAACAAAACCAACATGACTAACTAGCTAGTAGCGGACGTGAATGGTGATCATGGCTGACTTTGAGGAATTTTCAGATGATTTTTACTTGGTATCAAACCAAGATCCAGAACCATATCGTTTTGAGCCAGAATACACAGACGAGGAGTTACAAACTTTGGTAGCTGATAGACAAGATGCCGAACAGACTGAGGAGGTCGAGGGGAGAATCAGAACGAACACGGACTGGTGGTGTAAATGTGGAACATGCCAACCTATGCCGACAGAAACCGAGTGCCTTTGTTGTAGTGAATGGGACAGGGTATTGCCATCGATGGCAAGGCTTGATGACAATGAAAATCTTTGCGTCACTATCACGGAGGATTTCTCTGCCCTAATACACCCGGCAGTTTTCGATTTTTTTTCCCGTTGTGACAAGATCAACTGGAAGAAACGCCCCATGCAGAATGAACCTAATGGACTGCTGTCTACCAAGTAAGTGAATTTGTAATACTCATGATGCATACCGGTAGCATAATGCAATTGTAGTATATACCATAAGTTACACGTATACACGAATTATGCACACATGCCAACTGACATAGCACCCTTGAAATAGCCTGTCATGATCACCCGTATAACGTTACTTGATTGCCTAGCTATTCATACAAAGTTTTCTGTGCTCTTAGTCAATACAGGTTGGTGTCCTACCACATAGTATTAGAGTCGGAAACAACTACCAACAATGCCTCCTGTCCTATAGCCTCATCACCGCAAAGAAGCTACTTCTCATGCATTGGAAAAATAAAGAAACACCCACCACAAAGTTATGGCTCAGTGATCTTACTAACACTCTCTACTTAGAGAGAATAAAATATATTCTTATGGATAAACTCCCACACTTTGAAAAACGTCTCGGTTACGTATGTAACCCTAGTTCCCTGAATAGGGAACGAGAAGCTGCGTCAAACGCTGTGGGAACGCCCCTGCGTGAGTGCGTCATGAAGCACGTATGGAATCAGTCCAATGGCAAGACGGAACGTCATAGGCGGGTGACGTCATCGACCAGGAAACTATAAAGCACCCCAAAAACACAACCGCGACAGCTTCTGATAGGCCTGAAGCAAGTCGATCACGGGCATGCCGGGAGTATGGCAGAACGACGCAGCATCTCATTCCCTATTCAGGGAACTAGGGTTACATTCGTAACCGAGACGTTCCCTTTCAAGGGAACTCGAGCTGCGTCAAACGCTGTGGGAACGCTAATACCCACGTCGCCATAAGAGCAAGTGCCCGACTGTGTGAAATCAAAGTGCACATTCAGCCGAAAGCACCCGCGCCCCAGGAGTGGAGCTGAGGTCTAGGTCATAAAACCTAACGAATGTATGCGGTGAGGACCAGCCTGCCACATCACAAACGTCATGAAGGGAAACTCCTGACAAAAGAGCTTTGGAAGCAGCCATACTCCTAGTAGAGTGAGCTCGTACAGCCAAAGGTGAAGGCTGACCAGCCGACTCATAAGCAAGTGAGATGGCCTCGACCACCCACTTACTCATCCTCTGTTTAGATGCAGGACACCCCTTTCTGGGTGACCCAAAGCAAATGAACAACTGTTCAGATTTCCTCCACAGGGCAGCTCTGTGGACATAAGCATCTAAAGCCCTGACAGGGCAGAGTAAATTAAGTCTTTCCTGGTCTGACGACATAAAAGGAGGAGGACAGAAAGCCTGCAGTACTATAGGTCTAACAACATTGGTAGGGACCTTAGGAACATAACCTGGCCTAGGATGGAGGAAGGCCTTCACCATAACAGGCGAAAATTCCAGACACGAGGGAGCAACCGAGAGTGCTTGAATGTCTCCAATTCTTTTAAGAGACGAGATAGCAAGAAGAAAGATAGCTTTAAGGGTGATGAACTTCTCAGAAACTTCTTCAATGGGCTCGAAAGGAGCCAGGGAGAGACCTTTTAATACAATGGCCAAGTCCCAGGTCGGCACCCTCGTGCGAACTGCTGGCCTCAGCCTGAGAGCACCACGAAACAAGCGTGTTATAAGTGGGTGCCTCCCCAAAGAGACTCCTGTCAAAGGGACATGGTAAGCAGCTAGTGCCGCCACGTACACCTTCAGTGTGAAGGGGGATAACCCTGTGGAGAAACGCTCCTGCAGGAACTCCAGCACTGCACCCACTGGGCAGTTAACTGGGTCCAGCCGGTGTTCTCCACACCAAGAAGTGAATAGTTTCCACTTCAAGGCATATAACCTCCTCGTGGAAGGAGCTCTGGAGTGAAGGATGGTCTCGACAACCTCGGTTGAGAGACCTGCACTTACGAACTGGGCCCCCTCAGAGGCCAAGTCCACAATTTCCATAGTTCTGGGCGGGGGTGAAGGATCAACCCACTCGCCTGAGAGAGTAGGTCCCTCCTGATCGGAATCTTCAGAGGAGAGCCGTCGAGGAGAGAAACCAGGTCCTCAAACCATACTCGGGCCGGCCAGTACGGGGCTACCAACAGTAGACTGACCCTGTCCAGGCGAACCCTCTCCAGAACTCCTGGGAGCAGAGCAATCGGGGGAAAAGCGTACAGACGTGACCTCGGCCACGCCTGCACCATCGCGTCCAACCCCAGAGGGGCTGGATGGCTGAGGGAGAACCACAGTGGGCAATGTGATGTCTCCCTGGAAGCGAATAGGTCCACCTTGGCACGACCGAAACTCTCCCACAGGAGCTCCACCACCTCAGGGTGGAGTCTCCACTCCCCGGTTCTCGGGCCCTGTCTCGACAGGATGTCTGCCCTCTGATTTAGATACCCTGGGATATAAATTGCCCTCAATGAAAGTAGCTTCCCCTGGGTCCATAGGAGGATCTGGTGAGCCAGCTTGTATAACGGGCGCGAACGCAGACCCCCTTGATGGTTTATATAAGAGACCACCGCTGTGTTGTCTGACCGAACAAGCACATGATGGCCCCTCAGGTCTGGGAGGAAGTGTTTCAGGGCCTGAAACACCGCCAACATTTCCTGACAGTTTATATGCCACGAGAGATGATGGTCCTGCCACAGACCTTGGGCTGGGCGACCACTCATGATCGCCCCCCAGCCCGTGAGGGAAGCATCTGTCGTTAGCGTTACACGACGACAAAGAGCTCCCAACACGGGTCCTTGGGAGAGGAACCAAGGTTCTTTCCACATGGCCAAAGCACGAAGGCAGCGCCGCGTGACTTTGATCATGCGAAGTGGGTTTCCCCTCGGGGAGAACCCCTTGGCCCTGAGCCACCACTGTAATGGTCTCATGTGCAGCAGGCCGGAAGGTATAACGTTGGATGCTGCTGCCATCAGACCAAGCAGTCTCTGGAACTGCCTTACAGTGAGCAGCTGGCCTAGCTTCACTTGCTTTACGTTTGAAAGAATCGAGGCGATACGAGCAGGCGTTAGACGCGCCAGCATCGTCCTCGAATCCCATATAACCCCGAGGAAAGAGGTTCTCTGTAATGGAGATAGCACACTTTTCTTGGAGTTCAGCCTCAGCCCCAACCTTCTGATATGAGCGAGAACGACATCTCGATGCCGAACCGCTTGATGCTCCGATTGAGCTAAAATCAACCAATCGTCGATATAATTCAGGATACGAATGCCCTGGAGGCGCAGTGGAACTAACGCTGCATCCATGCATTTCGTAAATGTGCGGGGTGACAAAGCCAGACCGAACGGAAGAACCCGATATTGGTACGCTTCGCCCCCGAAAGCAAACCTCAGGAACTTCCTGTGTTGTGGAAGGATGGAAATGTGGAAGTACGCGTCTTTTAGATATATCGTGACAAACCAGTCCTCAGACCTGATCTGTGACACGATCTGCTTGATAGTGAGCATCTTGAACTTGAGCTTCCCTACTGAGCGATTCAACTGGCGTAGATCTAAAATTGGACCCAACCCCCCATCTTTCTTAGGAACGATGAAATATCGGCTGTAAAAACCTGATTCTCTGCTGGGAGGAGGAACCCGTACTATAGCCTCCTTTAGTAGGAGCGTTTTCACCTCTTGTTCCATTACCAGAGCCTGCTCGGGGCCCACCACGGTGGGCAGGACCCCGCTGAATCGAGGAGGACGAGATCTGAACTGGATCGCATAACCTTTCTCTATCGACTGCAGGACCCACTGAGATACTCTTGGAAGATTTTTCCACTCTGCCAGAAAATCTACTAAGGGTACCAGTCTCTCGAGACTGGCCTCTGGAATATTTTGAGCAGCAAACACAGCGCCCTGTAACGGCGCACCGGCAGGGAACAACTGGTTTAACTGCTCTGGACCCCTCCTCGGAGGGGGCGAGCGTCCCTCGGGAAAAAACTCGCTGGGACCATCTGCACCCCGGCATAAAGGCAGGGTTGGCAGAACGGGCCCCTGAGGGCACCGAGAGAGAATGGGCACCGACTGAAGCGGTGAACTCCTTTCCCTCACGGTGGGGACTACCCTCAGCATCCTGACGCCAGAGGCGTCTTCTTCTTAGACGAAGCCTTCCTAGCCATAATAACAGTCCTCAGATCAGTTTTACCGCTGGAAGACTTCGCCTGAGAGTGACGCGTCTGGTCCCACTGTTTAGTAGGGGGGGGGCACGAGACGCGACACTCTGTTTCAGCTTGATAAGCTTGCAAAATTGACATAGTATGCAAGCATGAACTAGCCTGACCTGCCGCCAAATATGCTTTGTATTTCTGAGAGGCTTGGAGGGCAAAGCTGGTGCCTTAAGAGACGATGCAGACTCAGAAGAGAGATGACTAGCGAGTGCTTCTTCTACCTTAGGCATCGCTCCATAACCATGTAATTTTCCACGACTTCGACACCTCAGTGTGGAGGTCGGGAAAGAACGGAAGGCACCGGCGTGGAGGTTGAACACGCGAGGGCAGAAATCTTTCATCCAGTTTGCTTTTTACAACAGACTCCTGCCTAACAGCTGGCCTCTCAATGCTTAATTTAGCAACCACACGAGTGAGCACCTCCATAAGCTCCTCAGATTCAGGGGAATGAGGTGACGAGTCCTAAACATCGACTGTCTCAACACTCACAATATCCAGCTCCTCAGAACTGGATAAATGTAATACTGGTGCCTCAGCCTGGGAGGAAGAAACCGCAGCGCGTGCTTCCACACCCGGGACTGAGGCACTGGATCTGACAGGTGAAGGCTGAGATAAGGCAGAGCCCGTCTCAAACCCCGCTGTTAGATTCATCTGCGATCCCCACGATTGAAGCCTTCGCTGTGCCTCAGCAGCAGCGGGACCCAAACCGCGGGGAGCGCGCACCGAACCACTCTCCTCGAAGAGTGATCGGCAGGAGCGGAGCGTTCTCAGAGGCAAACGCTCGCAATGCTCACAATCAGCCCCCTTGAGAGCTGACTGGCCATGCTGCACTCCCAAACAAACAACACATAGATTGTGTGTATCCCCACCAGTGAGATAACGAGTACATGGGGGAACACACTTTCTATACAGCTGCTCGCTCGCCATTATATATATATATTAGGGCTGGGCAAGTTAACGCGTTATTATCGCGTTAACACATTTATTAATTAATGCCGACAATTTTTTTATCGCACGTTAACGCAGTTTTTTTTTTATTATTATTATTTTGAAAGTCCGTTGCTCACTGGCTCTGAATACACATAGGCCTACAGTCAAACCATGATCACAGGAGGGGTGGGATGTTGGTCAGCCAGCAAATAACCCACCCAAATAAGCAGTGGAGAGAGGCAGGTTCTCTCTGGTGAACAGTTAAAGGGTTGCGCTCCGCGAGTGAATGACAGGCGCTCTATGGATAGTACCTATAAAACCTATAGATAATAACTATTTAGATTCTGGAAACTCACTAACAGCGAGCCGAGGATCAGTCTCTCTTCTAATGATTTGTGCTGCGCGTCCTTTATAAAAAGTTATAGACAATTCAACTTCGGCAACGAGCGGGCGCGTGCTTGAGGCGAGCATGACCGCAACAGTTTCACAGGAACGCACCCGCTTGTCGCTGCACCTTGTGCTCGACCACTTCACCTCACTCTTGGCTGATTTATACTTCTGCGTCAGACTTACGCCGAAGACAATACGCTATAGACTACGCGTTGGTTTTCATTTATATCTCTGCGTCGTTGTCCGCGTTGACGCGCAATTACACATGCAGAGGGAGCATGTGAAATCCGGGGAGCGGTTGTCGCAATCACAGCGCTTGCGGTACGCGTAGAATTGACGTTACATTTTTGGAGAGGTGCACGTCAGGGTACGCCGAAGTGTACGCGCGCTACACAGCAACAGCGTGAGTATAAAGTATAAATTGTTTTTTTTACTCTGTTTAATGTAATCTTACGTGGGAAACCATGGCATGACCAAACCTAAGCTACTATAAGTAACGTTGGTCGACTTATATAGTAGTGATCATGACCTCTGACTACTACATAGACTGTTTCTGCTGCTCCCTGATAAAAGATACCTGTTGATACCTGTTCAGAAAAAAAAACAAGAAAACTGGACTCGTTTTAACAAACTAGATATAAGGTAATGCCCTGGCAGTGGCAAATAGCTTTGTTTAAATATTTGATTTGATTACATTAATGTTTAAATTGAGATTTGAGATTACTGTGTAAAGGGAATACTGCTGGTAAAAAAGCACCTTATTTGTTTAAAGTTATTGCACTTTTGTGTATATAGCAGTACATTTAAATCAAAAGTGCGCAATACACTACTTTAGAAGTAGTTATTCAATTTTGCGCATAACAATGCGATTAATCGCGATTAATCGCAAGAAAACCATGCGATTAATCGCGATTAAAATTTTTTATCGTTGCCCAGCACTAATATATATATATATGACTGTATGTTTTTTTTTTTTAATATATATATAGTGAAAACTCCTGCTTAGTAGACACTAAATGACAGACAAAAAACACTTGGACAGAATTCACACACAGAGCGCTTGCTGAAGACACAGAAGCTGTCGCGGTTGTGTTTTTGGGGTGCTTTATAGTTTCCTGGTCGATGACGTCACCCGCCTATGACGTTCCGTCTCGCCATTGGACTGATTCCATACGTGCTTCATGACGCACTCACGGGGGCGTTCCCACAGCGTTTGACGCAGCTCGAGTTCCCTTGAAAGGGAAGTGTGGTCACCTCTCATTCACTATCTCTCTCCTGGCAGTGGAAATTAATGTTTCCCTCTAACTATAATAAAGTAATATTTAGACGGAAGGATAAGGCTGGGTAGGGTGGGAAAGAGGGATTATGTAGTTTTTATTTTATTTTTCTGTACTCTGTATGTTTATCTGTTGATTCTGTTCTTTTTTTTTCTTTTTTTTGACATTGTTGTATGTTCTAAAAACAAAAAGAGGACAGTATGTCCTAACTGCACACATTATACTCCTGTGTATGATGTAGATAATATAATGATGTGAATATGTGCTCTAATAAAAATATTTGAAACATAGTATTGGAGTGGGCCCTGAAGGGAGAAACTTTGGGTAGAAGCAATCGTAAACCATTGCCATCATGTGTGGTTGGTGCCATTCGAAGAAAATATCCCTCAGAGACTGGTGTCTATGTGGGATTTCAAGAGGCGGAGGATGCAATTGAAATGTTGTAAGTATGTATGTGTCAACACTAATCATACATAAAGTAATTAGCCTATACTACATGTCTCTATCATACACAATTGCATAGACTATATCTATGAATAAAGATATGTGACAACATAACATAAAAGAGCAACCTACGAATATCAGAGTAGTAGTAATCAAGGAAATATATGATTGTATTGTCCCTGACTATATTAGTCTGAATACACTTTGCATATTCTACTCAGCTTGTCTGATACTTTGACACTGGTCTGTGAAACTACACTGCCTTACAGTTTCTTCTCTGCCCACATAGGTTCCATCCTTTGACCTCCTACAAGACAGCAGAGCATTATTTCATCTTGAAAATATGTGAAACCTTGGTTTGCTTTTTATTATTGTAATATTTTATACTTCAAATACATTATTGCAACATCTACATTTGTCTTTTCATTTTTATTGACAACATATGGTGTGTAGTCAGTATGAGATTGAACACCTTTTACTTTACAACTTGTAGGCCTACACTAGGCAAATAAGAGAACAAGAGAAATCATGAGAAATATTGTTATTTATTTTACAATTGCTGTACAACAATAACAAAAACAATAGCCTATACAACAATAACAAAAAAGGCACTTTGGGTGACAGTGGTGACAGAGTGAAAAGCAGGCCTATGGAATTTTAGGTGGGTGGGGTGGGTGACCATTTATTTATTTATAACCGTATCATACCATTATGAGTCTGGACCTGTGAACCTTGATGTGTGTACGGCAATGACATCCTCCTTCCAGGGTTTTGAAACTCTGGCGATGTTAGCAGCCAAATGGGGAACTTTGAAATGGGATAAGGGGTCTTGGTATTTCACCGATGGATCCAGCCTTCTCTGAATGACTGCATCCTTCATGTTGTTCCTGAAAGTCTGTGTTGTTTCCTGGTAGACAGGTCTGGCAATCCATTGTTTGGATTGTTTTTGAAAAACCACATTGTGTCTTTGGAGGCCTGAAATGAAAACCAGCATGACTGAGGAGTTTGGTCTGTTATGATTCTGATCTGAAAGTTATATTATTTGCCAGTTATATGAGCAAAAGTGTTATGTTGTAAATGATAAATATGGTCAATTATATATTTAGGCGATGCATTACATACAGATGATTACTGACGTGTGTATGGCTGAAAACTCTGAAGTATCAGGAGGATATAGTGTTCAATATAATATATGTTTAGTACTTACCAGACTCTGTTTTTGCTTGTTCTTGTTGTGTTTCGTGGTTCTCGTTATGGTCCATGACTGCCAACATTGTTCGTGCTTGCATTGATGCATATTCAAAGTGCAATCTTTTGGGACAGTATTTTAGAAGGACATTATGGAAGACCTCAAGTTGTCCTGGTGAAACAGAAATAAAGACAGTACAAATTAGAAAATACTGTATAAACAATACATGGAACACAGCTTACAAGTTGTGTGCATGATCTGTTGAAGATTGGCTTTATGTAATGTTCATTATTGTCTGTGGTGCAATATTACCTCCTAATACATTGTAAACCAGTTTCACATAAATAGTTCCCACAGAAACTAAAATGTATGGAGCCAATTCAATAGCTGTGAAGTCTTTTATAAACATACCTGTGTGTTTGAACAGTGCCATTTGTTCCAGGTCTTTCAGTAGGCGTGCATTCATGACCACTTCATAAAGGGCCTTATAGGCAGGGGAGTCTTCAGCCAACCATTTCTTCCTCCTTTGCTCATCCGCTGGCAGCTCAGTGTGGTAGCATTTATGTTCCATACCATCATCTTCCCAGCGATGGACCCCACAGATATGATGGAGAATTGACTTCCATCGTCTCAGCAATTCCTGACAGAAACATTAGAGCACAGGCAGAAATCTTTTCAGCATTGTCATAACATACAGGACGAAAAACTCATTTGAACAAAAATAGACCCTAATAAATAAAATAGATGTCCTAAGGTGATGTATGCAAGCCAGCAGTGGCATTCCACTGTGCACTATAGCTGCTTACAATATGCACATGAGAAATAAATTAGACTTTGCCTTTGCAATATGTCTGTGTGTATATAATGTATGATTGTGTACCTTTGGATCTCCTTTTGATTAGCTACAGCTCCACCACATGTGATTGCTCACACTCTTTATCCAAGGAGCAAGGTCCATGCAGTTCTTGCGATTGGATGCCAAAACCAATTTTTTTTCTGAATTCCTGAATTAAAATAAGGAAGCGCATTATAACAACAGTGCACTTCAGAAAACGCTTATTCTATATGGTAATTGTGATACACAGAGAAACCCCCAGACAGTACAGCAGAAGTATCAGGAGTTGTGAACAATAGCTTACAATAACAACAATAGACTAACCTTTTCCGGTATGCCATGGATCAAACTGGTGTTCTATATTTGGAAAATCCTCCCTCATTATTTTCCTGATAGAGGGATGTATGTCGGTTGTGACAACCTTTACATTGATCCCTTCATCTAGGAGCTTTTCCAATCCTTTCTTGAAACCCATTGGCTCCATGGCAACAGAACTTTTGGCCTGGGTCACCTAGAGGGAACAAGGATAATACTTTTTAGAACAATGACTGAAGTTTTGGATCTATTATTATATTTATTATTGAAAATTTTTACCTGAATCAACTCAAATGTTACAATCTGATTGGTGGAGTCATCCATGAAGGAATACGTTGTGTATTTGCAGGAATGGCCTGGGCTATCACTTCTCCCATCTCCGCAGATCTGCACTCCCTCACCATCCAGAGTCTGGCAGATGAGTCTTGCTCTTATAGTGTCCTCCTGCCTCTTGTATTCTTCTGCGATAACTGGAATCAGGTAGCTGGGCTATATGCTGTAGTGGGTGGTTTTATGGGGCAGCTGAATGTTCAAAAGCCCTGCCCAATCAGCAATGTCTGTGTAAGTAGCACCAGTGAAGAGTGTTGCTGCTACTGCTAGCAGGTTGTTCTCCGCCATTCCACGGACACTTGGGCATGATTCCCAATCTCCAGTGTGTCCACTGTTACATTTCCATATTTCATACATTTCAGCTCCACAAAAAGTGCATTTTCAGAAGAGTTCCATGAGTTTGGACTCATTAACCAGCCACTTTCTCTCTTCCTGCTTCCTGTGGTAGAGGTGGAGGGGCTTGTGTCAGGGACAAAACTGGAGTCTGCAAGATCAGTGGCAGGTTCTGAGGCAGGTTCTGAGGCCATGCTGATGTCCAAGGCTGATGTTGCTGAACTGATATCCATTTCAGAATAATCAATTTGTTGTGTTTCCTGTTGATGACAAACCAACATGGAAAAGTTTAGTTTCTCACGTCACCTTTACATGCATACATGTTTTTGAGGAACGTGTTGGTCTTCATTTGAAAATTAATTTTCAATATTCAGTTATCTGACTGTTCTATTTTGCAATTCATGGTGATCAAGATAAGTGTCAGCTGAATGATCAAAATGCATGTAAATGTTTTGATAACATTTTTTACCTATCATGGATAGATAACCTGGCTTGTAGCCTGCAGGTAGCCATCATCATGGATGATGAAGCAGTGTCCTATAAAGGAAATATAGATTTGTTGCATTTATCACACAGAACGCATAAAACCATTGAATGATAAAATATTAATTATCCTACCAATTGACGTGTCCAGCTGGGTGCCAAGGCAATCAATGGCTTTGTCCCTGTAGCTGTCTGAGCAGGATTTTGAGCTGCAAAGGTAGTGAGTTTTTTAAATCTGCAGTAGGTGCAGTACAGGTTTTTCGGGGGGTGGAGTGTGGTACACCTGCAAACAGGCTGGAAGCATCCTCAACTTCCAGCAGATCTGCAGGTCTGCTCAGCTCATCCTGATTAATAAATATCACAGAACACGAATAAAGAATTATTATTACAGGAATCGATATATTTTAAATTCAATTTATTACAGCTGAACCAAATGTATTCAACAGCATATAATACAGTAATGTTAGATAATTGCATTACAATAGGCTAGAATAAGGGGAAAGTAATAGCACAAGGCAAATTGTTTTTGCACAATGAACACACAGACAGTAGCCTACCCGTATGGACAAGGTCACTGTTTCTCAAAAAAAAGAAAACTGCCCCTCCCCCCTCCGATTCATTAGCAAGGTGAAGGCTACAGTCATGAGTTTACCTCTAGCTCCGCTCATTTGTTACTGGCAGTGTTGGGAGTAACGCGTTACAAAAGTAATGCATAACAGTAACATATTACTTTTTGCTGTAACGCAGTAGTGTAAGGCATTACTAATCAATTTTCAGTAATATTTTACTCGGTACATGTTCAGTAAGGCTTGCGTTACAACAGACTTTTAGTTTTAATTGTAAAAAAAAAAAAAAAACAGCAAGACCGCGAGACATTAACGAATGAAAAATGCAAGTAGGCTAAATTACCTGTTCGTGGTCAGTCAATAGCCGTGTGTGGTGTCCAAGTCTGTAAATAAAGACTAAATGGCAGCGTCTGATATATTTGTATAGCGATTTATTTTTTACAGGAGTGCCGTGAGGTAGCCTATGATTTCGGCCTCTGTGCTCGCGCTGGCCAGTGGAAAAGCGGCTAATGGTGAAGATGGCATGAAGAAGACTATACATTCGCGAGATGGACGTATGCGCATTAGGCTATTCGTTCTGTGTTTTCTTTCTAAACAGTTAGGCTATGTTTCTATTTTTTCATCACGCAATCATGTTTTTGATGCGGTGGTGACGCGTTCATGTAAGGGCGGCGGCGCTGCCGATAAAGCACCTAAAAGCTGTCACAAAGAACCGGCAAAAGCAATGATTATGAATATGTCAAATATAGCAAGGAGACATTTTAATTGTTTATTAATAAAGTCAAGATGAAGTTGACGATGCTGACTCGCGATCTTCGCAGTAGGCTAGTGAATGCACCAGAGAGAAATGCACATTTCATTTCATAAGCAGAGAGCAGTCTGTTTTCTTTCGTTTTGAATTGTTCTGTTTACAAGTAGACATTTCAATATAGATATATTTTTCAGGTCCGTGAATAGTTTACCTTATACGCTGAGTTTCGGTTCATTTGAGACGCGCTCCAGTTCACGGGTCGGCACCTCCGTGTCATGATTATAATTGTCTGCTATATTTAACCTACTTCTTATTTAGTAAATCCAGGCAATTGGTTGATGAAACATTGATTAAAATTAAGATACAATTAATACAAAACGAAATTCACTTTAAAGAAAGGCTTTCTGTGTAAGGTCTCTGTGAAAGTTTTAAAGCAGTCTTTTAGTGCTGCTTCAGAGCGGTTGCGTCCATAACGGAGAACTGTCACGTCTGTAACATTGTTTTTTCCTCATAAATGCGAACACGAAAAATAAAATAAAATGAATATTTTATGTTCTGTGGAGAGCCAACCCTTCTTCATCCGATTTGCGCAGTGTAATTCACAGAATTTAAAAAAAAAAAAAAATCGTTGCCTCCTAAAAGTTAAAGATTTTTTTGTCACGCATGACTGTCTATTTCCCTAATATTAAATATAAAACGCATGTGTAGACTGATATTTTTCTAATGTCTGGACTCCTTTCAGGGAGGAGCCTACTGTATGGATAAACAGACGTTTCAATAGTTTGGTATTAATGCATTTTCTGAAGTTTTGACTGCAAATGTCATGTCCATAACGCTGGAATTCCCAAATTTTAAATAATTTATCCTTAATTAGTTTTGTGATGTAGGTCTACATATTTTCTAATGTTAAGTTAACTTCAAATAATACTAATAGTAATTTAAAGATGTGGTGCATTGGATCTGGACGGATAACGCTGGGAGTTGGAAGGGGTGTCGCGATTCTGCAGGTTCGTGGATCTGAGTGTCGCGATTTCGGTTTCATATCGCATATCGTTACAGCCCTAGTCATTTTAGAATGTTACGTTCTACTTCTGTAGTTATTTTGGTGAAAGTAACTCAAAAGTAATACAGGAGTAATGTAACGCATTACAATTCTGAGACAGTAATATTGTAAGGTAATGAATTACTTTTAAATAACAGTAACAAGTAATATATAATGTATTACAGTTTGGAAGTAACTTGCACAACACTGGTTACTGGGGCGATAGAGCGCGTTCGTGACAACACAATACTAACATTACAGGGGATACATGGAGCCCGGGAACAACTGCAATAGTAGTTACCACCCTATTCATATAATAGTGTCACTAACGTTACATTAGATCTAGCTAATGGCACTGTTACAGTAGGCTAGTCATCTAAAACTATCGATGGGATGGCCGTATTAGGTAGTAGGCCTCTCCAGGCTTTCCTGTGAATGGTTCCCTAATGGTGCTGGGTTTATGAAGCTAGTGGCCTCTTGCTATCAATCTCAGCTAGCCTTAGTAGGCAGCTGCTGAAGGCGAGCTTGCGCCCTGGCTCACTAAAGTGTTCATTCTCTGCTACTGGTTCCCTCCCGGAACCCTTTTCTCTGTCTACAGCCTGGTTTGCCTACCAGGCGGACCTTGTGCTCCCCTCACCGAGGGTCACTATGAGCATCATGCAGCCTCCTAAGTCTGGTCAGACGGTCGCAGGCCTCTCGTGAGGCCTCCCAGTTAGATCAGCCCTTAGGCCTTCACAGGCCTCCTTAGTGTTTTGAAACACAGACACTGGGTTGATCCATGGATCGAGTAGAGAAACTCCCCTCGCTAGCAAGGGTTGGAAAGCACTATGCTGAGTCATACTCTCCGGGATATCCCATCTCTGAGATCCGGGCCGAGTGGTTCATTGCCAGCTTCGCAGTCCTTCGGGTTGGATGCCTTACTTAAGGCAACTGTCCAGAGGCTCTGTCTTCAGACAGACAGGAAGTGGCCAGACTAAGTGTCTATGTACTGACGCCAGGTCAGGCCGTCCTGGTGGCATTTCGGGGTGAGTAGTTCCCCTGAATAGTGATTGGCTGGGGTTCCTTTGGGTTCCCTAGCCAAATTCCCTAGACGGGACCCCTTCTAATTGGAAGTTGTGGTTCCAGGCCCGGAGCAGGCCCAGGTAGGCCTTTCATTTAACCATGTTTATGAAGGTTTTCCTGCAAGGCTTTTAGCTTGGGCTATGACCGTAGGGAATGCTGTCACTGACAGCCCAGTGTGACCTGAGGGTGAGTGGTTCTAGCGTTTCATTTGAAGTTGCTGGTTCTGACAGTTGTCACTGCCACATGACATGCACTCCCCTTAGCATGGTGGCGTTGGTATATCGTTCCCCAAAGCGTCATTGACGCAGTGCGAGTTCCCTTTCGAAAGGGAACGTCTCAGGTTACGACTGTAACCTATGTTCCCTGAGAACAGGGAACGAGACACTGCGTCTCCCTGCCATGCCTCGGGGCTTGCCTACCGTAGAGTCCCTTCAGACGATAAGGTGATTTGTCATGTTTGCAAGGCGCCCTTAAATACTTCCAGGTCGCACGTTAATCATTCACGCTAATGATTCACGGGCTGTCGCCGGTCAATGTGATTGACGTGATTTGATAGTGATTTCAGACACCTGTCACGCCTGAGGCGTTCCCCAAAGCGTCATCGACGCAGTGTCTCGTTCCCTGTTCTCAGGAAACATAGGTTACAGTCGTAACCTGAGACGTTTTTATTTATATGCTGTTAATGTTGATGTTCGCGTTATTTTACATATTACATATGATATCAACCATTTCTGCATTTTCTTTGCATGTGTTTTGAGCTGGAGATTCAGTACTCTTTCAGAAGATTTGTCATAGCGCCCCCTACCATATAACAGTGAAAACACGGAAAGCCGGAAACTCCGTCAATGGCGGGGAAGCGTTTTCTCACAAATGGCGGGGAAAAAGTTAAAATTATAATAGATGGTGCAAGGCGGATATTCAGTGGTGATTCCAGTGATTCCATAAGCGAGGGGCAGTGACTAAAAAAGCCCTTAGTTTTTAAATGGGACCGAGGGACATACAAAAGAAACCTATCAGAAAATCTTAAAGATCTGCTAGAAGATGAATGTGGAATAAGTAGATATTTGAGATAAGAAGGAGCTTGATCATTAAGAGCTTTAAAAGCAAACAACAGAATGTCCTGGTTGCGTATGCAACCCACCGTTCCCTGAAGGAGGGAACGGAGGACGTAGTCGACGCCGACTGAAATGGGATCACGCCAGGGAGCCTATTGTCTTCAAGTATTATTGAACGAGCCATTACACATTGGCGTGCGAGATTTGCATCTCACACTCCGCCCCGCAGCGCGGGTATTAATACGGAAGTAGATGCACGCACCATTTGCTTTTCGCTGAGGAGCCGAGCGTAACTCGGAGTCAGCGGTGGTCCAGCGGTAGTGGCAAGGGGACTACGTCCTCCGTTCCCTCCTTCAGGGAAAGGTGGGTTGCATACGCAACCAGGACGTTCCCTTTCAGTCGATAACGTCGGACGTAGTCGACGCCGACTGAAATGGGATCAACCTTTGAAAACGCCACTAACGCTGCCACCTTCCAGTGCCTAGACAAAAGCCTTCTGATCCTCCCGACGTTTTAGCGGAAAAGGACAGGGCTTAGGCCAGGAAGTCACTGCTGTTCCACAAGACCCACTCAGTTAGACTTGATAACACTGGGAAAGCGTGCCCATACATTGGAAAGAAGGGACGCTGCGGAAGCCCAACCATCCCGAAGGGGGGGAGGAAAACACATATGAACTGGGCGGAGGACCGGGCAGTATAACATATGGAATGTCACTGGGGTGGCTCCAGCCTAGAGAGGGGGGAGACAACACCGATTTACAGTGACGGCAGGACTCTGCCAAGGGAAAGACACAGGCTCACCATAGGGAGTCGGGCCGTGGAAAAACACATATGGGATCACCGAAGGGACCGCAACATATGGACCCAGCCTAGCACAGGTTCCACACTGCATACGAGTGGCAGGCCTAACACCGGACGTTCCGCCACGTCCGACGTCAGAGGGGTACGGAGGAGCTCAACAGGTTCCGGATAAGGGAACTCAACTGGAGCAGAATGGCGCACGTATCCTGTCCGAAGGAGGGGAATGGCGCAGGAAGCCGACACTGAACCGCGGATCACGGTGTTACTGGCTTCTATGAGAAGAGAGCACACGGGAAGCAACCGGTTCGACACGTATGCTATAGAATCTAGCAAACGTATAAGGTGTCGCCCAGCCCGCAGCTCTACAGACATCTGTCAGCGAGGCACCCTGCGCCAACGCCCAAGAAGCGGCAACACTCCTTGTGTAGTGAGCTTGCAGTCCGGGGGGACAGGGTTCACCTTGGGACTCATACGCCAAGATGATGGCATCCACTATCCAGTGGGCCAACCTCTGCTTGGAGACAGCCTTTCCCTTCTGCTGATCTCCATAACAGACGAAGAGCTGCTCTGAGGTCCTAAAGCTTTGCGTTCTGTCCACGTATAAGCGAAGGGCGCGAACGGGACAGAGAAAAGCCAGGGCTGGGTCTGCCTCCTCCGGGGGCAGCGCTTGCAGGTTCACCACCTGGTCCCGAAAGGGGGTGGTAGGAACCTTGGGCAAATATCCAGGCCGGAGTCTCAGAATAACGTGAGAGTCAGCCGGCCTGAAATTCCAGGCACGATTCGCTGACCGAAAATGCGTGCAGGTCCCCTACCCTTTTGATGGAGGCCAAAGCAAGCAGGAGAACTGTCTTTTGGGACAGAATTTTTAACTCTGCTACCTGCAAAGGCTCAAAGGGCGGTCTCTGCAGTGCGGTTAGCACCAGAGATAAGTCCCAAGAGGGTAAAGAGGGGGGGCGAGGCGGATTCAATCTCCTCGCTCCCCTCAGGAACCTGACGATCAAATCATGCTTCCCCAGGGATTTCCCATCTATTGCATCGTGATGTGCGGCAATAGCGGCAACATATACTTTGAGGGTGGAGGGGGACAGCCGACGCTCCAAACCCTCTTGCAGGAAAGAAAGCACGGAAATGATCGAACATCTTCGGGGGTCTTCTCGGTGAGTAGCACACCACTCAACGAACAGGTTACACTTCAGGGAGTAAGCAAGCCTCGTAGAGGGAGCTCTTGCTGAAGTGATGGTATCTACGACTGTCTGTGGTAGATTACCTAGAACCTCCGCGTCCCGTCCAGGGACCATACATGAAGTCTCCAATAGTCTGGACGCGAGTGCCATACAGTGCCCCGTCCCTGAGAGAGGAGGTCCTCTCTCAGAGGAATGGGCCAGGGAGGAGCTGTCGAGAGGAGAAAAAGTTCGGGGAACCAGGTTCGGTTGGGCCAATAAGGGGCAAATAGCAAAACCTGCTCCTCTTCCTCCCTGACTTTGCACAGTAGTTGTGCAATAAGGCTCACTGGGGGAAACACATACTTGCGGAGGCCCCGGGGCCAGCTGTGGGCCAGTGCATCCGTGCCGAGGGTCCCCTCGGTGCGGGAATAAAACAACTGGCAATGGGACGAGTCCGGAGAGGCAAACAGATCTATTTGTGCGGCCCCGAAGTGGTCCCATATCAGCTGGACCGCCTGGGGATGGAGTCGCCATTCTCCCGAGGCCACAATCTGTCGTGAGAGCTCGTCGGCGGCACGATTGAGCAGGCCAGGGATGTGAACGGCACGAAGCGACCTCAGATGCTTCTGACCCCATATGAGGAGGTGGCGGGCGAGTTGTGACATACGACGGGAACGTAGACCACCTTTGCGGTTGATGTAAGCAACGGTCGCAGTGTTGTCCGTACGGACCAGTACATGCTTGCCGAGCAGCGTCGTCTTGAGGCGTCTCAAAGCAAGGAGCACTGCTAACAACTCGAGGCAGCTGATGTGCCAATGCAGGTGGGACCCCGTCCAGGTGCCAGCTACTGCATGCCCGTTGTACGTGACCCCCCACCCGGTGTTGGAGGCGTCTGTGGATACCACAGCGTGCCTGGACACTTGTTCTAGGGACACACCGGCCCGGAGAAACAAAGGGTCTGACCACGGGCTGAGGGTTTGGAGGCAGGCCGGGGTGATTTTCACACAGAGCGTGCCTCTCTGCCACGCCCACCTCGGGACTTGGTCGCGAAGCCAGTGCTGGAGTGGTCTCATATGAAGCAGGCCGAGCGGCGTAACTGCGGCTGCCATATGCCCCAGGAGCCTCTGAAAATGTTTCAGAAAAACCACTGTTCTGCTCTTGATGAAATTCAGGCAGTTCAGCACCGACCGGACGCGATCCTCTGTGAGGCACGCCGTGTGTTGGACCGAGTCCAGCTCCAAACCGAGAAAGGAGATCCTCTGCACGGGGGCGAGTTTGCTCTTCTCCCAGTTGACCTGAAGACCCAACTGGCTGATGTGCTGAAGCAGCAAATCCCTGTGTTCGCATAACTGCTCCCGAGACTGAGCTAGTATCAGCCAGTCGTCGAGATAGTTGAGAATGCGAATGCCACGCTCTCTCATGGGAGCGATTGCTGCCTCCTTGACTTTCGTAAAGACACGGGATGACAGGGCCAGCCTGAAGGGTAGGACTTTGTACTGATAAGCCTGACCCTCGAACGCGAAACGCAGGAATGACCTGTGTCGCGGCAGGATGGAGACATGAAAGTACGCGTCCTTCAAGTCGATCGCTGCAACCCAACCTTGGGGATGGACACATTGAAAAATGCGTTTCTGCATTAGCATTCTGAACGGGAGCTTGTGGAGGGCCCGGTTCAGGACTCGCAGGTCCAAGATCGGTCGTAACCCACCACCTTTCTTGGGTACAATGAAGTACGGACTGTAAAAGCCGGTCTTCATATCGGCTACAGATACCGGCTCTATCGCGTCCTTCGCCAGCAGGACAGCGATCTCCGCGCGCATGACAGGAGCAGATTTGCTCGACACCGAAGTGTGGCGAACGCCACTGTACTTGGGCGTATTCCGGCGGAACTGAATCGTGTAGCCGAGCCTGATGGTACGGAGGAGCCAGCTGAACGGGTTGGAAAGCACTTTCCAGGCTTTGATGAACCGGACCAGGGGGACCAGAGGCACCACAGGCATACCCGGGGTGGGGCAGCGAGGTGGAGGACAGGGACCCGGCTCGGAAGGCCCGTGGGCGGCCCGAAGCGGGGTCTGAGTGAGCAGTGCTGCACTTACCTGTCTCCACGGGGCAACAGAGGATAGGTGAGAAGGCGGATGACCGGGTCCTCGAACGCATCGTGTTGCCGGCTGGCGAACAAGAGGGGGCTGGGGGGAGCAAGGCTGTTCCACAGGGTCGCAAACCGCCAGCCTCGCCCTCTTGGGTCCCAGGGACGGAGAAATTCGCTCTTTTGACAATTCGGGTACCACTGGACTCCGGAGAGCCAGTGGTGGAACGGTAACCATCTGAAGAGCTAGTCCCCCCATCCCTGGGTGGCCTGTCTCAGGAATGCTTCTGACACTCGCCCCCTGGCTGGGCAGTGACTGAGACAGACCGGGCGGCCTGCCTGCTACTGGTTCTACGCTGGGGCCTAGGTGAAGGCTGTTGCGGAGACCCCGCGGAACCGGAGGCAGCGGCAGGGGAACGCCCTCGGCGACGAACGGGCGGAGCGACTATCACCGGCGGCAGGGTGGAGGCAACAGCAGGCCGCCGGGATAGGGTGTGTCGGAGAGCCTCAGTCCGTACCTGGGCGGCGGAGAACTGTTGGGTGCAGCTCCCTGCCACGTCGCCGAACAACCCAACCTGGGAAATTGGGGAGTCCAGGAACCGAACCTTGTCCGCATCCGCCATCTCAACCAGGCTGAGCCAACGATGGCGTTCCTGGACCACTAAGGTGGACATCGCTAGACCGACCGCACATGCTGCGACGCTCGTACCCCGGAGGGAGAGGTCAACAGCAGTGCGGAGCTCACTCATGAGCGCCCGGTCTAAACTACCCTCGTGCATGTCCATGAGTGTCTTGGTCTGGTAGACCTGTAACAACGCCAAGGCATGCAAAATGGAAACGGCTTGCCCACAAGCTCTGTAAGCTCTGACCGCCAATCCTGACGCGAACTCACAGGCCTGCGAGGGGAAACAAGGATCCCCCATCCAGGACGCAGCGGCCGTTGGACATAAATGAGTCGCAACAGACCGCTCCACTGGAGGGATAGCCTCATAACCCTTCACCGCTCCTCCGACAAGGGTAGTGAGGGAGGAAGAGCTACTTACGTCGTTTTCAGCAGTAAAAGGTGCCTTCCACGACCGAGTAAGCTCTACATGCACTTCGGGAAAGAAGGGCACTGGGGCGGCGGGCTGAGAACCAGCACGGCCCGCCCCGAGATACCAATCATCCAACCGAGACTGAACAGGACACGGTGGAGGGTTCCACTCGAGCCCGACAGCCTCAGCGGCCCGTTTCAGCATAGCTGATAATTCTGGATCCGGCTCAGACAACGCAGCCGAGTCATCATCTCCAGAAGTCAGCTCACCCTCCGATGCTGCAATCGGCGTCCTGTCCTCCAGGGGAGCCCCGAGTGAAACCGCTGGTCCACCCATTACAGATGGACCAGCAGACAACACAGGAGGCTCCAGTGGTTGCAGTGGAAGGGAGGAGTGAGGAGCCCACAGGGAATGGTTACCGGGCGGGACATCCAACACTATCCTCCGGTCACCCATCCCACACGGCACCCGGGGATGGGGCATGGTAATGGGGACTCGCTCTCCGCGAACGAAGGCGAGTCTCGCCCTCAACACTGCGACAGTCATATTCCCACAGTGAAAACATGAGCTGTCCACAAAAGCTGTCTCAGCGTGCTGTAAGCCCAAACACGTGACACAACAATTGTGACCCATCAGAGAGAGACAGGAAACGACCGCACCCAGAAATGCACGGGCGGAATGACATCTTGAAAAAGACGCAAACGCACCCGTGTTGCTCTTTTAGGAAGTGAAAAACTCTCACCAGTGCCGGAGCACACAGGGGAATGACCGCGGCAACACTGACACAGGAATGGTGCAGCCCGTATCAGTGAAGCACTCACTTTCTCGCCCTCAACCGACCGTCAGACAAACAAACACAAACAGAAATTTGGTTGCTGTGAAAACAGCAGTTGAGAGCTCGAAGCTCGCGATCACCGCTGCACTCGCGCTGTAAACACCAACACCAGGAGAGACTTCCCAAAGAAGCGCCGACACACTCGCTCGTTGTATAACAACACTCGTCAGATCCAGACATGAAGCTCGGCTCCGAAGCGAAAGGCAAATGGTGCGTGCATCTACTTCCGTATTTATACCCGCGCTGCGGGGCGGAGTGTGAGATGCAAATCTCGCACGCCAATGTGTATTGGCTCGTTCAATAATACTCGAAGACAATAGGCTCCCTGGCGTGATCCCATTTCAGTCGGCGTCGACTACGTCCGACGTTATCGACTGAAAGGGAACTGTTGTTGTTTTAAACTGGATCCTAAAATGGACCGGGAGCCAGTGGAGCGATGCTAAAATATGGGTGACGTGGTCATATTTCTTTGCTCTGGTCAACAGCATTTCAGCTGCATTTTGAACCATCTTGAGGAGAGCATGAGATGACTGAGGAAGACCCAAGGACAATGAATTACAATCATCTAAACACGATGATTAAAGCATGAATAACCATCTCCAAGTCTTGGAAAAACAAAAATGTTTTAAATTGAGAAATAATCTGTAATTGATAACAACTATTCATAACAACCAAATTTATTTGCTTGGTTAAGCAAAATTCTGGGTCCAGGATAATACCAAGGTTCTTAACATGGGAAGAAATTAAGGGGAAATGATTGGCAAGCTCTTTAATGAGACCGTCTCTCAATCTTGGGGGACCAAAAACAATAATTTCCGTTTTGTCCTTAAATTGGAGAAAGTTATTTGTTAACCATTTCTTAAGACAGTCATTGTCAAGACAGTCCAACATGAATGGAATGGAAACGATAGCTTTCAATGGTATTTACAACTGGGTCTCATCAGCATATAAATGAAACGTGACATTGTGCCCCCATAATGCCAATCTAATAATTTGAAATACTTTTTTTCCTCTTCTTTGTAATAACAGGAAAGTTGTATTGCACTTTTACTTTATGCCCCAAAAATATCAAAATAAATGTTTAATTCAAAAAATAAAAACATGCTCTTATTAGTAGAGTTGTATTCAAGACACTGTATATATGAATCACTGGATAACAACCCCATGAGACAAATGTCATAATAAAAATTGAAAACAGAGATCAGATTATTAGCTAAAAAATATCGTTTTTTTTCTTTATTAAATATCTTATTTCAAGTTGTTGTTTTTTTACTATAATAACTAAGGTTTGAATTGGATTTGTTATGTTTTTATTTCATTTTTATTGTTTAATAATATAATGGATTCTGACAAAACAAATCTGGGCATCATGTGTATGTTAGTCTGTCACTTTCTTCTAAATGCTTGTTCGTTGTCCCCTACATGCACACATACCCTTGCGCGCATGGCATCACAGTAAGTTAACAGAAAAACGTGTGACGTGTTGGTGCACTGGCGTGTCGTACAGGGGTTCAGCTGCTTTCCTATCACAAAGCCCCATTAAAAGTCAGAAATGCTGAACGAGACTCCTGTGCAACACACACACAGACCTCCAAGTATACAGATGTACAGAGGAAAATAACGTCAGCTGGCTTTTACTGCTCTCACACACAGTGCAATGACACCCAAGATAGCTCTCAAGAAACAGAGATGGAGATAAAAAGAGACACAGAAAAGTAAAAGTTGTCTGTCTTTATCAATGTCCTGTCTATCTTTGCCTCACACTTAGAAAAATCTGTAATTGAATTGCATGAGAGAGTTAAGGTATATGTATAAACAGTCTCAGCTAGAGACATACTGAAAGATGGAGGAGGGACATCCACAGAAAACAGCGTAATTGAGACTGTTTCACCAATCCAATATTGACAAATTTTTAAACTAAACCCAACTCAAAATCATTTACTCTCTTTGCAATTCACTCTCACAGCAAACCTATACAAAATTTGGTTCTTTTACGAGAGTACTCTCGTGTTGCGTTAGCTAGCTTACGTTACGGGAAAGCCCCCTTTTCTCGAGAATACTGAAGCCAAAAATTATGCTTAATTTTGCATTAATTTAAAATGCATTGCTGTACAGAGCAGACCTAGGCGAAGCAGCTCGCGCGCCTATTGGTTGCTCTGCGGCAACTGCTGCAGCCTATCGATGGACTGTTCGTGACGTAAGCACCAATGAGGGCGCGGGCGCCCTAGGCGGCTGCTTCTTAGAGCGACCTGTCGCGGAGCTGGAGCGCCTCGAGATGAATTGTCGCATGGCTTGCGACGTCTTCTGCACCTCCGAAAAACGTTCGGCAAAACCCTTGATCGCCGGGCCGAAGAGACTGGACGGAGGGACGGGCGCGTCAAGGAAAAGTGGCTCTGTCGGACTCCTTCATGTCGGCCAGAGTCAACCACAAGTGCCTCTCAGTCACAGTGAGAGCCGCCATGTTCCTCCCGATGGCCTGTGCAGCGGACTTGGTGGCTCGTAGAGCTAGGTCCGTCACGCTCCTGAGATCTGTAAAGTTCTCAGGATTCGGGCCCGCCTCGTCCATAATACGGACAAGGTTGGCCTGGTAAATCTGAAGCACCGCCATCGAGTGAAGGGCTGACGCGGCCTGACCGGCGGCGGCATATGCGCGACCGATGAGAGCCGAAGTAGTCCAGCAGGCTTTCGAGGGAAGAGCGGGCTTAGCCTGCCATCCAGCGGAGGGCGGGCATAAGTGTGTGGCTACGGCTTCCTCGACCGGAGGCGTTGAGCGGCGGCCGGGCAGGAAACAGCCATCCAGCCTGCTGGGTGCGGGTTTTTTGGGCAGCGACCAATCAAGGCCGAGTTCGTCCATGGCCTTGGTGACGAGGCGAAGCAGTTCTTCGTCGACGCTGGCCCGCACGCCGCTCGACTCTTGCAGGGAAGGGGCGGGTTCCGGATTGGAGCCTGACCGTCCTTCACTTAGCGACGTGGCAAGAGAACAGCTGTCCTCCTCCGCGATGTCCCCCTCAGACTCGAGATGCACGGCAGACGGAGGCTGGGCGGCCGTGATTGAGGCAGGGGAACCAGACAGCGATGCACGCGGGGAGATGGCCGGCATGCATTCGCTCACTGAGGTGGCCTCCGAAGCTCTCTGCGAACGGCGTTAGAGACGGAGGAGTGGGATCCATGTCAAACGTGGCTAGTCGAGCCCTCAGGGTCGACACAGCCATGTCGTCGCATTCTGGGCAGCCGCCTTGGGAAAGCGCGAGGTCGGCGTGGGTCCGCCCCAGGCAGGAAACGAACAGGATGTGGCGGTCCCCATCGCTGAGAGGGGCTCCACAAGAGCCACACTTAGTGAAACGAGGCATTTGCAACAACGCCTCAGCTCTTTTAGAAAGTGAGTTCGAGGGCGAACACACAGCAAGTTAGAAAAAAGAATATGGGCGCCGGAAAGCGCAGCAGGTACGGGAGGAGAAGCGGCGAGGATGGCCAACTCCTGTTCTGCGAAGCAGATGCTCGTCCCGCTGAAAGGCTTCGTTGGCGGCACAGGCTTCTCCGGAGATTCAGCGATGTGGTGTCTTCGCTGAAGAGGTGAAAAATCAAAGAACATCCTATCTGGACTCGGCTTATATAGACATAAGCCACGCCCATTCTGGCGGGACGTGACGCGCGAGGGCGCCAGCGCCCTCATTGGTGCTTACGTCACGAACAGTCCATCGATAGGCTGCAGCAGTTGCCGCAGAGCAACCAATAGGCGAGCGAGCTGCTTCGCCTAGGTCTGCTCTGTGCAGCAATGCGTTTTAAATTAATGCAAAATTAAGGATAATTTTTGGCTTCAGTATTCTCAAGAAAAGGGGTCTTTCCCGTAGCATAAGCTAGCTTACGCAACACAAGAGTACTCTCGTAAGAGAACTGGGTATATGTAAGGGTTCTGTCACTTCTGTCTGGTTTATATCTTGGTTTGGTGACAGAGCTCTGACAATCCTAGTTTGTCATGTGTTTTTGTTTAGTCTGGTCAGTTGTGAGCACATGGCTTGTCATGCATTTCCTTGTGCCATGTGCTCTCCTGTCAATTGTCTAGCCCCGCCCATCTTGTTATCTCATTATTGATTAATTTCCCCCACCTGCCTGCCTCGTTACCCTCTTATGTTGTTTCCCTATTTAGTCGCCCTGTGTTTGCAGTCCTGTGCTGGTTCATTGTCCATGTTCCTTGTGTTTTCTGATTCTGCCCGTTATCGTTATCCCCATCCCCCACGAGGGAGTTTTGTTTGTAGTTTGTGTTTGTTTGGTTAATAAATATACCCATTTGTTTCTGCACTTGAGTCCTCGCATCTTGAATCTACCCATTCCGTGACAGTATAGGGAAAAGCAAGAACTGGTAAAATGTGCACCCTGAATCTTTGGATAAAAGCCTGTGTTAAATTTAAATGTAGTTTTATAAAATGCATTCAGTTGTTTAATGCCAATTTAAAAAGTTTTGCACATTAAGAAATAAATTGTGTTTTTGTGAAGAGTCATCTAAATGGTATACACTCACATAAGAATAAAACTGTACTCATAATAATTGTCTATAAATCAATGCATTTTACCTTGTTGAAAGAACGTGATCCTCTGTGTTTAACTAAACGTTGGAGAGAGTCCTCACACTCACTCACTACCGCCTCTGTAGGCATGCTAGTAATGGTGATGTGATTTTGAGCAAAAATTAGACAATGTAAAACACGTACTTTCAGAGACAAAGCTTACTAACTCTTACAACAGGTGTATCAGTAAAAGATATCTGCCAAAGAAGAAAAAAGGTCTAAATCAGAAGACAGATAGACAAAAGATAAACATAAACATCAGGTAGAAAGATTTCATAACAGAGAACATTCTGAGCAGTGATGCCCAAAGTACTTATTTTTTGTTGGGCAGTTAAAGGAATTAACCATTGAGCAGACCGCTCTTTAAAACCCTCAAGTATCATTGTAATTTGCATAAAACTCATACTAATCCACATCAATAAATGGCAGTGCAGTGTATAACATTGAGGTAACAGTATTTAGAAGTGCACAAAGAAGAGCAATGCTAAGGCTTGATAAACAACTATTAAATGCACCTTTCATAACATGATTTATGTGAATTTTGCGAGAAAACAGCACAAAGATCAACAAGTATAAGCTAATCGATTTAATGAATTCTGTGATGTTTTGTGGTATCAGTTATTTTAACTTTACCTCTTTATTTCTATACTGAATGGTACAGTTCATTTTCTGATGATTTATGAAAATAATAATAGTAAGTTATAATAAATATCGTTTAAGTGTCTGAGCTTAGCCAGAGCACTTTTCCGAAAGTCTGCTATACCCTTTTATAAAAACATTGCTTTACAACACACACATTCATTTTGTACAAGTTATAGAGTTGTAAGTGAACTGCCTAATACAAATTGTGTGAATTTTTAAACGTAAATGTACAACTAAAGTGGTACCCTACAGCAAGCCTAATTATGCCTTGACCGAAAAAGACAGGCAGTTCTCTTTTTTCTCTTTGCCTCTTGGGATGACTTGCATTCCATATGCCTCGTCCTGCATGTCAAAGTCAGGGGTACATTTTTCAGCATCCCAGGGCAGTTTGCAGTTTAATAGCCCGTATTGAAGAGATGGGGAAAGGAGTGTAAATGGCAGATACTCTGTGTCCTTGGCCAGACTGAAGGATGAGTGTGCATGTGTGCTGGCCTGAGGGGTTAGAGGATTAGCCTCAGAGCTTTGCTGTGGGGTGCTATCACTACAAACAGCATTAAGTGCTCAAATATTACCCTAAGACACGCACAGAACCAGCCAAAGTCACAAGGTTTAGGGGAAATATTCTCAGAGTGCGTGTGGCCATTCAGACATTACCACAGAGGTGAAGGACCTGTGACCTGCTTATATCCAAATTTAAGGTATGCCTTTGAACAAGACAAGACGTTTACAGATAGTTGACTAGGATCTGGTTCTAAGTATAGGCCTAGAAAAACAAGTCTTTTTTTTATACTCTGGAAGAAAAGATTAATGTAAAAGATAAATATTAAAATATTAAACAATTAACAACAATCAAATACATTTGTTAACATGAACTAAAAAAGAACAATACTTGTGCAGCATTTATTAATCATAAGCCCTTTTCTAACAGGACTATTTTTCTAATGACGTTTGAGTTACATTAGGATATGTTTTCAATTTCCACTGTGAGGCTGATAACGAAGCTCTTTGGAATGTAAAATCAAAATGCATCAGTCGTTGCCTTGGTAACACAACAGTTTACAGATGATATGAGGTGTAAATAGCGACCGCGTTGTGAAGGATGATCAGATATGTCTTTTAATTGTATTATTAACTTGCGTAACTTCACTCAAATAGCACGCCTGGCCAGGCAGCTACAGAGAAACTGGCTGCCAAGCAACAGATAAGTGACCAATCCTGAGTGGCAACGTCACTACACACATTCTACCAGCATGGTTCTGGGCTGAGAGCGTCTTGCCGTGCCAAACCAAGCTCAAGTGGAAATATAATTGGAACCGTTCCTTACCATTCTGAGAACCATTCAGCCTGACAGTGGAAAGTGGCTATAGATGTCATTACAGAAATGAATTACAGATGTTGTCTAATATGCAGACATTTTTTAAATATAAGTACAATGTAAAACATATATGTACACAAAAAGTGCATTGTATAACATTATTAATTTAAATGTAAGTACATGGTAGTTAAAGACTCTTAAAATAAAGTGGGACTTTTTATATTTTACTTTAAAATCCTCAGAAGTGCAAGAATACACGCAAAGATGGAATTACCCCACTTTTTAGAATCCTTTGCCTTTGTGCACAGCCAGCCTTGTACTCTCTCAAGTTCTGGAAACAGTTCTCCGAAAAATGTGCAGCACACAGTCGAAAATTTTAGTTGTACTGTTCTGGAACAGTGTTGTAAATAAAGCTTGAGCACTGTTTTCTGATTTTGTCCTCATTTGGAAGGCCAAACAAAGTAGTTTGGCTTTCGCAACGAAAAACACAGCGTCTCCACACATGGCGGCGCCAGCGGCAACAATAACACAGCAAGAATAAAAGTTACACCTTCTTTCTTTGCGTATACATTTGGGTGGTGTTATGAAACTCTTCCCCCACACACTGACGTAGATTTGTTGGGGCATGTTTGAACTAAGCGTTTTAGGAAGGCTTGGCTGAGCCTTAACTTTTATAAAGAATATCTCTTTAGGTTTGACACTTTGAGCTTTGTAACTCTGCAGATCTTATACATGCACAAACAGCTACATAACACACTAAAGAAAAAGGAAAACAAGGAATCGCATCATATGACCCCTTTAATGAAGCTTTATTTGTCATTGACCCATTATTTATTTTGTCATGGGGCATTAAGCCAGATTTAAAAACAAGTTTTAATATTTTCTTCATATCTTTCCTCACCACATGGAAAATTATGTATCTGGGTTTGTCCTTGAATCCTCAGTACGCCGAAACTGGTGAGGTATTGTGTAGATGGAGCTCACGCTGGTTATGGAAATCCCTAATTAAATGTAATTAGCTACGAGCTGTGAATGCAAGAGCATATATATTCAATTTCTGTCATCACAACTATGAGATTTCTTTAGAGATCTCCGCAAGAAGAGATGACTGCTCACATTCAGAACACACAAGGGCAAAGCTGCACACTGAAACTCTGCTGCAACATTTGGTGTGTGAGAAATTAATCTCATAGAAAACATATATATCAGTTTTGCTCAATTCTAACTTACAAAAGTCTATTTGAGGCTTCAAAACGTTTTATTTCTCTTCTGGGTTAAGGAGACAGCCTTTTGCACCAGTAAAGTTCCTTTCTTGAAAAGTGCTGATTTTTCACACTTGCACAAAACCATGCCAAGAAACGCTGCAGATAAACAATGATAAAGACCATTGTTATTGATCTTTAGCTATAAATACCAAGTGACTGGACAAAATAGTCTTTCTGCTTACTAAAGGCCTCATTAAAACCAGTAGCTGCATGGCAAGGATGAGACAAGCACACTTGCACACACGTCAGGATGAAATTGGTAATGTGAGCAAATGCAAAAAAGAAACACATGCACAAAAGAAAGACAGGTCATTGCACAGAACAAGTTCAGTTTTCTGGAACTGAACTGTAAGTGGGCTAGCATAACAAATAGGTTTTTAATCTGAAAATACCCTTCTTAGATGCGTTTCAGTACAAAACTATCTAAGTTAGTCCTAAACCAATCACCAGATAGCACATAAACAGTCCCATAATGCTGCCCCTGAATTACCCTTGTGCGTTTAAATTTGGTGCAACAAAACTAAATGAGTGGACATAATAATAATTCAAGCATTATCGATAATCATCAGCAGAGAAAAGGGAACATTATAATACTGGTCTTATGTCTTTTTGTGTTATGATACATTATAATCTTGTAAAATTGGGACTAAATGAGAGCTATTTCCTTATCATTATCTCTATTATATTAATCATTGCCATTATAATAGCATAACACATCTTTGGAGGGTTACTGCTTCACTGTTTCAAATTGCAAGGAATTAGATCCTTCACATCAGCTGTTTTGAGAAGGTGCTGTTGCTGTCTATTATAAATAGTATAAGGGCACCACAATGAAAGATGATTATTGGTTAGAGAAGAGATACAAAATATGACTAAAATTGACCAAAATTATGATGTTAGTTCTGTTTTGAAAATAACTTGGTGTTCTATCAGAGGAGCCGCTTTTTTATTTATTTATTTTTGATCTATATTGTGGAAAACATCTCAGTGGAAAACAGCTTAGGGTGTAATTTAGTCCAAACCATCGTGTTATATATTTTTTTTTTTCAGGAAGCCATTTTACTATTTCTTGGAAGACATTGGAAGACCATATTTTGTAGTAGATAAAGTTTTTTGTTACTGGGGGTTATTACTCTTGCCTCCCTGCAGACCGTAAGGGCTTCTGTTCTCCCCTCATACCAGTGTTCAGTTATGCTAGATTTCATTCCTACAAGAAATAAGGAAACACAGCAAGAGCAAAAAATAAATAAAAACCGATCTATCATATTTGTTCACACTATAGTCAAGAATGTCATTCACTTGTTAGTGATGACATGCTTCAGTAATTACTGTGTAAGGCTGTGATATATTCGATGACAAAGTACATTTACATGTTTTTTTACAGAAATCAATTTAGTTTTGTTTCACTGGTGATTCATAAAAGTTGGTCAAAGGGTGAAAGATTTTGAGTCAACTATCTGTAACAGACATGGTGTCTTTTGTCTATTAAAATTGCCCCCGCAGTGGACACTATTGTGCAGCATTTTTTTTTTTATTGACCACCAATTGCCTTTCAGACGCCTTCTTCATTTTTTTAGCATTTTGTGCTAGCTGTTTAATAATCATTTGAAACTTTGCAAATGGAAAGTTTCATGGAAACCACTTTCATGGAAACTATGTATAAACCTTAATAAAACAATTTAATAATCACTTAAAAAGGAATGTATGCATGTATGATATTACGCTGTAGCCACATTGGACCAGCGGTTTGGAAAATGTATGGATAATTCACGTCCTTTGCCAGGACGACTGAGATTTATGCACACAGGACAGGAATATCCTTTTCTGACACTGAGGTGAAAACTTCCGACACTTCCAACACTGATCGTCCGAATAAGCCAGCGTGACGGACTGGGAAGCGCTAGCCAGGCTCCCAGACATCAAGCAAGCGGAACCAGTGGGACCACAGATGTACCCACGGTGGGGTAGCAAGGTGAAGCACAGGGAACCGACCTGGAAGGCATAGTGTCCCGGAGTGGGATCTGAAGTGTGCGGTGCAACACTTACCTGGCTCCACAGTTTCCATGAGGGAATGGCAGGATATTTGTTGAGAAGGCGTCACGTCCTCGAACCTCCTACCTACTGGCGATTAAAAAGGGGGCTTGGCGACGAGCAGGCGTGGGGACTGCCGGCTGCAGTGTGGTGGAAGCAGCGGCAAACAGCCGGGGCAGGATGTGTTTTATCGTCTACGTCTGCTTCTGTACTGCCAAAAACTGCTGGGTGAATTTCTCGACAGTGTCGCCGAAGAGGCCAACGAAATGAGGGAGTCAAGAAAGCGAACTTTGTCGGCTTCCCTCATCTCAGCCAGGTTCAACAAGAGATGGCGCTCCTGGACCACAAGTGTGGACATCATCTGCCCAAGGGTCAAGGGCACCATGTGGGAAACCTCAGATCATTTGTGTTTGTTTATTAAACACTAGAGCTCTGAGGTAAACCCAGAAAAAGTGGGAGGAGCAGTTTGAACTTTAAACGGGATTTTAAATACGTGTATACTTGTTCAAAATGTTGGGGTCTGTATGATATATTTGCAAAAGGAATTAATTCAGTAAAGACTTCCGTTTCAAATAAATTTGAAACATTTGAACATTCAATTAAAAAAATGCTGAAAAAAATCTATTACAGTGTCCAAAAAAAAGGAAGCAAAAGCATTTCAAACACTGATAATAAGAAATGTTTCTTGAGCACCAAATCAGCATATGAGAATGCCTTCTGTAGGATCATGTGACTCTAAAGATTGGAGTAATGGCTGCTGAAAATTCAGCTTTTCTACCAAAGGAATAATTTACATTTTAATATTTATAAAAATATAAAAATATAGGAAACGTCTCAGGTTGTAACCATGTAAACATGGTTCCCTGAGAGAGAAACGAGACGCTGCGTCAGATGACGCAATGGGGACGCGTCCCGCAGGGTGCTCCCCAGCATATAAAAAGGGCACCTGAAAGCACGTCATTAGCTTCAAATGTCTGAAGGAAGATGCGCAGGCATGCCCCAAGCATGGCAACACTACATTTCGTTCCTCTCTCAGAGAACCAAGTAATTAGAACCTTAGGCACTAAAGCTTAAAAAGTAAGCCAGCGAGTGGAAACACCCTGCACAATGTTGCAATGGGAAGGAGCATAACCTCACTTAATACCCAGATACCTGGGGAAGGTGACAGAGAAGAGAATTATAATAGCCGATCATCTTAAACATCTGTCTGCTCTACTTCCGAATATATTATCAGGGAGCCAAACACGTTGAGCCAGCTCAACCTGATGCCAGCCATTCCCCTTTTTTAAATGTTACTATTACCATATTGTTCTGAATATAAGAAGACCCCCCTTTACAGGATGTACCTTTTGGAAAAAGGCTATTTGAATATCAAATATTTTCTTTTGAAGAAGAGTTCTCATTTAGTACATTTCACTATGACTGATTTCTCACCTTTTTAATGTACAGTGACAGATGCTGGCATGTCAAAAAGATGTTTGATCTGCATTACCTGTAACCTATCTGATCCAGGGGGGTTAAGAATGTTTTTTTTTTCCCTTAGGCAGATCACATAGTACTGAAAAAACAGTTTCTCCCTGAAGTCAGAGGGTAAGCACTAATCCATTACGCTTCATCATTCTTACTCTACATCAAAGCAGCCACTTCAAGGATATTGACAGGCAAGTACGTCAGCACGTAGCCAAAATAAGAAATGATGGGCCTCGCTGGTGGGTAAGTTCAGCTCTTTGTCAAATATCCAGTGCCTTCAGCTGGATGACGGCTTTGGTTATGGGCAGCCCCTCATTTCTTTTTTGGCCATACATGCTGACACACTTGAGTGTCAGTTTCTTCGAAGCGGCCACTTTTGGTCTGCAGGAAGCTTTTCTTTGACTGTTAGCATTTTTAAGACTGTCTTTTTAGGCTCGCCATCATCTAATGTTACACTCTGACACCGTATTTCTTGGCTGCTTAATGAGAGTTGTTTGATGACTCGTATTGATGTTTGATGACTCATATTTACACGTATTTGGTGCTCCCTATTGTTACGGGTGTATTATTGACAGTGACATTATTGACCCGAATATAAGGCGACCCCATTTTTCAGATGCAGAGCTAGGGGGAAAAGTGAGGGGAACTTGCTCACGCTCCTCAAGCAGCTTCGGCTGAGATCCCCACTGCTGCAAGCTGCATTGCAGCGAGGCTCAGCGGCTTGACACTATTTACTCATGAAGAGCGCAAGACGAGAGCGGAGCTTTCAAAGAGAGAAATCACAATGCATCCATCCATCCCCCTCGAGGGCTGAATGTGCGTGCTTCACTCCTAGACAGATAACACGCGTATCGTGACCATCAATAGGTGTCTTGAAATGCGGGCATGGAGTGATAAAGCGTTTAAACTGTTCGCTCGCCATGTTTCCGTCTCTTTCACAAACTGAAATCTTCACACAGCACACAGACAAGCAGCTTCCTGAAGACATTGAAACTGATGACGTGTTTTTATATGCTGGGGAGCACCCTGCAACGTCATCACAGTGTCCGCCATGATTGGCTAGTTGGTACACGTGCCTCAAACACCTTTCCGGCAGGGTCCCCATTGCGTCATTTGACTTGGCATTGAGTTCCCTCGAATGGGAACAGTTACTTTAAATTGTAATAACTTTTCACATTAACCATTTATTTATCAAATAGCATTTAAACTACATGTCTTGATGCTCAATTCTGATTTGTTGACTATGTCCAATTTTTTTGATGACCAGCTAACATCTTCTTTTAAAAGTGACCCTTATCCGATATCTGCATTTACACTATATACTTGACGAAACAACCCAAAGGATACTGACTACAGACCTGGAAAAGCTTAGGCTGAAAAGGAAGCAAAAACGCAGCGATTTGCAATGGATGCAGACAATTTGATAATACAAGCTTTTGCTTCCCCTTCGCATCGAAGGCTCAAAAGACATACAACTTCAGAATGGTGTCCAGAATGGTAGTTTTCCACCTGATTTGACGCCATTCTCCACCATCGCCTTTTTAATGATGTATAACTCGCATTGAAAGGGGAATATCCGATCTGTCCACTTAGACGCAAATGTACGTATCCGATTCATATAGTTATTTCTACATATGAATGAGGTCTAAAACTAATCTGAGAATATCATAATCCATGTGCTTTTTTTCCTGCTTACACGTTCGTGGGACATTTCCAATCTCTGCCATGGGAGGGAAAAAAATCTAAATTGGGTCACTTGAACCATGTAATGTAAATTTGTCCAAGACATAACGACCTCTAGACTAAAAGTTCTCTCCAGCTCTCAGATTCCCATCACTGGTGGGACTGAGAACACTTTACACTTGTTTACCTTTAATAACCAAAATGCTAAACATATATCTTCCAGACATTTTTAGTCTGTTTTAATAATCATTCTATAGATTAAGTGAAAAGTTTTCTCTTCAAGTGGAAAAAATTATCGTTAAAACAGCTGTTTTATTACTATTATTTTAAAAGGTAGAGACAGTGTGTATTTGCACAAATTCACTTCCCTGCATCCAGTTCATTACTTAAAGGGCCCCTATTATGGATTTTTGAAAATGAACTTTCATGTAGTGTGTAGCATAGCTCTAAGTGAATAAAAACATCCTGCAAAGTTTTAAATCTGAAAGTGCACCGTATATAAAGTTATTGTCTTTCAAAAGTAAGAGTCGACTCTGAGTCAATTAAATTAATCGCTTTTCAAACGAGTCATAAGCCGTTTCATTGTGACGTCAAGACGAAACATTACCATATTGCCCACTTATTGCCCGCGCAGACACCAGGGAAAACTTGAATCTCAAACCTGCAGCTGATTCCTGTGGATCCTGGATAGCATCATGTCGAGAAGACACTGTGCTCTACAATGTGAAGGTAAAGCCAGTTTTTTTTCACTGCCCAAGGACGAGCATGTGAAGAATCAGTGGTTAAAATTCATCTTTACCACAATACCACAGCAGTATAATCCTAAACTTTTGCTGTGTTCCCTTTATTGTACTGACGACTGCTTCTTAAATCTCGGAGTTCAATGGAGAATTCGCAAACCGCTTGCTCTTGAAAGATGGTGTTCAAAATACTTAGTTTTGAGTTTTATATTGTGTAGGTCTCCTGCTAACTGGTTAACTCACATTATTAATACTTCTGCTAATCACTATTACCTATAACTGTGTCTATTAATGCAGATTGTCTGTCGTTCTCACTACTTTGAGGAAAGATTACGCATGGAGCAAGATTTGTTTTACCAACATTTATGTTACATCAGTCATTCACGCTAGAGCTCGGCTAATGTATACATTGCATACATGCACTGTTATTGATACAGTTTCCACGTGTTCACCGCAATATATTAGAAAAATACTCGGTAAATACATTAGTACAAGTAAAATAATTGGTTTGTTGATGGACATGCACTTGTTAATGCTGATGGTGAGGAATTACAGTTGCAACATCTCATAATGTACCTCAAACTAAGTAGCATATCACTGAGAAACATCTTGCTCGAGTCGTCCTTGCGATGGAGGTTTGGGTTGAATGAATAGTTTATCCAATGTTTCATCATCAGACTCGCGCTTGCATGGTTATGGTAAAATCAACATCATTGTTCGTTACTGTCTTTAGTTTAAACTTTACGGTGTAGGAAGCCTCAGGAGACGCAGATCTGACGTTGTTATGGCAATGGGCGTTTTTGTTTTCGACACTCGTGCTGTACGGTAGTACACGGTTGTCACGGTTCATGAATTCATTGTTTCCTTCTCGTCTTGTGTTTATGTTGTTGTGTAGTGTGCGTGTGTAGTGGGCGTGACTGAGCATCATTGTCTGATCAGCGTCAACTGATCGCTATCACAACACCAGCTGCAGTTAATCTCCTCACCCTTTAAATACTCACCGTTGCCTTATCCCCTTTGTCAGATCGTTGTTTGATGTCTCCCGTGTCGGCGTTTCAGTCTCGTGCTTCAGTGTTCCTGTTTTGTGTTCTCCGTGGATGTCGTTCTGTGTTCTGGATTCATCTTCACTGTTCACCGGCTCACTTCATCTCTGCACCAGCTGTTCCGTGTTTGACCATCGAAGTCCCTGCGCCACCCGTCTTCACTCTCCATTCTGGACTCCCGTTCCTCACATTTAAATAAACTGAGTTAACTTGCGATTGCTTCCTGTCTTCTATTATGACTGCGGTAAAGCAATCACAACAGACTGTGCTGTCTGGCCAATCAGAGCAGAGTAGCTCGCGGAAAGGAGGGATTTAGAGAGAGAATCATCTGACGAGTCGTTTGAGAATCATTGAAAATGTGGTGATGTGCAAATGTATATTATGGAAATGAAACAGTTTTTTTTTACCGTTGATGCATGTAAACCTGTTGTAGGAGACTCCAAAACAACATTAGGAAACTTTAAAATAGCATAATAGGGACACTTTAATTAATCATGTAATCATGATACTGTATCATTCAAGCAACATAGCGAACCAAGCAACACCAACAAAAAAATGAAAAAAATAATGATCTCTATGTCTGCATGCTGAAATGTACTCAAGTCAGAAGAATACGATCTGAATGGTAAATTATTCTTTTAAAGTTGTCTTGAATTTTAGTTTACCATTTTACAGAATCATAGTGGTGGCATAATAAGTGAACCTAGCAATATCTTCCTGTGTAACCCCATCAGATGGTAACTGTACCAAGAGATAAGAAACTGATTAAATAATACAGAAAAAAAAATTGCCCCTGTTCTCATAGGACACAAGTCCCATCCAGCTGTTCATGTTAATACTCAACCTCATTATTCAAAAGTGACAGAAAGTATGATTTGGATGATATGCATATGATTTAGAGAGATAGCTATCAAAATGAAGGTTGGGGGCAGGAAGCACCTTTGCATACAAATCTCAAGGACATGTGCACAGACAGCAACAAAGCAGATGGATCTCGGGTCACCTGAGATCTCTTTGTCTAACAGTGTTAGAAAGAAGCGAGGAGGACTGACACTACAAGGTGAGCTCCATCAGCTGAGTATCACTCTTCAGATAAAGCAAAGCTGCGGCAGATGCAGAATAAAGCTAAGGATTCAGAACAAGTTTTTTCACTTACTCACAGCCTGATTGTCTTAACCCATTGTCTGGGGCATCATTGATGTCCACTAACAGGTTTGCAGGGCTGACGCAGGCGAGGGCTGCCATGTCACTGAGATGTTCTCAGAAAGAGGGAAGAATAAAATAAATTAACTCACATACTCAAAATCAAACCATAAAATATTATAACAAGCAAAACTGTCCTTTGAGCTAAACTCTAGATGACAGCGTCCCTCCAGGACCGAACGTTGCCTATCCCTGATCTATAAGACATATTATGTTTAATGCACATGTTTCTATTATATACTGTTCATATTTTTGTTTATATCTAATATCCATGTGTAAAGAGATTTTCATAAAAAGTACAATATTTGCCTCTGAGATGAAGTGGAGTTGAATAACAATCTAAAGTACTTCAAGATTTATACTTAAATACAGAGTAAATGTATTTTCGTTAGATTCCACCACTGGTTATTTGGAAAATGAAACTAATAATATGTACTGGTTTTGTCGCCTGACAACTGATGACAGCCAACGAATGGCAGTAACATTTGTACTGGACTTTATATATAAAACTTTATATAAATTCTATATATATATATATATATACACACACACACACATATATATATATATATATATTATATACACACACACACACACACATATATATATATATATATATAGTTATAACTGCCTAAAAACAAAACAGGGTTGAAACCTATCTAAAAATGTTCACCATGGTCAATTTACTTACATAAAAAAGTCTAAAGAGTAAAGAATATAAATTACCCTATGTAAAATCACATATTGGTAACATATAAGGCAACATTTGAACCTTTATTGTGTTTTTTTATTATATATATATATATATATATATATATATATTTTTATCATTAGATACATTAGATTACTCAAATAAATTGAAACCCAATACTCAAATTTAAAAGTGTAATCTGTCAATTTCGTCTCCAGCACAATGAATTCTGGGGTAGGCAAGGCTGTGAAGGATCCTTCTGATTTATCCTGCATTCACGGGAAAAGTAGGAGGCATTTGCAGGCTGCTTTTTGGCTGGACCCCAAATGGCACACTTCATGTGGACTCGTGGTCTCGTGACCTTAAAGGGGAACTTGGCAACTATTTCAACTTAAAAAAAACATTTCGTCCCCTTGGAATTATAAGGTTCTATCTGCGTTCTGAGCAGTTTTGAGATATTGAGCTTTAAAGTTTTTGCATTCCATTTGACTGTGTAGAAGTAACATTTTTATTTTCTAAATAAAAAGTTCCAAAATGTACATAACTTAAAAAACAACATCACATAATGTAAAGAAGTGGTCACAGAATAAAAAAAATGTCAGATAGAACCTTATAATTCCAAGGGGACGATTTAGAAATCATTTGAATGGTATAATAACCCTTTCCGGTGAAAATGGTGACTTTCCCCGCTCCCCCTAGCGTTCCCAGGCGGAAAACCAACCTTGCAACATGGGGACTAACGTCCCGGTAAGTTGGAAATATGATGTAGCGACAACGAGAATGAACCAAACACAATTGAAGCTTTTAGGTGACTGTTCATACATAATCCCACAAAGAGTCTTCACATTCCAGAATCAAATCACCAGACCCAGAGCCATAGGCTCCAGAGAATCTGCAACCGGAAGGACCTTTTATTGTTTAACTAAAGGAAGAACGTTGTCAATGTTTTATAATTCGGCAAAACAGAAATGGTGAAACAAGAGGCCCTAACAAGAGGTCACCTGACCCTTGCGACTAACAAACTACGTCTTTCTTAAGGACCAAGGTCCCATGACAGAGATGTAAAACAGACTTCCCCCTTCTTGAAGACCTTTGAATGACCTCATTGTTGAGACCTCTTAAAAACCACAGTAACAAGAGACTTTTCATATAAAAATGCGTACAATCATCACAAAACAATTCTTGACGAACTTATAATCAAACATCGTTCAACTACATAATTCTATATTGTGTCTATGACCCCTGTATGTTTCTATTATGCTTAATCACATATAAGTCATCTAATTGTTGTAACTATTACCCGTGTGAATGAAAGTGTATCGTGTCTCCTATCAATGCGACCACATATTCTTAATTCAGACAATGGCTTGATTTGAAATCTGTGTAAAAATGTTTATGTTCTTAAAATGGAAATTATGTCTAAACTGAATCCTCTGTTCGAACTGATGAGTAAGCAGACCACAGATAACACATGATTCACGATGAGAGAAGGGGGGGGGGGGTAGAAAAGACCCCCTTCTCAAATAACCATATGGTATCTTATTGTCCGAATTCCAAATTCCTCCAGGAGGCGGGACAAAACATTGGAGTTTAAAACCTTAGACCCGAACAGGACTTTGGTAGAATAATGCGCTAGAAGAATAGAACAGAAGTCGGGCGGGCTCTCTCTCGAAAAAGGTCTCGGCAGAACAACAAGTCGGGTGGAGCAGACGATGGTTATGGTAACCATGTAGACGCGTAGAGACAAAGAACCCAAATTAAGATCAGAAGAATGGGTTCAACAGCTTCAATTAAGCCATCATCCACTCTCGTCTCAATTTTCTTTCTTTCCTAAGTGTTCCTTTATTTTCTCGTTAAAAGTCTCGGTTCTAAGTTAAGTTTTGCTGCAAAGTTTCGTTTTAACGTTTCAACTGCAAAACCAGCTTCCAACTTCAAAGACTTTCATTCATCCGCGCCAACACACCACGTGACTGGCTGTCCAAGATCTATCCAGGCACACGAGGAGACCAGCCAAAGAACGAGCTCGGGAAACCCCCTTTTACAACGAAAGGGAATCCCAAGAGAAAAAAAGGAACGCAAACAAGCAAGTACTGCCTCCAGACTCTTAAACTGAACTGGTGTATTTTGATACAGATTTAGTAACCTAAGAAAAAAAAGGGTGAAATTAACTATTGATGGTTCGTTCAGGTTGTGTCTTATAAGTGCATATAGAAACTTGGGTTCTCACCATCTGACTCCTAAAACCCATTCTTCCTCACTCTCTTTCTTTCTTCAACTTGTATGAATGCGTGTGCATGTGTGTGTGCTAGTTTTATTACCATTACTATTATTACTATTAGTTTTATGTGTTAGTCTTATAATAAATAAAGTATTGTTTGTATTTGAAAAGAGAAGCATTACTTGTGTTGTGTGCTTACAGATTTATTGTCTTGAACTGCGATCTAAAGCTACCTATGCTTTTACCCTTGAATTATTACTAAATTTAGCTGTTAGCTGGGAATTTGAAAGACAGGAAGACTTTGAAAGTCTTTCTTGGCCAGGAAGATATTATATTTCCTAGGATTAATAATTGTTTATGCTTTCCGTTCATTGGATGAACTGATAAAATGATCATACTATTGATTCTGCTACAGTAAATTCTGAAAATAATTAAACTATTAATTATTGATCATAATCCGTTATGCATAATAATTTGTTATATTTATACGGGCGTATAAACCCTACAATGAAGTCTCGTGATAAGCGAGAACGAGCGAGAAACACAAACTGCTTTATGCCAATTCGACAAACACACGCACCCCCCTCAATACTGGTTAGCCATGCCGGTAAGCTATAAGAAAGTTAAAGTTGGCCAGCTCCGCTAATAACAAATGCAAATGAGCAGTGGTAGAAAGGGGGAGGAGGGTGCCGCAGGTGAGTTTTTTTTTTACGACAGTGTTGTGAAATATACGCCCCACAGCTGTAGGGGGAGCTCGTTGAGAAAACATGAGACAACAAAAGTGAAAATCATTGAAGAAATGGCTAGAGTTGCCAAGTTCCCCTTTAAATTGCGCGTGCTCGCCAAGTGTACAAGTCCGTAAGGTGTCCCATTCGGCATTTCAGCACTCAGAAGTGTGCTCGCGGGCGCCGCCTTTGTGCCCTCGATGCAGGCTTCTTTTGCACACTCCACACAAGTTACCTACCCAGGAATCAGTGCAAACGTTCAATCAGATAAATGAGGGGAGGAGTTTCGTGGCTGTTTGACTTTCGGTGGCATGATGTCATCAAGCGTGTCCCAAAATACACTCACATGGACTCGAGGCCAGTGCTCCTTAGGTCTGCACTTCCTGACGTCACCAAGTGTGAACTTGAATGAGGTCCACAAGGCCGGTGTGTGCCATTTGGGAGCCAGCCTTTGAAGGAGCCTTCGAATGACCTTCGAATTGGGACAGCCTTCAGCGCACCGCGATGACGCAATTGGCTATACTTTTCCCTTTAAACGAGTCTCCCCATTAAGGCAGCGTCACCAATCCAGTTTTCCTGTGAATGCTAACCTGTTGATGTCTGTAAGGATTATCTGCTGTTAATGTACCTACGAACTGCTAAAGACTGTTTGAGAATTTATCTGAATACTCACCTTGTTACTAGGGGTGTAACAATACATGGATATTGATCGATGCATCAATCAAACGTCTAACGACACGATGCATCGATGCTACACGTAAAATATCGATATAAGGTACCTTTATTTTTACACTCTCCACATCCTCACGTAACGTCTGTCTACGCATTTTTGCCAAAGCGCGCATTTTTGTTTACTCACCATACTGTCTGTGTCACGGTATACTAATTCATTGCTTCCTTCTCGTCTCGTGTTGTTGTTGTTGCATGAAAGCACGTGTGTTGTGGGCGTGATTGAGTGTCATTCCTTGATTCGCTCCAGCTGATCATCATATCATCACCAGCTGCAGCCGATCTCATTCACTATATATGCTCACAGTTTTCTCATCTCCATTGTCAGATCATTGTTGGATGTGTCGGTGTTCCAGTCTTGTGTTCCTGAGTCTCTCATCGTGTGTTCCTGTGAAGTTCGTCTTGCTTGTGGATTATCGTTGTTGGTTGTGGATTATCACCGCTTGTGGATTGTTCTTCGTCTGTCTTCACCACACCACTTGGGATTCACCACGCTGACCATCGACGTCCCTGTGTCACCATTTCCACGCCCGTGTCTTTCTGTTTGGACTTCCCTATCTTTAAATAAGGAGTTGTTTACCCGCTATTGCTTCCTGTGATCCGTTGAGTCATGACAGTCTGCCAGTGTGTCTTTGTAACGTTAATCTCCTCATCTCAAATAAACACCTGACAAGTTTGACTGAACCCTAAACACGTTTTGTCACAAAAGCCGGTATTGTTCACTGTTAAGGCATCGCGAGTTCATGCTTTACAGCAGAAACCGACAAGCAGCCTTGGTGTTTGTGAACACATCTCGATAAGTACGTTTTAGCAAATCAGTGCGCAATATTCAGGTCAGGTGACAAGGCTGCTAGTAGTAGTCACTTCGAAAAGAATTAGCTGAGAGGAGTTTCGTCAAAGCTGACTAAAAGTGATTGAGGATGGATCATTTCAATGAACTTGAACCCGTGATATCTAGAAGCTGAAACTTTTTCACGCAACCTTACTAAAGCAGTACATTAGTGGTGAGGGAAAAGCTCCCTGTATTGCATGTATGTTAATCACAACAACAAAGTTTTTCAGGCATCTATGTCAGCTGAGGAGATTAGTTTTATTAGTGTTTTATTATATATATCATAGCAATTTCTTGGTTTGTTTAACTCTGAAACATGAAATGTGGAGTTATCCGTTTTTACATAAAAATTACTGGTGGAGTTATCTGCTTTTGCTAAAAAATATACTTCTAATACATAAATAAACATACTTTCAATGAGTGTGCAATTTTCAAAAGTTTAATAAAAAGTTAATGTTTTATATTTTGGTAGCATTTGTGAGTTCATAAAAATGTAACTGGTTGTGTAAACTTGGCACATAATATCTAAATATCGATAAATCAACCGTTATTGCCCTGAATCGAATCGAATAATTTTTTTGAGGTATCGGCAAATATCGTATCGTTGGCTGAGAGAATCGATATCATATCGTATCGTGATGAACTGTCCGATTTGCACCCCTACTTGTGCACCGATTTGCACCCCTTTTCAGTTAGTAAACATTGTGACTTTTTTTTCACCCTTCTGACCATAAATAAAACATGGCACACTCTGTCAATGATGCTTTAGTTAAAACTGTTGGATGCAACAAGTCATTGGTTGTTAATATTACTTTGGTAAAAAAAAACTAAAAAACTCATACCTATAACAGCCATGAGATGCCTAAACGTTGCTATGGTTATAACGGTGTCAATCATCGCAACTTCAGGAGCGCTTTTCTCCTTTCGATGATTAAATGATGGTTTAATTGCAACTAAACTTGGACATGAATGACATGACACTGCCCATATTTGTTCAAGATCAGAAGTAATCTATATGCTTAAAGCTCACATTATAGTGTATGACTGCACTATTTGCCTATTTTATGTGCTAAAAAAACTAAAACAAATAATGTGTAACAGTGGTGTTTGGTCTACGTGTCATGTCCAGGTTCAATAAAAATGTGGTCACTAATTGTGTTAATTATGTGAGTTATTTAATAGGCTGGGAGAGACCTTGATAAGCATTATAATCCTGAACAGCAGAAACTTTGCAAATACCCTGAATAATTAAGACATGGGTATTTGCATGTTCAAAACACAGATCTAGATGAGATGGGTAAAAATTTATATCTGTAGGACTTCAATAAATCTTTCTCTAGGAGGTAAAGTATGAAAGGAATACAGCACAACAACTCTCAGTAGACATCAACAAATCTATAACACTATAGCAGCTTAAGAATAATGACTATCTAAGACATACAGCAGGACACACTCTAGGCTATTCTTAATCTCTCATCATTCTCTCTTCTTCATTTCTCTTTCTCTTCTCTCTAATTTTCCTCTACTCTGCCTCATCCTCTCTGCTCTAGCTCGCTGTGGATAGCTGTGTGATGTTGGACTTCGCTCATCATTACAGCTCTCATAAAAATTTCAATAGGATCAGCTGCTTTCCAGACAGACTTGGCATACTCTAAATTGGGTTCTTAAATTAGCAATGTTGTTATAAATATTTGCACATTCACTTCCTGTCTTTCAAAGTCACAGATCTGTTTGCTTGGACTCATGCAAAGCAGTTCTACGCAAAGTATGTTTGTAAACTCAAGAGTGTTTTTCATCAATAAACAGGGCTTGTTAATGGGGTGAAAGGTCAAAACGGTTTAAGGGCTGAGTTGACAGTAACAATTTCTCAATTTTTATCAATCTTCATTTGAATGTTCAGTTGAAACATAATTTGTAGCACACCTGCCATCCAATAGTTACTTTTGATAAAAAACAAAAACACAGCTATCAAATTCAGGCCATTTTAATCACAAAATTCAAACAATACATTTTGACGCTCTTTAATGTGGCGTGACAGATAACTGTAGCCACATAATAATATATATGTTTTTTTTAATAATATAATATATAAAATAATAATAATATATAATAAATGTTAACTACACTGAAAACAAAGCTGAAAGTGAACTTGACAATCATGATCAATATGCATCAAAAAGCAGCTTTGATAATTTGATAATGAGTTGTTTTGTGTTTCACAGGGGACAAAATATTCTACAAATTTCAAGTGACAGTCTTTCAAATTTGGAAGAAAATTATCTGAAAATGTGTGACTCAGTTGAACTGGCCAAACTTCGACAAAGGCATTGAAAAAGACAAATGGCTTTACCACTTAGTGAAAATTAGATTAAAAGGAACACATGCTTATGCTTATCATTCCATAAAATCTAGCATTTTGATTTAAATAACAAATACACTAAGTTAAAATAGAGCAATGTATTACACAACACTGTGTCAGCAGCTTATCATATACATATTTGTCAAACTCAACCTAAGATGCAACATGCAGAGCAGGACAAAATGAACAAATAAACCATCATTGAATCAACTTAATTTACTACAGCCGTATGATCACGCAGTTCACGTAATTCAGGTACATAAACAAGTAGAAATCAAATATACAATTAACGCTACAATTAACACTTCCGAGGAGAATCTGGTCACAAACTTTAGCATTGAAAAGTTTACCATAGCATTGAATCTGTGAAGAAATTCAAGAGTTTTGTTTGAAGCGGAATACCGAAACAATTGTATCACTGTTGAATTATAAACAACTCTGTGTAATAATGAATTAGTTTCATTGGTTTTTGTAGCACACTCTGTTCTGAGACCTAACAAAGTGTATACAGCCCTGAAGTGTGTGTGCAGGAACTCTCAAAAACTCACTGGGCAGCGGTTATGCTGAATCCAGCACTCCGACCATGTGCTTTGTTCCATACTAACCCATTATTCTTGCACCAACTTTGTGCTGCTAAGGTAACTGTTGCCTTTTGAACTGACTTTTAAAATCATGGAAGCAGAAACAACCTTAAAAGAACAGAGTGTTTTAGATTTAGTGTTCATTTTGTATTAGAGTGAGTTTGGATTTTCTCTTTTTCTCTGTCTTGTTACATTATTTCATTTTGGCTGACATGTTTAATCTGTGAAAATCCATTTTAGGTGGTGTTAGCAAATTTTTAGAAATGCATGGGAGGGAGTAAGTACACACCATTCACCATTTCCCATGCATAATCAACTGGAAAGCTCTCTACTCTGAAGGTCCATGAGGTCAGAAGTAGAACAGCAAAAATTAAGAGTCACACACATGCTATCACCATAGTGACCAGGAGCAATAAATGTAGGAAAAGTTGACTGAAAAAGAGATATTATCCATGAAAACACAAGGAGAAAAGGGGAAGCTTAAAAAATATGCAAATTACAAGGTGTGGAATTGTTATGGTGCTTGCTTCCGTTTTTTTTTAAGTTTTAAAGCTTATAATCCAACCTAGGCTCATTGGAAAGACCTTCTACCTACATTTTTGCAGAACTCTTAAAACGTACTTATACATTGCAAACAATTGACAGCAAATGAAAACTATAGAGGCAGTAAAAAGGCAACAATTAATATCCCTTTTTATACAAATGATTATGAGGGCTCTATTATCAAATAATAAAATAGTATTTTCATGCGGTTCTGTGCACTGCACTGTTATGACCTCAAAACACTTTCAGTGCATGATTTGTTAACTAATACCTTTTGACATTTGCATCACATAAGCTCCATAATGGCTTTTCTGATGTAGTAAACTTGCTCTGTGGCTCACCTGATACTATATGCTCAAGTCCCATGAAACATGATTCACCATGAAAGAGCTCAAAGACTCAATTAAGCAAGCTAACCTGACATGTTTGCTACAGAAAATGCATTTTTATCTCCTGTTTGGTTTTGTTAAGGGAAGGGTTTAGTGTATGCGGTACATAATATTCAAACGCAATAGAGCATTTACCTTTTAGTGAGACTCAACGGGCATTTCATTTCCGAACTGCCACACAACGGAAGAGAACAGACGGTAATTGTATAAATAAAGGCCCTCGTCCAGACGGATCCGGCGTTTTTGGGAGACTGAAACCGCTATTTTTTTAAACCGGGTCCCAGGGTGGATAAATCTGAAAACGACACCCTTGCGTTTTTGTGTGTACGGCCAATCCGTATATTTTGTGAAACGATGATGTCATCACCCCACGTGTCGACTAGTCAGACACGCTAAATCAGTAACAACAACTGCGACTACTTGCTTGAGTTCATGCTTCAGAAGCTACTGAGCCTCTTTTATTTCTTTATTTATTATTTAGGCCTACTTTAATGTATTTTTATTTTATTTCTTTATTTTACTTCTTTATTTATATTTCTTTCTTATGCTGTGATGCTTGTATTTTGTCTGATTAAGACATTTCGTATTTTGTAGGGATGGGCATTTCAAGCAAAAATAATATTCGACGATCGCTGGGAATTATTTTATTTTTATTCAAAAAACGCACCTCTGCCCCCTCATGCTCACCGGTAACACGGCGTTCGCTCGACATTAAATTTCTCTGTACTGTTGGCCTACATGTTGTAGCCACTAAAGAAAAGTTAGTTTCATATTTATGTTTAAATATTATGTATTTTTTTCCATTTCATATATGTTGATTATATGAAAAGTGAACAGCGTGAGTAGCCTAATCATAAGATGGCAATATCGAGACACATCATTTTGACCACTTCATTAAGTTTTGTTTTGTATAAAGCCTTTCTTTAAAGTGAATTTCGTTTTGTATAAATTGTATCTTAATTTTAATCAATGTTTCATCAACCAATTTCCTGGATTTAATAAATAAGAAGCAAATATAGCAGACAATAGCCTATAATCAGGACATGGAGGCGCCGACGTGATATAACTTGCATCGCACGTGAACTGGAGCTTGTCTCATAAATGAACAGAAACTCAGAAATATATCTAAGCTTGAAATGTCTACTTTTAAACAAAACAATTCAAAACGAAAAGAAACAAACAACTCTAATAATCCGTATGAAGTGCGCATTTCTCTCTATAGGCACCTTCGCAATACTGCGAAGGTGGCGAGTCAGCATCGTCACAGAAAACACTAGTTTATTAATCAACAATTAAAATGTCTCCTTGCTATATTTGACACATTCATAATGATTAGGCTATTTGCCGGTTCTTTGTGGCAAGCTTTATGTAGGCTACTATTTTGTACCAGGCCATTTATGTTTCTTCATATTGTTCAATAAAGTTCTTGGTAAAAAATAAAAGAAGCTACTGTGCCTAATATGACATACTGTATATTATTGTATACAGCGCAAAAGGTTTATGCGCACTTCTCTGTTTTTAGTGTATCTGTGTCAGAAATACAGCGCCTCATACTGGTCTGGCATGTATACTACATCGGTTTGAGTCGGTTTCGTGTGTACGCAGATATTTCTTGAGACGGCGCCGTGTTTACGGAACTTTTTTTTAGAACGAGGAAAAAAAGATCGGATAGGGAAAGCTCTGGCTTCATGTGGACGTGGCTAAAGTTTATTAGCAGGGAACAAACACTGGTCGATGGAAGGGTGAATGTGAAGTTCAAGCAGTTGCACTGTGACTTAACTGGGTGGAATATGATTATCACAGGTGCAGGTGGTTGAAGGATGGTACAGGCTGAACACACACAACGGCTCGGGATCAGACGACAGAAGATTGAAGATAGACGACAGGCATCCGAAGACGGGTAGTCAGGCAGGTAAGTAAGTCTCAGGCTGGTAACGGGAGTTGTAGCAAGAGATGAGTCTGTACATGGTTAGATGAGATCAGACAATGGTGTGCAGTTTGTGTGTGGTATAAAGTGCAGGTTGATGAGGAGGTGCAGGTGCGTTGAATCAGTAGTGCGGGGAGCGTGAACAAGTGGGTGGAGCGTGCTGATCTGGTGGCGATGGGCTGAGAGATGGTTGTCACCATGACAAAAACAGCCAGCATATAAAATGTTGCCATGATTCCCGTTCACTTGCCATCCTAATCACTGTTCATTTTAATTTCATGGAGAACAGTGACCAGCACCACCTGCAGAATTTCTCTTTTTTTCATTCTACAGATTTGCAATGATATGATGGTGAGTAAATGATGAGTAATTTTTTTTTTTTGAGTTTGCTAAATCATGACTTAGCCTACTCTCTACCTTTTTCCTGCTATCATGTTAAATAACAGCTATTTTTTTATATGCATATGGGCACTAATAATAGACTACCATTTCAAGAATGTTCCAGGAGTTTTAATTATGTTTCCAAAATATTTCCACATTTCTAAGAAGTTCAAAACTGTCTCTCAACAGTTGAAGTCATCATAACAATCTGACCTTAAGCATGAACCATATTTAATTTGACTCAAATGAAAACAAGGATAATTCAATAGATTGTACTGTTTTAAGATCTAATTTTCACAACCCATATTTTTTTTGTGTTGTGGATTTTTGTTTTTGTTTGTTTGTTTAGAAAGGCATTTTTTCAGCGTTTAGTCAGTTGAACAGTCTATACATGATGTTACACAACAGTCTTCTTTCATTCACAGATAAATTAAATAAGGTGTCTATCCTGACTAAGGTCCAATGCATTTGCATGGACAGACATCATTGTGGAATGATTTTTTACTAATATAGTAGATTGGACTCATTTGCCAAAATCCAGGACCAAAATGTTCATTTTGGTGGTGCTGCTTGCCAGTGTTGGGCAGTAGCGTCGCTACAAGTAGTGACGCTACTAGTTTAACTACATTTCTCAGTAGTGTGGTGGTAGCGTTGCTGTTTTCGGAATCAAAGCTTTTCAGTAGCGAAGCTCTTTTTTGATCAAGTAGTGCGGTAGTGTTCGAGATTAGCTAGGTGTTCGAGCTGGAAGCATTAGCGATTAGCATATAAGTTAAGCAGGCTAATTCAACGTTAACGGCTATCATTAGGCTAACGGCCTCGTAAAGTCCAGTACAATTTGTAACGTTAGTAACAGGAACAAAGCCCGGCAGTTCATGTGGTGTTGTTCTATTAGTTAATGTAGTTTAATGTAGTATTACTGACACTAAAACTCTGAAAACTTTCTCACACAGTAATTATTATTTTGGGTGAACTATCCACGATACATATTGTTGCATTTTTGTATTGCGATAAATTGTGACACGATATATTGTTACACCCCTAGAACACACTAACTTAAAGGAACACTGTTACTAACGTTACAAATTGTACCAGACTTTATGAGGCCGTTAGCCTAGCCTAATGAATTAGCCTGCTTAACTTGTATGCTAATCGCTAATGCTTCCAGCTCGAACACCTAGCTAGTCTTGCAGTTATCTTAACTCAGTAATTTGCCATCTAACTAAATGTTCACCGCGCTAATTAAAACACTCTTACCTCTGTAAAGTCGTCACAATGATTCATAGGATCATCTGCTGTTCTTCTACAGCTCCTTGCCGTCAACTGGGAAATGCCGGGAAATACACATGGAGATACAGCCAGACGGAGGTACCTGCACACTGAATATTAAAACAGAGAATATTGCACAGAATGTGAAGTATTGCACTACAGGGTCCAGTTTAATAACAAAGGGACCATGTGTCAGACACTTTACTATCTTGAGGCCACAAGATGGTATCTTGAGGCCACGAGATAGTTATAATTAATTTTTTTGACAAAGTGGGACTAGGGGGGCTCCGTACGGTAGCGTCCACACAAGCTAACGTTACATTTTCCCAAGCATTTCTAAAGCTCAAGCTCAAATCGGAAATACAACTGCTAAGTATCACTGATGCTGGATCAGTTAGTGACAAGGCTCAACATTAAGGCTTTACATGTGGTTGTCCTTCGAACAAGTATATCGGCCATTCTCTTGTCCAAGTAAAAATCCAGAAATCGGTTTAAATGTATGCATCTTTCGTTTTAAATTCTTAGATTTGATCAATAAATTAAATTGAAATAATAAGACACTATGCTGTTACCAATCAAATTAATTAATTTACACTGAAAAATTACAACTGCATTAAATAATGTTATGAGATTGTTTTAAATATTTTTTGAAGATACAAATATGACATATTGGAAAGAATTATAGCCTACTTTTAAACACGAAACTAAACCACCAGTAGGGGGCGGCAGGTGACCGTCTTAATGAGTGAGTTATTGAATCATTTATTCAAATGATTCGTTCAAACGGCTGAATCGTTAAGGAATGAGGCAGTTTGGGTCATTGAATCTTTGACTCAATCGATTCATTCAAAGCGCTGAATCATTCATTAATGCAGTTATGTGGTCAGGTGAGCTGCGCTGTGGTTCTTGGGATGTTTGTTTGGAATTATTTTCGCTGCTCAAATAGAACAAAAACAGTCAATATTGTGTCTAAAATGTAAATGACTTGATATTAATTACTTGTTTATTGAACTGTCATATGAAATCAGTGTCATATTTTCAGTCGTGATGGTATTCAGCACTCGCCGTGATGTTGCTTAACTGTATCATATCATATGTTATAAATATAAAAACTCCACATTATTTTTTTAACCGCTCTGTTCATTGAGTTTCTTTGTGTGATCTGCGCTCATTTGTTTCCATTTCTCCTCATGAGGTTGCGCGAGCCTCAACAGCACAACCGCATTACCAGTCAGCGGTACGTAGCCTACTCTCCTCACACAGCGGGCGACCCATTCTCCTGTCCTCAGCGAGCGATTCACTCTCCTCACACAGCGAGCGACTCACTTTCCTCAGCGAGCGACTCACTCTCCTCACACAACTGGCGACTCGGGCTGCGTTCGGAATCGCATACTTCCCTACTATATAGTAGGCGAAAAGAGTAGGCGAGCGAAAAAGTACGTTCGAATCCTCAGTATTCATAAAATAGTAGGCGAGAATTACCTGGTTGACGTACTAATTATCGCGAGATTTGGATGATAGTGCGTTCGAATATGCCTACTTTCCTACTATATAGTAGGCGAAAACAGTATGTGAGGGAAGCAGTACGTTCGAAACATCAGTATTCCTAAAAGAGTAGGCGAGAAGTTCCCGGATGATCTCCTGCTTTCGCCCAGACATTTGATGCTGCGTCCCAGTTCGCATACTATCCGTCCTAACTAGTATTCGAAAATATAATTAGTACGTCCCAAATGGTAGTATGTTGAAATGAGTGTTCCAAAGAGACCCGGATGGTCTACTATATCTAGTCGGAATCCGAAGTGCAGATCGATGCACACTCTAACGGCTGATATTGCCCACAACCCATCGCGCGTTGGACGAGGATTTGGTTAGAACTACAAACACGAGTGAAAAGTGTTTAAAAAAAACTACAGACATGGAGGACGCGCGAGTCCGGCAGTTATGTAGAGGTTTAGTAAAGGGGTTTGAGTGATTAATTATCAGTATCTAACCTGACGAAAATGTATTTATTCAATGTTGTCTACATTTTATAGCATCTGCAGCAGCATTGTGAACTTTTGTAAAGATACGTTTAGCCATTAACTTTTAAATGCATCATTACATTCAAATTGCAAACACATGAGGAGAGTCTCCGAATGAAAGACCCGCGACTGGCAGGTGAACGTGCAACAACATTTCTCTCCGAAACGGTAAGAAATTATATTAGATTGAATGGAGGATTTTAACTTTGACGAGATGATTGACAGGGCAGTTTATGGTGACAGGATGCACGCGATAGAGCTGTCCGTTAAAGATGACGACGTAGTATGTCCCAAAGCTTGCCTACTATTTTGCTACACACTCAAAAGTATGTACTTTTTCTTCAAAAAAAGAGTACATACTTTTAGGACGTAGTATAAGTAGGGCGATTTGGGACGCAGCATGAGTGTTTTTCAGCTTGTACTCATCTATCCCAGGAGGCCACGCGAGAGGATCCGATATAAAAAAGAACAAGAAGAAGTAGATATTTCATACTCAAACATGACGGAAAGGGTGGACGAGAGTGTTTTCAAATGTGAGTATTACAAATACAAACCAAATCGCATGTGTTGAACTAACTTTCTGTACAGTAAATTGTTGAACTGTTGAAGGTGCAAAGACTCTATATAATATGGTAAATTTGTGATTTTGCCGTAAATCACATTTTATTGGATAGAGGAGCTCCATAAGGACACATGCGTCTTTAAACTGTATTTGCATACATTTTAAACCGTATACATCAGAAATACCATTACTAAATATTTATTCAAAATCTGGCAAGATTACTACGTGTAACTGATATGAAATAGACATCTGAGTGACGTGTGTGTACTATTGTTTAGGAGAATTCACTGTTGTTAACACTGTTTTTATTAGTTTAATGCATTTTACATAAAGTAACTAAACATAAGTAATCTATTTCATTTATCCATTAGTACTGTTGAAAAATTGTTGAACATTTATGATGGATAAAAAGCTATTTATTAGCAACAACCTCAACATGTAAATGTAGTATTGAGCTCATAAATCACAGAGGTAACGTGAGTCTTGTCTGGATGTTACAGGGACGGATGAGCACACGCGGCTGCTTATCCGGTGGAGAGTGGCTCATGAAGCGCTCTTCACCGGAAAGCGTAATGCTGCCATCAAAGGCTTTGAGTGAGTATACAGAAATATTTAAAAATCAATTGAATACTTTATTTGCAGTACATTTCAATTATTGTATTTTCAAACAGAGATATAACTTTTTCATTCTTGATTTCTCTCTTGCTGCAGATCTTTTGTGGAGGAGCAGAGCCTGCAAGGCAGGGTGACGGCGGCGTTTGTTAAAAAAAATGGGAAAACCTGAAACAAAAATACAAAGTAAGATCATTTTGTTACTTCTAATACATAAATTAAATGATTAAATATTGTGCTGTTAAAATGACTGCTTTTGTATCATGCTTGTGCATTTTGCAGGATCTGAAATGTCCGCAGACGGGGGTGAGCACTGAGGATGGAGAGGCCACAGCAGCATCCTGGAAGTGGTACACTGCCACGGATGAGGCAATTGGGGGCAGACCCTCCATCTCTCCTCCTGCCCTCGTTGCCTCATGTGGGCCGGATGCTGCTGTGGTCTCTTCATCCTCAGTGAGGCCAGAGCCAGCAAGAGCCAGGAAAAGGGCTATAGATGTGGAGGAGCTGATCCGGGACATGGAGGAGCGAGAAGAGGAGAGAGAGAGCGGAAGGCAGCTGAGAGGGAGGAGAGGCTGTGGAGAGAAATGGAGGAGAAGGAGGACAGAAGAGAACGGGAGAGACGAGAGAGAGCGGAAAGAGAAGTAAGAGAAAGAGAAGAGAGATGGCACCGGGAGGCAGTCGAGAGAGAGGAAATAAGAGAAAGAGAAACCAACGAAAGGGATGAAAGGTTCCTTTCTGTTCTTCAGATGCTCGCCAAAAAATAAATTATTTGACAAAAAACATCTTCTGATCTTTTGCACATTTGGGTTGATGTGAATTAAATTTGTGAATAAAAATGGGAATCTCTCTCTATATATATATATATATACACACACACAGTACTGTGCGACAACTACAAATGGTGGCCTAAGAATTTTGTACAATAATATGTATATAAAACAAACTATTCCTAGGCATTCACAGTACATTATAGACTTCTAGAAATTTAGTGATACTTTAAGATTGTAATCAAATTCATAAATTAAATATTTATGAAACGTTGATTAATAATTAGTGAATGTATGGTGTAATGTAAGAAGAAAAACACTTTAAAACACTGGTTTTACTGGAGTGTATTATATGACTTTTAAAGGTTTACAGAGTTCATGCAAGGATCTTAAAGGCAGGTTATGGAGGGTTAAGTTCCAGCACACCTGTCAGTAAATTTCAAGTAGTCAGTTATTAATTGGTTTAAATTGATTCAGGGGTGTATAATTAGGGTTGGAAAAACTCTGCTGGATAATAGCCCTCCATGACCAAAGCTGAACTTGAGACTGTTTACACAAATTACACACAGTAAAATAGTGACTAAAGGGTTACTTAACCCAAGCAAATAAATCATAATAGTAATAATTCAATAGTCATTATTTACTCGCCTTGATGTTGTTTGATCCCTCTGTTTTTTGTTTTCCTGAACACAAAAGGTGATTTTGGTCAGGTTTGTACTGTTTGGTTTAATACAATATCAGTCAATGGACTTTCAGAAGCTTCAAAAGCGTCATTAAATAATGCCATGAAGCTTCTGAAAGTTGGGCTCCATTGACTGATATTGTATGAAACCAGCAGAACAAACTTGACAAAAATTCCCTTTTGTATTTAAACAATAAAAAACATTAAATAAGTAAATAGTAAACCGTAAATAATTGCTGTATTTATATGTTGAGGTGAACTAACCTTTTAACCCACCAAATATAAATTGTAGTAAATTTATGTATGCATTTTGCATTATAGTAATTCCTTGACAAACTAAGCAGCTTTGACTGTTTATGCCCATGACTGGTTCAAAAAATGCTTTACAAATATCAATCACATTTATGCATTTGACATATTTATCAAAAGTGATTAACTCCATTTATTTACAGGGATAATGACCCTGGACAAACCTGGAGTAAAGAGCCTTGCTGAGTGACCAGCAATCTTCTTCTAACCAGTTCATTGGTTTATCCCTCTACACTACAAAAGGTTTTAAAGCTCTAACAAATATTTGCATGTAATTGTAAACCTATAAAATGACATTTGTCAAGAAACTGAATGCTGACAACATGAATTTTAAAACATTTTTATCTTTCTTACTGTTTTAAAGGCAGTCATGCTCATGGAGAGCCGGCACAGGGATGTTTGGAGCAGACACTGCAGCAGCCAGATTGTCCCGCACTTGTTCTCCCACTCTTGCTGCAAGGTTGTGGGGATCAGGGGGGCCGTCATCATGGTCTTCCTCATCCTCTGGCTCAACGATGTCCCCATTGGCTAGAGCGAGATTGTGAAGCACAGCGCAGCACGCAACAATCTCAGGCACGAAGGCAGGGCTCACCTCCAAGGCCTTGAAGAAAATGCAGTGCCAGCGTGTCTTCAGCATCCCAAAAGCTCTCTCCACGATGTTGCGGGCACGGGAGTGCTTGCTGTTGAAACGAGCCTGCACAGGGTTCTGTACAGGCTCTCTGTTAGGGGTGATGAGGCAGATGGGTGCACTCAGGCAAGGATAGCCTCCATCCCCGAGGATGCACTTGCCTGCAGGTGGGTAAAGGTTGCCAGCATACACAGGGCTGTTCCTCAGCACCCTGGCATCGTGCACAGACCCAGGATATCCCACAAAGACATCAAGGAATTTCCCCCGGTGATCAGAGATGGCCTGGAGTTGGATGGAGTGAAACAGCTTCCTGTTGAAGTAACAGTGGGAGTTATTTGCTGGAGGTTTGATACGGATATGACAGCCGTCTATTGCACCAACTACTCTGCTGAAAGCTGGTGACCCAGACAGCTGTGCAAATCCTGCTCCCACTGCCTCCAGGTCATCTCCGGTCGGAAAGCAGATCACCCTCCTCAAAATTCCCATGATGGCCTTGCTCACTCTGTGCACAATGTCATGCACAGAGGTCTTTGGGATATCGAAGGTCTGCGACACCACCCGGTAGGATGCTGCATGGGCCAGCCAGTGCAGGAACACAAGGACCTCAATCTCCCGTTCCCATCCAAGGTCAGATCCAGGTCTGACTGCAGCAATCAGGGACCTGATGGACGGCATAGACAGGCGAAGGTGGGCACGGTGGTCAGCTGCCTCATCAAGATAAAGCCGCAAAATGGGAACAGCTCTATTGAGATGGCAGTATGATGTGGGGTTCACTGCCTGCAATAAATACATCATAGTTTGTTAGAACAAAACAATCAAAAACAATGTTTCATGTGGTATTGACTTGTATATGTATTTATTTATTGTGATGATTTCTTTTATTCATTCACTTATTTTTATTCATGTTTCATATTGTTGTCAGTAAATAAAATATGAATTTCATGAATAAAAATGTATTTACATCATCTGCATTTGTCTAGCGTGTATTCATGCATAGCTATGTCATATGATAATACAAAAGTTTGCTTGTTTTACAAAACTACATAATTAATAATGTATATATATTATAATAATGTTATATAATTAACTGTTGGTCACAGCATTTGTCATAATTATTGTGCATAAGTGTTGGGATGGGCTAGTAATGAAATTCTTTCTGGGGTAATCTTAATTGTTTAAGTAGTAATACTTGCTTTGTTTGAGAATAAAATCATCAGTCTTCTCCAAAGGCGAGATCGTCGAGCAGCTGCCCGACATCTCCTTTGTGCACACCTTAATCTAACAATTGCAGACATGCCAACCATTTCAAACGCTGAACTAAACCGTTCTAGTAAAGTTGTCGAGTTACTGATGCAATCAGCTGTTAGTGCACCTGTCGCTCATGACTTTTAAATTGTTGCGCTTGTGAAAACGTCATAGGTCACATGTAACGTCAACATGGCGAATGATGTCCGGATCGCATTCATACTTAACGAGATTTGGCCATTAAGTACCTACTCTTTTAGCGCTCGTTAAGTAAGTACTCATTGAAATTAAGTACCTACTCATTGAGTATGCGATTCCGAACGCAGCCTCGCTCTCCTCACGCAGTGGGCGACCCATTCTCCTCAGCGAGCGACTCACTCTCCTCACACAACGAGCGACTCACTTTCCGCACGCAGCGGGCGACTCGACTACTCTCCTCACTCAACGGGCGACTCACTTTCCTCAGCTGGCGACTCACTCATGTAGGCTGCGTTGACCTAATATTATAATAAAATCTCTATCAATTTAAAATACTGTGGTGGTGCAATAACTAACAGTAAAGTGGGAAATCATTTATTCTGAACCAATAATCTTAAATTGATTCTCATTGGATTTTTTTTTTTTTTTTTTTTTTTACATTTATAAAGGCAAATCTTTCATGTTAAATTCTATACATTTTAAGTCACTATATATGGCTTTTACCAATCAAATTGACTAGTATCAACAAAAAATATTTTTACCCACTGCAGAGAAAACAGAATCTGCATTAGAGGTGTCATTTATAAAAAATATATATATCCAAAACAAAGCATAAAAAACATTGTTTAACCACTTTAAAATTAAACCCCGTAAAGCTTCTGTGGATTTTATCAATTATCTTTAAAATAGAATATTCTGAAAAAGTGACATTTCCATTTTTGCTGATTCACATTGGTATCAAAATAGGTAAAACACATTTCATAGTTACATACACCTTTATGTTTTTGTAAATATCACATTAAACACTAAACAATCAAGATAAATATATGTCTACCTCAAATGTAACATTGTAGCCTATATCTGTACATCCGCATCAGGGAAAAAAACATGATCTCATTCACGGTAGAGAAAGATGCATGTAGGCTATACAGGAAAGGTAACCGTGAAGACACTGGATTTAACAAAACACAGCTGTCATAATAATCACAAATACACTTACATTGCTGTAAATTAGTTTTTATGAATGAATAGCTTGCTCTAACTGTTACTCTCTTTGTCAACAACACACGCTTGCACCCCCTGCTGGTGAGATCGACTAACAGCAGATGGAGATTATGCTCGGTAATCTACTGCTTTTCTTGCAGTTCCTGGATGTCAACGTTGAATTTACTGTTGAATTTGTGGAAGCAAATTTGCAAAGCGAAATAAAAAGGACCGAAAATTGCCTTTTGAATATTCTAGGTTGTATTTTTAATCAGTTTGAATATTTTGGAAGTGAAATATGAAAGGCGAATATGGGTTATTGAATTTTGATTAATGAAAATGTGTTTGAAATGTTTTGAATTGAAATATTCACAGTTTAAATATTCAACCATGTTGAATTTCAGCCCATAAAAATGCAAGCCCTAAAAATACAATGCAAGCCTGGTTTATGCAATGCATTGTTGTTGTTGTTTTTTTCAAGTAGTGCAATTCAACAGGCTTCTTTGTTTCAAAAACTTTTGGCATTATTTTACTGCCAGCTGCGCTAACTCAAAAAGTTTAACTAACAGACACGAGTTAAATTAATATCTACAAGCCAGATAAAACTCACAAGTACTCAACATTATGTATTACTTTTTAAGTTAATCTTCAAAAACTTATTTACTTGACTTCAATTTCTAAAACGTATCAATACAACTGGAGTTAAAAAACAATTTAATATAACTTAAATATTATCAGAAAATAATCTGTTATAAACTGAAAGACAAAAACGTGATATTTACAAAAACATAATGGTGTATGTAAATGAAATCTGTTTTACCTATTTTGATACCAATGTGAATCAGCAAAAATGGAAGTGTCACTTTTTCAGAATATTCAGTTTTAAAGATAATTGATAAAATCCACAGAAGCTTTAAACCTAAGAGGTGTTTATTTTAAAGTGGTTAAACAATGTTTTTTATGCTTGTTTTGCATGTTCAATTTTTCTCTAATGCAGATTCTGTTTTCTCTGCAGTGGGAAAACATTTTTTTTGATAGGCAACTAGTCAATTTGATTGGTAAAAGCCATACCAATTGGTAAAAGTGACTTAAAATGTATAGAATTTGACATGAAAGATGACAGTGACAAAGATGACAAAAAAATGAACTGAGAATCAATTTAAGATTATTGGTTCAGCATAAATGACTTTTACACTTACTGAAGTAGTTAGTTATTGCCAGAGGCGGACAGAGTACACAGCTTCGTTACTTGAGTAAAAGTACAGATACCCCTTGCTAAATTTTACTCAAGTACAAGTAAAAGTACTACAGTCAGATGTCTACTTAAGTAAAAGTACTGAAGTACTTGTTTTTAAAAGTACTTGAGTATCAAGAGTACAAGAGTACATTTTTGCATTACTACTGCCACAGTGCTTACATTTATGTACAGAAACGTCCTACATGGAGTTATGAAAAATGTTAATGTTAATACCTTGGAGAATGTAAAAGGAATTGAAAGTAAAATCAAGTCATTTTCATCTTTTTACCATGTTGCTTTATTTAACATTTAAGAAAATTTCAGAAAATTCAGAAAATGTAAATAGTCTGGCGAGGTGGGACCACGGGTTGGCACATTCCCGGGATGGACCTGCTGCGTCTTCTAGTGATGGGATTTATGGCTCTTTGAGGGGATCCGGATCTTGGCGATCCGTTCCTTTCAAAGAGCCGTTCAAAAGAACGGCTCTTTGGGCTCTTTTTAAATATTTAGTCAGTTTTAAGAAGCCAGCTTGGGGGCATCTCAGTTTATCCTGGAAATAATCACTGAGAGGAATGATGAGGTGAGATTTGTAGTCAAATAATTAAAACTCAGATATCACACACCAATATCTGATATTCAAATATTTCAAGTTTGAATTATTCTGAAATATTGATTATTACCTCATCTGTCATGTGTGGACTATATTCCATAGGGTTGCACAACATCCCTCTGCTTAGAAAGTGACATCACTATTTTGGATTTACCTTTACTACAAAGTGTGTGTATGTGTAAAGCTATGTTGACTTATGTTATTCATACAATACCTACTCACAAATAAACATCAAAAACAAAGCCGGCTGTAATGAATTTCTGAGCAAAACAGCTTTAAAAAAAAATAAAAAAAATAACTGGAGTAACCATGTGACGGCAGCGTGCACAAGTCATTGGCTCCGCTCCTACCCAATGACAGAGGCACGTAGGTTTTTTTTTTCCACTGGAGTACTCACGTAAAGGATGCGCGCGCGTGCATAACTATCATCATGCTGTTAGGCAGTAGCACCCCTGCGCTGGGTGCGCCCCTTCCCCTATAACTGAGGAGCTAATTTGTGTGCATCTGTGTGAAACACGCATAGGAAAAAAAGAACGACAGAAAGAACGGCTCCCCTTCAGCCGCGACTCGGCTCCCTCTTGTGGCTCACGGCTCATGTTTATGAGCCGTTCAAAAGAATCGGTTCGTTCGCGAACGTCACAACTCTAGCGTCTTCATCATGGTTTCGTCTCTTATCTAAATCTGACCATGGAATTGACTTATTTGGCGGAAAGCTGAAGGTGATTGCTGATAGGCTGTCTCAATCAGTGGCGCCTGCACAATCCAATCACGTTTGAGAGGGAAACAACAAATTGTGGGTTTACGAGATTTTTTTTTTTTTTTTAGAAGTAGGCTACTGTAGTAACGGGTACTCACGGTTATGGATAGAAATGTATTGGAGTAAAGAGTACAATATTTGCCTCTCAAATGTACTTGAGTAAAGTCATGAGTAACGTTACTCCCCAAAAATGATACTCGAGTCAAGTACAGATCCCTCAAAATTGTACTTAAGTACTGTACTCAAGTAAATGTACTCCGTTACTGTCCGGCTCTGGTTATTGCACCACCACAGTATTTTAAATTGGTAGAGATTTTATTTTAATATTAGGTCAACGCAGCCTACATGAGTGAGTCGCCAGCTGAGGAAAGTGGGTCGCCCGCTGCGTGAGGAGAGTGAGTCGCCCGCTGCGTGAGGAGAGTGAGTCGCCCGCTGCGTGAGGAGAGTGAGTCGCCCGCTGCGTGAGGAGAGTGAGGCCCTGTTCCAAATGGCGCACTTCATGCGGACTTTCGGTCTTAAATTGCGCGTGCTCGCCGAGTCTACGAGTCCGTAAGCCGTCCCATTTAGCATTTTAACGCTCTGAAGTGTGCTCAGCAGCGCCCCCCTTGTACCCTTGAAGCGGTCTTCCGCGAAGCCCGCATAGATGCAGGCTCCACGCACTTTAACTACCCAGGAATCCTTGCGAAATGCCAATCAGAAAACGGATGGGAGGAGATTTCGCTCACAGACTGTTAACATGGCTTTATGATATAGGCGTACATTTTACCAGTTGTTACTTACAGTTTATACAAACGTTATCGACCAGTGGTTGATATATCAAACATAATAATAGCGGGTTAAATAATACGATCGCATTATGATTCATTACATAAATAGAACTGAATGTCATGGCTTTACTGAGTCATATAAACGTAGTATGAATATTGAAACCTATAAATTTTTCTTAAACTCATTTACATTTTAATTTTGTGTTAAAATTGAACTATGTATTATTATGTACAACTGTATTGATCATTTACATAACCATGACATCTATTCTAATGCCCAGGTGGCATATACAATTATAGAACTGTAAAAGCAGGCTGTGTAGTTCACAGCATGGACATAAGATTTGGGAAAATAAAATAAATCCTGTTCTCGATGCTAAAGACTGTAATTTTTTTTAATGATATTTGTGATATTTTTCTAATAAAGGGACTGATGAGATGACCTTTAAGTTTATTCAGCTTCGACGTCTGAGCTGAGACCTTCTTCCTGTTTCCGGCGTGACGATCGAGTCTGTCCCAAAAATACCTCTCAATGCGCCCTCGCGGACTCGCGCTAAGGGCCCTATAGGTCTGCACTACATGACGTCACCGAAGTGTGGACTCTGAGGAAAACCACAAGTCCGGAGTGTGCCATTTGGGACAGGGCCTGAGTCGCTCGCTGCGGAGAATGGGTCGCCCGCTGTGTGAGGAGAGTACGTAGATCCACTGCTGGCCTATCAGTGGGAAAGTCAGTAGCTAGTGGCATCTCCGGTCCTCGAGGGCCACTGTCCTGCAGAGTTTAGCTCCAACCCTAATTAAACACACCTGAACAAGCTAATCAATGTTTTCAGGTTTACAAAAAAATTATTTTTGTCAGGGTTGGAGCTAAACTCTGCAGGACAGTGTCCCTCGAGGACCGGAGTTGCCCATCCCTGCTCTATAGTGACTTCCTACGACAAGTCATTAGTCCTGTTTTTGGACCTTCCGGCCCGCCACACTGAAGCACCCATGAGGCTTGCGATGTTTTCAGTAATGGATCGATGAACTTCATCTACTACACACAGCCGCTCTGAGAGTCACTTTAGCAGCATTTTAGCTTGATTTGAGAAAAACTATCGTCATATAAAAAAAAAAAAAAAAAACAGAGACTCAAAGGTTGGTTTAACCTTCGAAGAAAGTTTTGCTTAAATCATTACATTTTAAATAATTGGTCATTATAATAAAAAAAAAACGATTTCATAGTGCCCTTAAAATGTAATTTATTTAAAAATGTTAATAAATCATTGTTAAATTACATACGTTTCATGATTTCAAATAATTACACGTTTTTGATTACTAAAATTTTATTTAACCATTAAAATGGGAGTCCAGAAAAATGAAAACAAAATAAAACTGAATTTGGAATGTGGGAAAAAATAAAACGGATTTCAAAGGGCCCTACAAACCAGCTTTTTGGTGCATTACCACCACCTTCTGCTCCGTATGGTGTGATATCACGTACCAATATCAATCCTTGGGCTGACACGTGAGAAATGGAAAAAGATGCACACACTCTTGACACCTGGTTTTGTTATAGTTTTATATAGTTATATGGTTTAATATAGTTGTGTGTTTTTTTGTTTGTTTTTTGGCCAAATTGGTTTGGAACAGTTGTTGAATAAACAATTGAACTGACAAATTATGCATGCCTATATGCCATATGTCACTGAGATAGCATTGACTTGGAATTAAGTTGGTTCAATATAAAAATTAAATTTGAAAAAGTAGCTTAGATGTAGTAAACTACTTTTGCCATATTGCTGTACCTTAGCTTGCTACATTTCCCAGGGTGGTAGCTTCAGTGTAGTGAAGCTACATTTAATATAGAGTAACTGCTAGCTTAGCTCACTACATTTTCTAAGTAGCTTGCCCAACACTGCTGCTTGCTAAATGTCCCAATGTGAGCCCAAAATCATAACAGAATTACCTGACAAAGCTAGTTAGCAGAATCTGTCTAGCCTACCTAATGTGGTATGGCTGGCTAAGCTTTCTTCATTCTGTTCTAATAACATCTGAGATCAAAACGGTGTCAAATCAATACAAAACAAATAGATGCACTGACTGTGCTAAACATGTTGTGACTTACATACTTGAACGTAGGTATTGGTTGCTGTAAAAAGTACTTTTTAGAACTTGGATTGTTTGCCCAAATAAACTAACTTGCTTAAGTAAGGTAATTAGCCTTGATAGGAAACAGAAAACATTTGCACTGCATCAATTTCTTTAGCCATTATATTTTGTAACGATTGAGCTTGGTTTGTTAATTGTAATGAGCTAGAAAATCTAATGGGAGCCTGTGGGAAAAGTTGCTTGCTTGGATACACATGGATATTGGATGTCTGATGTAGACATCGGGAATTTAACATTTTGGAGGTCAATGTGGTCAATTTCACCAAACTGTAGAAAAAAGTAAATACTTAAAGTCCAAAAAAGGATTCGGAAACATGCCAAAAATTACTACTGTGTTGACATGTAAACACTCAGATATTCATAAAAACCCATATGCTTACACATAACAGAGAGTAGATGAGTTAAAGTGAGCAAATACAAAGCTGAAGTATAAATGCAAAAGGCTTGTGTTTCTGACAGTGTTTCTGGGTAATGCCTGGGGCTAACCTCATGCTTAGCCTTTGAATTATTTATTGTATTAAAACAAACTTGACATGTTTTGGTTGATTTGGAAAGTAAACATTACTGTGTGTATAATTTGCAACAAGCCCAACAGACTTTTAAAAAAAGTAATTCTCCATAATTTTATGCTGCTTCATAAAAGTCTATTTGGTCCCACTTTATATTAAGTGGCTTTAAGTATTATGTACTTACATCGACAAATAAGTACAATGTACTTATTGTGTTGATGTTGTATTGTAAAACACTTGTGCTGCTATTGAGATGTGATACGGGTAAGGTTAGGGACAGGTGTGGTGGTATGGGTCGGTTTAAGGGTGGGTTAAAGTGTAAGGGAAGGGTCAACTGTGTAATTACAAATGTAATTACATAAATTAATTACAGCCATGGGCGTAGATTACGCGGGGGACGGGGGGACGTGTCCCCCCCCACTTTTTATAAAATGTAAATTCGTCCCCCGCACTTTTTCATAGGGCAAATGTGTCTATGTCAAGCTGAGGGTTTCGCGGGTGTGTAAAGCCTACCCTACATCGAGATTTAAAATCCAAAGAGTCAAGGATAGTCTATCTACATACGTGACTTTCACGCTTCCATGGTAATCAGTCACTCGTGCATTAGCTTACGACACGCCCATGCTCGCACCCGCGCCGAATCCATCAGTTTCATAGAGTTCAAAACGGCAAAAAAACTCTTCACTCCTTTTTCACGAAAAAGTCAAGCACTGTAAGTAAGTTTTCATGTGGTATCCGAATTGTGTTGCACAGTGATGAATAACTCTGCCTATTTCTCTTGTTGAATAATTAACAAGGTTTGTTGTAAATTGAAAATATTCACTATACCCGCACAAACGTGCACTATTTTCAATCTTTTTTTATTCTTAATGTCTTTTATTTTCACAGATATGTTATCAAAGCCCTTACTAGAAAGTTTGAAGTATTTTTAAAAGCTTGACGTTTTAAGGTTTTCAATTGGAAAGTTTTAGTTTAGTAAGACAGACTTTAGGCTATTAAGGAAATGTTATTTTGCCAAAAGAAGAACTTTTAAGTTAATGTTTTTTTTAAATCAGCCTACTTCAGTTTGATATTTAACCATATTATCATGCTTAACAGTAACACTTATAATTTGAATAATTGTACAAAATTTTCTTCGGGGGGGGGGGGGGGGGGGGGGGGACCCCCCTAGAAGTAACGAGATCAACCTACAAGAATACTGTGGGAAATACAGAAGGCTATATGATGGTCTACGAAAAATAAAAATGTTATTATCTAATTAAAATACATGATCAGGATTTTACCACTCCCTCCGCCTCGTTTTAAGCCAGGAAAAACCCTGCATGTGCAATATAAAGTACTGAACATCTGCATTTCTTTCTTTCTGTTTTATTGCTTTAAAAATAAATAGCATATTAAGCCAATTAACCTGTCAATAAAAGTCTGAAAAAAAAATGGTATTACACTTGACATTCTGTCCCCCTCACTTTTGAAATGATGGCTACGCCCCTGATTACAGCTGTAATTACATGCAGGTATTTTCAAAATATAAGTACAATGTAATAACATGTATGCACACAATAAGTCCATTGTATCAAATTATTAATTTCTAAGTACATAGCACTTAAAGCCACTTAATATAAAGTGGGACCGTCTATTTTGCACTAAGATGATTATATGACCAATGTGAGGGTTGAGCATAACTTGTCAATATGGACACCAAAATAAATATGTACAGTTCTGCATGTGCTGTAAAACGTATCACTTTCTTTGTAACAGTCTCTTTGTACTCTTTATTTCTGTTTTTATGTTTATTTTTTTTGTAGATGGCTGAAATAATCAGCACCCCAGAAGTGTAATTGTGAGGGTGAGAACATGTTTGTGTGAGTCAGAAAGGATTTCATGGTGGTACACTCTTTGAAGAAGCTTTCAGGAGACCCTGTGATCGAAACACATCCTTTTTACACAGTCTCACATCTACAATTTCAAACATGTCTAACAATAGTTCAGTCTTCCAATTAGTCTTCCCGAACTTAGTGATTCAGGCAGAATTTTAGCCTTTAGTTAAATATGATGTAGTCCACTGGAGGCAAGTTTGAAGATAACCCAAGTGCAGTTTATTTACAAATCAAAACATGATCCAACATAAAACAAAAGCATGGCGTGGCATGAAACTTAAAACTTAACTGTGAACATAAACACAACCCAGGCTCATTGGAAATACGTTACTCTGCCCACATTTTTGCAAAACCTGAAATACGTACCTGCAGGTACGTTTCCCTGCACTTTTCGAGTGAAAAGTCCACTAGAGGCGCTAAGTGGTATCATTTTTTCTCCGTTCCAGATGGTTAAATAAAGGTTATAAAAACAATAAAATGAGTAATGTACAGACTTCTCAGTAGGCCTATACACTCATTTTAATATAAATTAGGATTTTTTCCACGCTTTTGAGGTGCCACACATCCCAGTCTCACGGCAGTTCGCGATATGGTCACGTCATTTAATCTACTGGTTCGTAATACTGACACGTTTATTTCGTTATTTTCGTGATATCAGCATTTTTATTTATTTATTTATTTATTTATTTTTTACTAATGTAATGCACGATTCTTTCTGCCAGTCGGGCTGGAGCAGAGAAAGCTTTAATCGACATTTATTCACGATATCTTATCATGTTTATATATGTATTTATTTTAATGTTATTATTTCGGTCTTATTGCCAGGGAAGCTGGACTGCTTTGCTGTTTATTGATTTAAAAAAAAAAAAAGTATAAACGACTACACGAATTTTATCAGTAGTAAATCGCGTTGAAGAACCTTCCGAACACATCGCGATATTTGGCATCAGTTCACGTGTGCCAGATGTTGGTAAGTAACAAAATACACTGTCCTAATAATGTTTGATATAATGTCTTTTCTGATGGTCGAAATGAATCAGATTAGCTCATGTTATGTCACTGCATTATCTGTCATCTCCACGGAGGCTTTGCGTTTCATTGCTTTCTAATTCAAAACAGGGTGATTAAACACTATCTGTCACGTGACCTGCAATAGGCCTAGACCTTCTATTAGTTAATCATATTCATATTAGGTTTAAAGTAAGTTAGTACAATTAGTTCCAAAGTGGTATTTGTAGTCGAATCACAGTAAAATCAACACTTACCTTGCGTTTACCACAGTATTCTTAGTTTTACTGTGATAGGTGTGGTAAAAGGACAGGAACCACAGAACTTACCATGCTTTTACCACATTATTTGTAGTTTTAATGTGATATTTGTTGTAAATGCATATTAACCACAACATTTACCATGCTTTCACCAAATTATTTGTAGTTTTAATGTGATATTTGTTCTAAATGCATATTAACCACAACACTTACCATGCTTTTACCACATTAGTTGTAGTTTTAATGTGATATTTGTTGTAAATGCACAGTAACCACAACACTTACTATGCGTTTACCACCGTAACCTTAGTTTTACTGTGATAGGTGTGGTAAAAGGACAGTAACAAAACTGTCCGTGCTTTTACCTCAGTATTGGTAGTTTTAAAGTGATATTTTTTGAAAATGCATATTAATCACAACACTTATCATGCTTTTAATGCCAAATAATGTAACAAGAAATATTTGTAAGATAAATCAGTAATTTTTCCATTAAATAATCCGATATATTATATATAATGATATTTTCTTTTCTCTTTTTTTTCAACTGAAAAGACCAAAAGGGCCTTTCGGACTCAGTCAGCTCATTATTGTTTGAGGAGAAGTAAACGGGAGACGAAAAGCTACAAAGGCAAATATTCGCAATGGTATGTATGTGTTGGTTTTAACCCTAAATCAAACATTTTATCAAGCATTTGTTGTTTCTTAAACCTTTTCTTACAAAACCCATAGCCCAATCAGTACAAACATACCCAGGTAAAACATACCCTTTTTACCTGTGTTTACCCAGGTAAAAAGGCGCGTGTGTTTGTTTGTGTGTCGTGACTGAGTTTCGCTGGCCAAATAGTTGGGCGTGGCCTGCTGTATTCATTATCAGGGTATTAGGCGTGTATATAACTGGTTAGAGCCCTCGTGTGAAGCCCTCAGCGTGTGAAGACCAAAGAGTGTAAAGACCAGCGACTCTACCTGTGCGACTCCACCGAGCAAGGACACCGACAAGGCACTTGAGTATTAAATTCTTCTTGTTTATTTATTGTTGTTTCCTTTCTCTTCTACAAACTTTTCTTTGGATCTTTCTGTTTGTGAGCTCCTTTTCACTATGTGTTTTCAAATCTCTACTATTACTAACATACGTAAATCAAACTTCACACGTCAGAGGCGGTGCAATCCTAACAATCTCCGTACCCTTCCGATGTCTTCTAATACTTCATTCTCTTTTCCTATTGGTCTCTGGAACTGCCAGTCCGCTGTTAACAAAGCTGATTTCATTACATCTTTTTCAAGTCATTCAGGTCTCAGTCTATTGGCCCTGACTGAGACCTGGATCAGACCAGAGGACACTGTCACACCTGCTGCCCTATCCACTAACTTCACTTTCTCACACACCCCCCGTCTGACCGGAAGGGGTGGTGGTACTGGTCTGCTCATCTCAAATGACTGGAAATTTGATCCTTTACCACCTCTATTTGACAACAGCTCATTTGAATCACATTCAATTACCATCACTAGTCCTATAAAAATCCATTTTGTAGTTGTATATCGTCCCCCAGGTCAACTTGGCAGTTTCTTGGAGGAGCTTGATGTGCTACTCTCATCCTTCCCTGAAGATGGTACTCCTCTTGTAATTCTTGGAGACTTCAACATCCACCTAGAAAAACCTCAGGCTGCCGATTTCCACACCCTGCTTGCATCATTCGACCTCAAACGAGTATCTACTGTGGCTACTCACAAATCAGGTAACCAATTGGACCTTATCTACACGCGCTACTGCTCTACGGACAATACACTGGTCACTCCACACCTCAGATCACTTCCTCCTCACTCTCAACCTCAACCTGCCTCAGAACACAACACACACTCCTCCACAGGTCACCTTTCGACGGAACCTACGCTCACTTTCACCCTCTCACCTATCCTCTTTGGTCTCATCCACGCTTCCTCCACCTGATCAGCTCTCAACACTAGATACTAACAGTGCAACTGATACTCTTTTTTCCACTTTAACATCCTGCTTGGACAACTTCTGTCCCCTTTCCTCCAGGCCAGCCCGCGCCACACCCTCTGCCCCCTGGTTATCTGATATTCTTCGCGAACATCGTACTAAACTCAGGGGTGCAGAGAGGAAGTGGCGCAAATCGAAAGATCCGACAGACCTGGGTCTCTATCAATCCCTCCTCTCTTCCTTCTCTGCTAATATCTCTACTGCTAAAATGGCTTACTATCACAACAAAATGTTAAATTCTTCTGACTCTCGCATGCTTTTCAAAACCTTCTCCTCTCTTCTTAACCCTCCTCCTCCTCCTCCATCAACCCTAACAGCTGATGATTTTGCCACATTCTTCATAGAAAAAACAACCACCATCAGCGGCCAATTTACCAATCCACAAACTGACACACACATTTTACCAACAAACGCACACATTCTACCCTCCTTCTCTCTACTTTCAGAGGCGGAAGTCTCTAAACTCCTCCTTTCCAATCACCCTACTACCTGTCCGCTTGATCCTATCCCCACTAATCTACTTCAAGCCATTTCTTCCTCAGTTGTACCCACACTCACGCACATCATAAACACCTCTCTTCACACTGGTACCTTTCCCACAGCTTTTAAGCAGGCTCGAGTAACCCCACTGCTTAAGAAACCCAATCTAAATCCAGCACATCTAACAAGTTACAGACCGGTATCTCTTCTTCCATTTGTCGCAAAAACACTTGAACGAGTTGTTTTCAACCAGATCTCCTCCTTTCTTACACAGAACAACCTCTTGGACGACAATCAGTCTGGTTTCAAAAGCGGACACTCAACTGAGACTGCCCTGCTCTCAGTAATTGAAGCTCTGAGACTGGCAAGAGCAGCTTCCAAATCCTCAGTCCTCATCCTGCTGGATCTGTCTGCTGCTTTTGACACAGTTAACCACCAGATCCTCCTGTCGATCCTAAATATGAAGGGCATCTCGGGAACTGCACTCCAATGGTTCGAGTCTTACCTCTCAGGTAGGTCCTTTAGGGTGTCCTGGAGAGGTGTGGCATCTAAGACCCAACATCTAGCTACTGGGGTGCCTCAGGGCTCAGTGCTTGGACCACTCCTCTTCTCCATCTACACGACATCACTAGGATCTGTGATTCAGAAACATGGCTTTTCATATCATTGCTACGCTGATGACACGCAACTCTACCTCTCATTCCAGCCTGACGATCCGACGGTAGCTGCTCGTATCTCAGCCTGCCTGACAGACATTTCTGGCTGGATGAAGGACCACCACCTTCAACTAAACCTTGCGAAGACAGAGCTACTTGTGGTCCCGGCCAACCCAACACTTCATCACAACTTCTGCATTCAGCTAGGCTCGTCATCCATAACTCCATCAAGGTCAGCTAGGAACCTTGGGGTTTTAATTGATGATCAGTTGAAATTCACAGACCACATTGCTAGAACTGCCCGGTCCTGCAGATTTGCCTTGCACAACATTAGGAGGATCAGGCCCTTCCTTACAGAGCATGCTACACAACTCCTTGTCCAAGCACTTGTTTTATCCAGACTGGACTATTGTAATGCTCTCCTGGCTGGTCTTCCAGCTTGCTCTGTCAAACCTCTACAATTGATCCAGAATGCTGCAGCCAGAGTAGTCTTTAATGAGCCAAAGAGAGCACACGTCACTCCTCTCCTCACAAAATTGCACTGGTTGCCAGTTGCCGCTCGCATTAAATTCAAGGCACTGACGTTTGCCTACAGAACAACCACTGGCGCTGCTCCCTCTTACATAAACTCATTACTTCAGACTTATGTGCCATCCAGAAACCTGCGCTCTGCTAGCGAATGTCGTCTTGTGGTACCATCTCAAAGAGGCACAAAATCCCTTTCTCGAACCTTTACCATGACTGTTCCCTGTTGGTGGAATGATCTGCCTAACTCAACCAGAGCTTCTGAGTCAGTAGCCACTTTCAAGAAACTGCTGAAGACGTATCTTTTTTGGCAGCACTTGATTCAGTAGTATTAACACTTTCTCTTCTCCTCTATTCTTAAAAAAAAACAAAAAAAAAACACTGCACTTAAGTTAAACTGAGAGGGGTTATAGCACTTACGTATTGTTGTCCTACTGTTAGTTTTAACTGCTTCTATTGTTCTCATTTGTAAGTCACTTTGGATAAAAGCGTCTGCTAAATGAATAAATGTAAATGTAAAATGTACATAGTCTAAAAGTCTTAATAATTCACAAGATTTAACAAGTTGTCAAATTCGTACAATACTTGTGCCTAATCATGCAGCTTTTACTCCTAGTGCTGTCAATGGCTAGTGCCTCAATTCCTGTACAGTACATATTTATCTCCATATTTGCAAATCAGTTGCGCACCTTCTTGGAAAGTAGTCGGATGTCCCATACACTATCAGAAAAGTTTATATTAATTGCATTGTATTCATTAAAATTATTACAAATTGGACCCTGTCTGTTCATGTTCCAGTGATACATAATGTCTCATAACACCTCATAACCTTCCTCTGTTTGCAAGAGTGGAAAAGCTAATTTGACTTGTCACATGACATCAGATACTCGATTATTTTGTCGTAATCAGATCAGTTACACTGCTGATAACTGTCCCGTTTGCATGTAAATCGTGTTATTTTTAAACAAGTTTATATGATTATTGCTTGCTATTAAAGACATGCTTGTTTTCATAGAAATGACCACATATCAGTGAGCTTATTACATAAATGCATTTAACATTTAATTATGCAATACTCCTTACAGAAAAATATCCCACAGTTATGGATAAACTCACATCATCATCAAGTCCTGTTCTGGGCACATTGGGCAACAAGTGTCCTCCAACGAATTCGATCCGTGGCCAAGTTCTCCACATCTTCCCATGGGACACTGACATTCTTCTGGTCTTCGTGAAACATCTGTCTCCGTGTCTTCCTTGGTCTTCGCTGTCTCCTGCATCCTCCTATACCCCTTTTCCACCAAAGCATTTTGAGAGCCGGTTCGGAGCCGGTGCCTGCGCGCGAACAAGTTCTTTGTGTTTCGACAGCCAAAGAACCGGTTCTCGGCCAGGAAATCTGGTTCCAAAGCGGCACCAACTCTTTGCTGGACTAGAACCGTTCTTTTACCACGTCATGCTTACGTCGGGATCTGGGGGCGGGTTTAGATGTGTTCTAAACATCTTTTCTGACCATAATATAGGATCGCAAAGCCAGGAGAAACATTTGCAGAAACATGATGTAGTCCGCCTTTGTAATTGTTATGCTTGAAGTTGGAGCAAGCGTTTCTATTTTTTTTATTATTTTTTTTGAAAACATTATAACTAAGCAAAGAAGAAAACAGTCACAATATAGAACAAATAAATGGAAAGGGAAAAAAAGACACAAAACATGGGTACATAACTAATCAGAAAAGATTACATATCAAAGGAAAAGATTAAAAGACTTAAATATTTCAATTCTTTTTGAAGCCTTCTTGGTACACGAGTTAGAGATAATCCAAAAGTAATGTTGTACTTCCAAGCGTTTCTAGCTAAGAAGTATGGCGACGTACACAGTGACGTAACGACGTCGTTCGCTGGGCGCTCTAGTCAGTGGAAAAACAAACAGGTTCTAAAAAGGTTCGCAAGTTGAACCAACTCCGAACCAACTTTGAACCAGCACCAGTTCCGAACCAGTTCTTTTTTGGTGGAAAAGGGGTACTAGTGGTGTCCACTTCATTACTGTCTTTGGGTTGTGTAGTTTGGGCATGTGTAGGATGTGTCCAGCGAGGTGCTTCCTTTTTTTCTGTCACAGTTTCTGAAAGTCTGCATGTGGAGTCCCACTCTTATGATCTCTGATATATGCAGAACCATTATTTAAAATAGTCATTTATCTTTTTCCATATTGTTAAAGAATTTTGTTTTCTTGTTTCATCTTCATAAACTGTACTTGAGGTCTGCCTAATGCCTTTAAACAAGCGTCAGTGCTCATCAGGAGTTTTGGTAAAGGACATATTCATTGACATCCATTAGTTCTAGTCATGCAGTGACTTCATGATGCAATAGTCAAGTGTATATTTCTGCAAGTGTATATAGCAGGTGTTTGTCCGAACAATTGAAGATAGTGAGAGTGTTCAGGAAAACCTTTTGAAACAAGCAATATTTATGGAGTTCTGTTTGGTGCTGAAAGAGTATTACAAAAAATGACATACTGGACATTATTCTGAGTTTGTTACCTTTACATTTAGATGGACTTAATGTCTTACATTTAGCTTCATTAAACCTTCAATTACAGTGGTCACTATTTATCCACCATAACTACATCTATGTTATCATTATATGACTACCTGGTTAATGTAATTGTAATACAGGCCTACCTGTGAATGTATTTTATAGAAGCATTTTCTTGCTGACATTTATAATAATTAACTATTTTAGGTTTCCTTTCATTTATTTACAATAAAAGTGACCAATGATCACAAGGATATAGAATTAAAGTTGAGAATGTAAAATGTTGTGCTTAAGTTTTCACCTATTTGTTCTTTAAAGGGAAGAAACAAATATATTTTCACATAACAAAGTTGAATCTCAACTCGTGGTTTATAAAAATATAACTTCATCAGCGATTTTTTTTTAAATAACTGTATGTGTCACTATAATAGATTGCCCCTGTATCTGGATTTTATGTTTTGTTTACAATTAACTGATTTTTATTCTGTTGTGCAGTAATTTTGGCACTATATTTGTCTTTAAACAGTTTGACATTAAATATTGGAATTTGCTTTAAAAATTGTGTGCATTCATTATGCTTTTGTTACATTTTGTTATATAATATACTTGATATACTATACATACACTGTAAATGTTAGAAGCACTTTAGTACATGCAATTATCTTTAATTAAAAAAAAAAAAAACTGCAAACTACCCTGCCATTGTGCCATTGCTTAGAAAAAAAGTTTCTCTTTCAAATGTATGCATCAGTCTAATCAAATAAGCAAATTTGTGTCATGATCATATGAATCCAACGTTTTTTGATGGTAACCACACAAAGGAGTCTTTTTGTTTTTAAATGTGAGTTTTATAATTTAATTAGAAGCAATTTATATTTAACAGCCCAAATATTAAATATTTAAGGAATCTATCCCTGCAGCCGGAACCGGAAGAGATCTGTCATCATTTACCATAATTGGGCAAGTAAGTGTGAATCTGTTCAGCTGGGTTGTTATTGGCTGTGACTTTATCGCAGAACTCGCTGTGATTGGACTATCTTTTAACCCATATAAAACGGCACCTCATGTTACAAAGTATGTTTTGGTATTATTATTACGTTAGTTATACATTAAGGTAACTAGAAAGTGTCTCTATGTTGTGAGAAATTTCTCCTTTACCGAGATCCCAACCCTAACCCTAAGCATGTCTGCACATTTCAATGAACTACAGCACCACGTTTCCTGTTCCATTGATAGAATGACAGAGATATGTGGGTAATGTAGTTTAAAACGTTTAGTAATGAAACAGTAAATGTTAAATAAATTATATCTTTAATGGGCAACTGGATATCTAAATTTGTTAATTGTGCAAACCTTTATGATATATATGAGGGATAGGTTGCAATTTGATATTTTACTGTGAGCACTTTTAAAATAACCTTTATGCCAGCTTGCCATATATGTCTGAAAACTGTGCCCAACATTATTTAGTAAACATAGCATAAGCAGTTGTCCTTCATATTGTCTCTTTGATACACTAACCGGACTTTGAGTTACAGCCATTTGAAATGTGCATTCTTTTGCTCTTCTGGGCGCCATTGCTGGGCCCCTGAGGGTGGACGGGCAGTACAGTCTACACAGATTTTAGATTTTGAACTATTACTTTATCACAAGGATTGTGATATAACAAGAACCGTACAGAACCGAAAACAGTGACCCTAAAACCGTGATATGAACCGAACCGTGGGTTTTGTGAACCGTGCCACCCCCAATTCACACACCTTCTCTTTATTTCACTGAAAACTGGCATACATGCAAGTATGTGCAACTTTTGCTGCATTGTTGTCCCAAATATCATTAACCACAACAAAATGTTTATGTCCTAAGTAAAATAATTATGGTAATTAATTATATTAAGTTGTTTTTAAATTATGAACTAAACTAAATAAATAAGAAATTCAAATTTCTCAAATAAAATTCTGTCCCAAACCCCACTTTCAATACACAATATTCACCATACTTTATTACACAACACTTTATTTGAGGACACAACAAAGTTGATAAAGTAGCATAAAGACAAATGAGATTCAAGATAAATAACAATGAGCCTTCACAAATACATTAACATCAAATTAATCCATTCACAGCTTCTGAAGCCACACAAATGAGTGCCAGAGAATCATATTCAGTCACCTATGATACAGAAAACAGATTTTATATTGAGTTGGAAAAAAATAATCCATTATCACAGCTAAACTGGTTTCTTGCTCTTCCCTATACGTCTCTATCGTGTTCGTGTTCTTCTTCCTCATCTAAACAGTTTGTTCAGTTGTATCCTACAGTACAACTGATGAACAGAAGATGTGATCACTGATGTGGTGTAGCTTTTTCTCAGAGGAAGAAGTCCCAACATCCCATCGTCAGGCGTTCTTCAGTCCTGGGCCCGTATTCCTAAAGAATCTAAGAATCCTTTTAGAAAACTCTTAATTTAGCTTAAAAACTTTTACGTAGGAGTCTTAGCTTAAGAGTGATTCGGGACTGATCTGAGAGCAACTCTGAGTAAGGAAAAGACAAAAAATGTTATCTTAGTGAGGAGGCGGGGCTGACCCCGTTGCTATGTGTGACACAATCTTTTGAAGACTCTGATTGGTTGGTTGTCCAAGAAGGGAAAAAAAGAATGATTTTAAGTATAGGGTCTATTCTAAGCCTTCACTTTGAAATTACATGCGTAATTTTTCCTATTTGACCATTCTCATACACACACACACATTATACATGTGTATATAAATCCTTTTTTTTATTTACCATACTGTTAATTTCCTATAAGGTATTTAATTGGATTAGAATGATAAAAAAAAATTCCATTGTCTATTTAAGTGGTGGTTTGAATGTTGGTTTTAATGTAGCAAACATGGAATAAAAAAAACAAGGACAAGAAAGCTGAACTGGACAGAGGAACAGTGTTTACTGTGAGCCCAGTTAGTGGATGAACACAAGGCCATCCTTAAAGGAAAATCAGGCCGGGTGTCACAGCACAGAAGCAGACGTGGGAGCTTATAGCGGTTAATAATAAATTATTTACGGTTCATTCCCCCTGCTTGTGCGGAAGCCTGCTATATTCATAAATGCATTTTTTTGAGCCTGCAAGGTGGGAATGTCCAGTGGAAACAAAATGAACTGCGACACAATAAGAGGTTCTGGAATGCTGTAATTGTTTGTGATCACTGCTTACAGAAGGTTGTGACAGACCCAAATCATCACTGCTGCATTGATGCATTTTCCCAGCTGCCAAATATCTTAATGTAAAGTAGTGATTTAATTTCTGGCACTACGCCATTCCTGCACTGTGTCGGAGATGTTATTGTGTCTCTAATAAAATCGGTCACAAACATGATCCCTGCACGATCTAATCTATAGTGTCTAATTAACTCGCTGTCATCTATTTTCTTCTCCCTCTTCGTCTTTCTGCCATTTTCTCCTCTGCTAAAGAAACTCTTAAGCCTCTTAAAAGTCCTCATCCGTGCTCCTAACAATTTTGACCTTAAGACCTCTTTTAAGGGTTAAGATGCTTTCTGAATTACTTTTTTCTTTATTAGGATTTTTTCTTTAATTTTAAGAGTAAACGCCCACATTTCTAAGAATTTTCTTAGAATTTTGTCACTAGGAGCTACTTTTTGCATTAAGATTCTTTAGGAATACGGGCCCTGGTCTGAAAGTAAAACAAAAAACACAAACAATTCAAATTAAACTGTTTAATGGACAGTCAGGTCAGCTTATGTCCTGCGTTATTTAAAGCTACATTGTGTAAGATTTTCTCCCATATAGCGGTGAAATTGTATAAGACTACCAACTGAATATTACTTTCTAGCCCCTCCCATTCCGAGGGCGTTTTAACTCCTACGGTGGCCGTATTATTATGAGTAATCTCCCCCTCGCATTCGTCACGGTGCCACTAAGTAAAGGCGCGAAAGGCGAAGCTTGAATTTCCAGGTATGTCCCTCTTTGGCTAATGTATTTTCAAGATGGAGGCGCAACATGGCTGCCGCCATTCGAGCGACTCGCTCGTATGTATTCTGAATGGCAGATTCTACACTTACGAGAGTACTTGATTAGTTGGTGGAAGTAATTACACATGAATGAGCACATATAATTTTGAAAGAACAAAGTGTTTTTTGCAAAGAATCAACATAAAAAATGACACAGTGTAGCTTTATTTAAAGCAGTGATGGGCTACTCTGGCCCTCAGCGTCCACTGTCCTGCAGATTTAGCTCCACCTTAAACCCTCCTGCCTATTGTCTACAAGTAAACCTGAAGACTTTGGTTAAAATTTTCAGATGTGCTCAATTAGGGTTGGAGGTAAACTTCTCTGCTGTAAAACAAGAAAGTCTCCACTTACTCTATGTGCAATTACTATTGTTCTTGAAACATACCAATTAACACAGTTATAATTAAGTTAATTTACCATACGATTCAGGGGAGAACATTTGATGAGTAAATACTGACTGAAATATTGTAGAAACTGTACCTGGGAAGGGCTGATCACGGCAAGATTTGCTGCGACTCACTAGTAGATATTGTGAGGGTTGGGTCCTAAAAGAGCTGTTGAGTTTGATATTGTAGAGCTTTAAAAAAGATAATCCTGCAAAACAGAAAGGAAGTAATTTTAATACATTACTTGCAAGTAGCCAGTTTATATATAACTGTAGGATTTATTTCTGTAAAGAGTGTTGCATAATTATATATTAAAAGTATTTTTATGTAATAAGTTCACTGATATGTGAGCAATTCTATGAATAAAAGTATGTCTTTAATAGCATGCAATAATCATATGAACTTAAAAAAAGTGATTATGATAACATGATATAATATGTTACATGATAACATGTAAAAAACAACAACATGATTTACATGCAAACGGGACAGTTATCAGCAGTGTAACTGATCTGATTACGACAAAATAATCGAGTATCTGATGCCATGTGACAAGTCAAATTAGCTTTTCCACTCTTGCAAACAGAGGAAGGTTATGAGGTGTGGAGAGACATCATGTATCACTGGAACATGAACAGACAGGGTCCAATTTGTAATAATTTTAATGAATACAATGCAATTAATATAAACTTTTCTGATAGTGTATGGGACATCCAACTACTTTCCAAGAAGGTGCGCAACTGATTTGCAAATATGGAGATAAATATGTACTGTACAGGAATTGAGGCACTAGCCATTGACAGCACTAGGAGTAAAAGCTGCATGATTAGGCACAAGTATTGTACGAATTTGACAACTTGTTAAATCTTGTGAATTATTAAGACTTTTAGACTATGTTTGTACTGATTGGGCTATGGGTTTTGTAAAAAAAGGTTTAAGAAACAACAAATGCTTGATAAAATGTTTGATTTAGGGTTAAAACCAACACATACATACCATTGCGAATATTTGCCTTTGTAGCTTTTCGTCTCCCGTTTACTTCTCCTCAAACAATAATGAGCTGACTGAGTCCGAAAGGCCCTTTTGGTCTTTTCAGCTGAAAAAAAGAGAAAAGAAAATATCATTATATATAATATATCGGATTATTTAATGGAAAAATTACTGATTTACCTGACAAATATTTGTTGTTACATTATTAGACATTAAAAGCATGATAAGTGTTGTCATTAATATGCATTTACAACAAATATCACTTTAAAACTACCAATACTGAGGTAAAAGCCCGGACAGTTTTGTGGTTACTGTCCTTTTACCACACCTATCACAGTAAAACTAAGGTTACGGTGGTAAACGCATAGTAAGTGTTGTGGTTACTGTGCATTTACAACAAATATCACATTGAAACTACAAATAATGTGGTAAAAGCATGGTAAGTGTTGTGGTTAATATGCATTTACAACAAATATCACATTAAAACTACAAATAATGTGGTAAAAGTATGGTAAGTGTTGTGGTTAATATGCATTTACAACAAATATCACATTAAAACTACAAATAATGTGGTAAAAGCATGGTAACTTCTGTGGTTTCTGTCTTTTACCACACCTATCACAGTAAAACTAAGATTACTGTGGTAAAAGCAAGGTAAGTGTTGTTTTTACTGTGATTCTACTACAAATACCACTTTGGAACTATTTGTACTAACTTACTTTAAACCTAATATGAATATAATTAACTGATAGAAGGTCTAGGCCTATAGCAGGTCACGTGACAGATAGTGTTTAATCACCCTGTTTTGAATTAGAAAGCAAAGCAATGAAACGCAAAGCCTCCGTGGAGATGACAGATAATGCAGTGACTGAACATGAGCTAATCTGATTCATTTCGACCACCAGAAAAGACATTATATCAAACATTATTAGGACAGTGTATTTTGCTACTTACCAACATTTGGAACACGTGAACTGATGCCAAATATCGCGATGTGTTCGGAAGGAGACTTCTTCAGCACGATTTCCTACTGATAAAATTCGCGTAATCGTTTATGCTTTTTTTTTAATCAATAAACAGCAAAGCAGCCCAGCTTCCCTGGCAATAAGACCGAAATAATAACATTAAAATAAATACATATATAAACATGATAAGATATCGTGAATAAATGTCGATTAAACTGCTTTCTCTGCTCTAGCCCGACTGGCAGAAAGAATCGTGCATTACATTAGTAAATAAATAAATAAAAATGCTGATATCACGAAAATAACGAAATAAACGTGTCAGTATCACGAACCAGTAGATTAAATGACGTGACCATATCACGAACTACCGTGAGACTGGGCTGTGTGGCACCTCAAAAGCGTGGAAATAATTCCTAATTTATATTAAAATGAGTGTATAGGCCTACTGAGAAGTCTGTACATTACTCATATTATTGTTTTTATAACCTTTATTTAAAGATGAACTGAACTGAAAAAAATCAACGTTGATAACATGTTGTTTATGACAATTAAAAGTAAATTACATTAAAAAATTTAACTAAATATATCAATATATCAAAAATTGCGTTTGTTACGCTGGCAATTTCGATGACGTCACTGGCATGGTAGGACCCGCAAAGGTATATAGGAAACAGCTGCAGGTCCTATATACACAGAAAATGAGTAATTTTAATGGCACGGGTTACGCATTTGATCATGTGAGGGACAGGCCAGTAGTATCAGACTACCACTACATGGAGGACGACCAGTTTCAGGCTCCACATACGGTACAGGATCGTTTGGGGGAAGTGGCGGGCGCGGGCGCTGCCGGAGCATGGACACTGCACCGGAGTCGATCTGCTGCAGAGAGGTTAACCTGGAACATTTATTGATCGGCGAAAATGCATCACCATGCACCGTTCATTTCGGATACTGTGCGGTGAGAGAGACGTGTTGGAGGAGACTGCTATCTCTAAGGGATGTCCGAGCTAAGACGCTGGAGCGCCCCATAAGTAGCTGGTATGTAACAGTGTATTTTACGAATTGGCGACTGGGCTAGGCTAACTTGTTATATCCTTTTCTCAGACTGTTAAAGTTAACAGCGTACCGGCAGTTCACTCTTTGGGCGAGGGGGCATTTGGGAAGGATGAATAAGATTCCGTTCCCATCCTGTGCAGTGAACTAACGTTACATCTTTTCCCCTCAGTCGAATATCAAGGATTCTAGTATGCGTTGGACTTGTAGCTAAATAAAACATTTGATGTCAGACGCTTCATATACTCATTGACTTTTTCAACACATCTGTCTCTCGTACCTAAGATTAAACACTAGAAATCACGACTAGAATAATTTTGTTGACAATGCCAGGGGGTAGAAAGAAGCTAGATCTGCTGGTGTTGGTTGGCAACGGAGTAGCCTACCATGCCAGTGACGTAGTCGAATGTTGAAATCCAACATGGCGGCGCCCGTGTGACAACAACATTTTCAACGTACCATTTTATCCCTTTTAACAAATTCTGCCATTTTAATAATTGTACCAATGAGAATAAATAAAATACATCTGTTATATCACATTTTTTCAAATTTCAGTTCTTTAACCATCTGGAACGGAGAAAAAAATGATACCACTTAGCGCCTCTAGTGGACTTTAAACCCGAAAAGTGCAGGGAAACGTACCTGGAGGTACGTATTTCAGGTTTTGCAAAAATGTAGGCAGAGTAACGTATAAAGGCTGATTTATACTTCTGCGTCGGACCTACGCCGGAGCCTCTACGCCGTAGACTACGCATTGGTTTTAATTTATACTTCTGCGTCGTTGTCCGCGTTGATGCACGCAGAGGGAGCATGTGAAACCCGAGGGAGCGGTTTGAGCAGACCAATCACAGCGCTTGCGTCCGCGTAGAATTGACGCGTTGTTACACTTTTGGAGAGGTGCACGTCAGGGTACAGCCCAATTTATACTTCTGCGTCGAACTTACGCCGTAGCTACGGCGTAGGCTGTGCGTAGCGCGCGTACCCTTCGGCGTACCCTGACGTGCACCTCTCCAAAAGTGTAACAACGCGTCAATTCTACGCGGACGCAAGCGCTGTGATTGGTCTGCTCAAACCGCTCCCTCGGGTTTCACATGCTCCCTCTGCGTGCATCAACGCGGACAACGACGCAGAAGTATAAATTAAAACCAATGCGTAGTCTACGGCGTAGAGGCTCCGGCGTAGGTCCGACGCAGAAGTATAAATCAGCCTTACGCCGAAGGGTACGCGCGCTACGCACAGCCTACGCCGTAGCTACGGCGTAAGTTCGACGCAGAAGTATAAATTGGGCTTAAGGATGGCTGGCGCGAAACAGACGTTCCGAAGCTTTGCGAGATCCCAAAGCAAAGATTATTCGAAACACTGATCCGAAGCGTGATTCAAAACACCCACGTCACGTGACAACGGCTAAATGAAGCGTCTAAGTGTTTCATCAGGTGGAGTGCTCCGCCGAATCAGGGTTTCATTGATTGGTCGGTTCGGGAACAAATCACACAATCACACAGTATAAAAGTTTTGTCAACGCATTTTCTTATCGTGGGTTTTTGTGAGAGGAGTTTGGTTTTGAGATAGCGGATTTTTGGTGATATAGTGACATTTATAGTGCGATTTGTTTAGTTATATTTAGGATTTAATTTACATTTACACATTGACTTAGAGACACACAGAGTACATATAGTGACACATGAATAGATGCATTGATAGAAATATATATATATATATATATATATATAGATAGATATATAGATAGATACATATATTACAGATACATATAGATTATTAGATAGATAGGCTATAGATAGATAGATAGATAGATAGATAGATAGATAGATAGATAGATAGATAGATAGATAGATAGATAGATAGATAGATAGAAATGGAGGCTCCACAGAAGAGATGCCGTACATCTGTGGTGTGGGAGCATTTCCATTTGGAAACCCCGAATAAAGTGAGATGTGTGTATTGTGATCGGCAGCTAGCCAACTGCAACAATACATCATCCATGATGCGCCATTTGAGGAGCATTCATCCTGCCATTCTGCAGGGTGCAGAGGATGGTAGTGTTCCCCCTGTACCAAGGCCTGCTACTGACACTGCTGGGCCATCTAAGCAAGGTATGCATTGTTTTATGATTTGTTACTAATTGCCGTTTTCTTTTAATTCAGAACCACAAATGTCAACATCAGGCCCATCATTATCAACACCAGTTGAAACACAAGACAGTTTATGGGAACATTTTGACAATCGTATCCGTGAGCAGTGATGGGAATAACGGCGTTAACGGCATTACTTTTTCCAGTAACGAGTAATCTAATTGATTACTCTTCTCATCTTAATAACGCCGTTACCGTTACTGCCAAAAAATGCGGCGCGTTACTATAACTGATGAAGCTGTTTTTTTTTTTCATCAGACCAACTAGATCTCTGAGCGAGAGGCAAATACTTTTTTTACTGTTCTTCCTTGGTTAGTGGGCAGAGCACGAGACAAGCGCATAAATGCTGACGATTGGCTATAAGGTAGAGTAAAATGTCATTGTAAGCCAATCAGAGGTAGAGTTGGGCGGGTGTTCGAAAGCACGCATAGTAGTGATGGGCATTCAGCTCTTTTGACTCAGCTCACTGAAAAGAGCCGGCTCTTTTGGCTCACAAACGGCTCTTTAAATGACTTTGACTATAATATTTCAATTTGTATTACATAATTATTTAATTTCTATAGGCTAAATTTGTAAAAATAGAGTCGGCTCTTCAGATATGCGAGCCAGCTCCCAACGTTCACCTAAAAGAGCCGGCTCTTAGAGTCGGCTCATTCGCGAATCGCGAACGACCCATCAAAAGCTCATTCGCGAACGAGTCGATCCATCATCACTAACGCTCATTCGCGAACGACCCATCATCACTAACGGCTAACGCTCATGAATTGCGAACGACCCATCATAACGCATAGTCGGGCAGGACAGGACACACAAGGAACAACACAAGCCAGTCAGTCAACGAGAGACAGGTATGGCGACGAGCTTAACAAGCTTAATTTAATTTTGCCCAGTTGTGGCCTGTTGAGGGGCAATAAATATCAAAATTTCCAAAACATCTATTGTGTTATTTGCATTGATCCACTATATAAACATAATATCTACATACATGGCGTTTGATTGGAGGCTAGTCTCACTTTGTCCCACAGCAACATTTTTTTTTTAGATGCGTGTATAATGTTTCATGTTTCTGTTAATAATGTATTGTATTAAGTGTCCATTTCATTATAATATTCAAATTTATCATAAATAATTGAACATGCACATGTATTTTAAGTTCCGTTAAAGAGGGGTAGAGGTGGGGTCACATTTGAGCATTTAAAATTTAATTTTACTTGAAAGTAACGCAATAGTTACTTTCATAAGTAACTAGTTACTTTTAAAATTTGTAACTGAGTTACTAATTTAGTTACTTTTTGGAAGAAGTAACTAGTAACTGTAACTAATTACTTTTTAAAAGTAACTTGCCCAACACTGTCCGTGAGACCCAGATGATAAACAATCCTACAGCTGATGCCACAGTGGAAGTGAAAAAATACCTCAGCGATGCGTTTTTGCCCAGAACTCATGATCCTCTAATTTACTGGAAAGAGAGAGCAGTAATCTTTCCTCATTTGTATGTCCTAGCTAAAAAATATCTTTGTATGCCAGCAACAAGTGTCCCTTGTGAGAGAATTTTTTCAAAGGTTGGAGAAATTATCTGTAAAAAAAGAAGTAGGCTGAGTCCTTCAACAGCAGAGAAATTAATATTTTTTAATAAAAATCTATAAGAAAGGGAGACATTGTGGCTTGATTTATTTTTATTAATATTCATTTTTCATGACCAAAATCACATTATGCAATGTGAAGAGACTACAGGTTACAAGCTTCATATATTACAAAAATACAATAATAAAAAAAAAAACCAACACTTTTTTTATTAGCTCTTTGTAAAGGTTATTTCAGATCAACACCTGCAAGTGACCACTAGGTGTCACCGTGGAGACGGGTTTCGGAGTGATTCGAAGCCTCGAAACAAAATGGCACATTTGCTTCGACTGTTTCATTGCTTCACGAAGCCTCGATCTGCCCATCACTAGTAACGTATTTCCAATGAGCCTGGGTTGCATAAACATGGACTTACAGTAGATACAGGAAGCAATATTTGACGAGAAAAAGGGCAAACATGAGGGTTTAAATACGCAAGGACTAATGACATGACAAGACAAGGGACACCTGTGAACAATGAACCAATGACAACACAGAACACATGGCTGGATCACATGACTAAAACAGGGGATCACATGACAGACATGAAACAGGAATATGAAACAAAACCAAATCGTGACATATAATTATTTTTATTTCTTATGCATGATATTTGTATTTCTTATGCATAATGTGTTGTGATTTTATAATTATGTTTATTCCTTTTCTATGCAAAGCACTTTGCATTAGCATTGTGTATGAAATGTGCTAAATAAACTTGCCTTGTTTGCCTAGTGTAGTTTTGTACATTTAGCTACGCACGCACATTAAATAAACTAAAATTAAAAGAAAAATATATGAATTGAAAAATAATAAAATATTTGCAAGAATAGGAAACAGCATTCCAAGTTACATCCAGAGTTGCAAATGTAGCCAAAATGAATCTCATTCAGTAGGGACCAAATGATGTATCAGTTATTGATAAACTTCCCCATACAAATTAAAGTATTTGTTCAATTTTTTTCTACAATAACTTGGTAACAGTCTTGAAGGGTTAAACTTGAATAATATTTGTACATTTGATGTATTTTTTCATGCTAGGTCACTTTATATAGTTTAAGATATCTAATAAACCTGGATATCTAAAAAGATAATTTCTTAATACTAAGAAAACATGAGTTTGTCCTATAGTGTCCAGAGTGTACCATATTGTTGGTAAGTGCCATATAAATATATTTAGATGTGTGTTTTGTGTATATGAGAGCGGGAGAGATGAAAAACATGAGTGCTCTGACAGCAACTCTGTCAAAATATCATTGAGTGTCCCTCTCAGTGTGTGTCAGCTTTGATTCTCACATTTGACTCTCTCAGGGCTATTTAGAAATGTTTTATTAATTTAGCAGAATTGTTTTGAAAATACTCTGCCTTGGAGGGTTTTAGTAAGGAAATATGAAATGCTATGAGTGTGTTAACAAGGCTAAAATTGGTGGCATGACCCACATTTCTGCCAATTTAGGTGTAAGATTACCACAGCACACACTTCAAAAGGAAGACCGTCACACCAGTATCTGGAGCCCTGAGCTAGTCAGTTTCTAATACACGTGTGCTTGACACAATGCACTGCACACACACCTGTACCTGATCTATCTATCTATCTATCTATCTATCTATCTATCTATCTATCTATCTATCTATCTATCTATCTATCTATCTATCTATCTATCTATCTATCTATCTATCTATCTATCTATCTATCTATCTATCTATCTATCTATCTATCTATCTATCTATCTAATCAGAATGACTACAAGTAATATTGCTTTTTAAAGACATAATAGAGTTTAATATTGAACTGCTGTGATACTTCCATTAAATAGCTCACTTCAACTGTATCTTTCTTTCACATACAATTTTTTTATTTTTCTAGACATGCCTATCTGCATTTCAGGGGAGTACTTAAGCAGGTTCCAGGGAATAAATATATTTGATTTTGATTTCTTGAAAGAGAAACATCCTTACAAATAAAAAGTTTCTTTGTAAGGAAAGAAAAAAACATTTTCTATATTTTAAAAATATGAGAAAAACTAGCTGTCAGATTTAAGTCATGGTATGTCCAACTCACTTAAGATATATTCAGAAATGTTATTAAGGTATCATAGCTATTTATGTTTTAGAGTCTGAACAAAGATTGTCTGTACCAGAGATATTGCATCTCGATACAAATGTGAGTTATTGCTGTGTCAAGACTTGGAGTTTGTCAGAGGGTCCAGTGTATATGCTTTGCATGTGCATTCATTTGTCTGGTACCTTTAATTGTTGAGATTGTGTCTCTGTTCTCGAGCAAATACAGTTAAAGAGGAACAACACCACCCCTATGTGCTCAGAAGACATCACTGCATGCATCCCTTTTATATTCCGTGTTAAAACAGTTACAACTCTCACCAAAATCATTCTTAACAAAGTTATTAACCCATTTGCCAGTTGTTGTGTTACAATTCGCAACAATTAATTTGGATTGGAACAGTTTTTCATTAGCAATCTGAGCATAACAACTGTAAGTCACATTATGGGTGCTATAATAACAGCAAGTTTGTTGCCCCAGGCAGGGATACATTTTATAGCTTGAATCTATTTTCCTCCACAGGAGACTATTTTATTTTAGTCTTGTTTTGATTTCTACTCTAAGATGGAAGACGTAAGTGGTCATATACAGTACATCAGTGGTGTTGGTAACAGCACAGTGACAATAGCTTTGCTGTCAAAATAAAGCATTAGTGAATGACAGGATTATAGAGGAGAACACCAAAAGCCAGAGGAGGGAGGGAAAGTTTTAATTAACTGCACCCAGAAGGACACTATATTGTATCTGCTCACCAGACAAACACATTTGAGCACAAACAAAGCGAACAGCAGAAGCTACATGAGGAGATGAATAATAAGGAAGAAAGTGAGAAGAAATGGAGCCCTGTGCCTTTTAACAAATGCAGCTCGAGCTGACCACTCTATGGCACATGGCTGCTATTTGTACTAATGATAGCGTACCAAAACGCTATTTTTTTTAAAGCCAAATCTGTCTTGTCAGAAGTTAAGGATTCTGCCATTAGAGAAAGTTGGTGGGCACATGTGCTCACTGATCAGGGGTCTCGTAGGACCCTGTTGGTTGTGTAAAAAGAGAAAGTACACAGATGAAAAGGAAAGAGAGCAGAAGAATGAGGACAGAGAGAGACTAGATTGGATGATGTCTGAAGAGAGGAGACAGTCATTAGAGTTTGAGTTGGGTTCTGTAACAATTTACTTTGCCAAAAATAGCGCAGAATGCACGTGCTGTGCAGCGCAGTCCACGTTTTTTTGACAGCCCTCGTGCCAAGTGGAGAGATAATAAGAGGACTGTTTTCTTTGTGATAACATACACTGTAAAAAATTTACCGTAAAATTTACAGTAACTTACTGGCAACAATTAGCCAGTAAGTTACTGTGAATACGTTTTACAGTAAGGGTACTGTACTTCCATTTACAGTATTTTATGTATACACTGTGAAATCAAAAACAATTAAATACTGTAATTTTAGTTGCATTTACAGTAACTTACTGGCTAATTGTTGCTAGTAAGTTACTGTGAATACGTTTTACAGTAAGGGTACTGTACTTCCATTTACAGTATTTTGTGTATTAACTGTAAAATAAAAGACAATTAAACACTGTGATTTTAGTCGTATTTACAGTATTGATTGTTTTACTGTAGAAGAAAAAAAATAAATACTGTGATTTCTATTGCATTTACATACATAAAAAACAGTGCTTAACTGTTTTTTTGTATTGTATGCAATACAGTACTATAAACAACAGTAGATAACAGTTAATAACTGTAAATTCAAATTCTCACTGTACAATTTAAATACTTTATCACTGTGATTTAATATTAGCCATCATTAAAAGAAATCACCCATTTTCTAAAACATTGCAATCAACTGCAGACAATAAGAAAATTGTTAAGTTATTTATTTAAAAACATTTGGTGAACAGGAATGACAAAACGGGTACAACATAAAGGGATAATGGACATTGGACAACATGCCATTATACCATCAAAAGTTAACGCCCGTTCTATGTTTGTAATGTGGCCACAACGCCCAGCGGAGTTCATTCAATAGTTCATTCAATAGTTCCGCATGACTGGTTGCTATGACGGAACAATAATACAAATTGATACAAATGAGGACAAGTTTTGTTAAGTTACAGAGCAAACTGTTACTAGTTCATTCACTAGTTTGAAGCTGTGCAAATAACTGATTATTACCACATTCTAAAGAGCAATAAATAACACTATGGCAATATTGAAATAAAATAAAACATTGAACATTAAAAAATAAAATTTAACATTTGCATGAACATTTAAAACAGAAAGGAAAATAAACTTCCCCTGCCACTTGACAAAGGTCTATGGCCTCTTGCATGCCCTGATCTCGGAGACCTAGAATCCTAGTTGGAGCCCTGAAATTAAAGAAGAAAACGCATTAGATCGGCTGAATAGTTTCGAAAACGGTAAAACTCAACTGTTTAACTCTGGGGGAGTTGTAAAATGAGCCTATTTCCAAAAAAAGTGGATTGTTCTTTTAACAAATACAACTTTATTTAAATAATGTAGGTTACTAGTAAATGGTGAAATTAACATTTAGAAAGATTAATAAATGCTGTAGAAGTGCAGTTTATAATGTTAACTAATGTAGTTAACTAGAGTTTAATAAATGGAACCATATTGTAAAGTGTTACCAATTTGTTATACACCGATTCAGACATCTCGTGAGTTCAGTGTTGGACAGATCAGTTGTTTTAACCATTCATTAAATGTAATCGGTTCAAAGGAGTCATTAGTTCGAGAATCGGACGTGTCATTAGCGGACTACGGCACGCGTTTTATTATCCCGGCAGCTATAGTATTTAATGGTTTTACCTCAAATATATATATTATTATTATTATAATCTTTGGAAGCCAAAATCTAAAATAAAATCAAACTAAATCACAGATCTGAAGTGTAACCAGGCTATATTTGAATGTTTAGTTCTGTCCTCCATCGTCACTCATTAGGGCTGTCATGTTGTGCGTGCTGTGGAGATCTCTCTCTCTCTCTCGGACTGCGAATAGCAAAAATGCATCACAGACAAATGGTTTAATATTATGGTATATAGAAATGGCTGGCGAGATAAAACGTCTTTTATAGCAATAATAACAGTACCTGTATTTTTCCAAGTACCGACAGCAGAACCGATAACGTCCGAGCTTATCGATACAGCGGTCTTTAAAAATTCAGCCCCGGGGCCCGTTTAATACCGGCTTTCGGTACCCATCCCTACCCATGTTAATGGAATATTTTTATGAATGAAGGCGTGTATCACTGATATTAGTAATATAGCTACTGATGTCTCGATGAAAATGTTTTTTCCCCCAAATTTTTAAAATTTGTTAGGCTTCGAAAAAAACAACTTTAATTTAAGAAAACTTAAAAAAAAAAATCCTCATTTAAACCCAAAATTAATGTCATATTTACCTGTACCTTTACTGTCTATCAGGTATGAAATTGAAATACGGAAATGTATTATATAATTATAATTGATTGGTTATAAAACACTGGACTGCATAAATTATAAATGAAATAAAGATTCATCCTTATTGTCATTTAACCTAAAGCTACAAGCGTTCCTTAGTCAAGACCAGCGAGTGATTTTCTGTTCCCTTTGTTCTTTGATTAACTTTACTGACAGAGACAATTAGAGGCTGCTGTCACTTTAAGACCTGCATCTGCTGACAGGATCTCACACATCTCATTCTCACTACTCTTAGATTTTATATAACTCATTTAAGACTGTTCTTGAGGATACTCGAAAAAACTGACATTTTAGCATAAATGTGTGCGTTATTGTTTGTTCAAGTGCGAAAGAGAACGCGATACTGGTGCACTTGTCTTTGTGCGTCGTGTGTGTGTGTGTCAGGAAAACATTCACTGAGCGCGTTCTCTTATGTCTTGTCGCACATGAATGGTTTAAAAGCATTTTCGTGAATAAGAGCGTGATCATATAACCCTACAGGATGACAGAAAGAACAGATGCTGCGTTAAATATTTTAACACATTAAAGCTGTACAAAAATTAAAATCGCAAGCGTTAACGTTAACAGCACTACTTGTCATACATTGATGACAGATAATGCTGCGGTTAAAAGTGGACTCGTTTTGATTGTAGGTTTCATGGAACCAGAATGAGTCGTTATAATTATTAGGGATGCACCGATACCACTTTTTCCAGAACGAGTCCGATACTCCAATTTTGGTACTCGCCGATACCGAAAACCGATCCCTGTATTTTCACTGCATTTCTAATTTTTAAATATATTAGAAGATAAATCAAAAGAATCATATAGTTGGCTAACTTTGTTAATTAAAATATATATTTCCTTCAGTTATTTACATGCTTAAGCCTGCTAAAATGCATTGTATGAGCCTCTGTTACTTTCACTGTTCATTCTATTGCTCGTATTCAATTCAATTCACTATTCGCGCGCTGTCTGAGATGCTGGTTTGCGGGGCGCGTGCTTTGGATGTTTGCGTTCATGGAACTTCTTGACTTGCACACACGTCCTGTAATAATGTAGGGAACAACAACCCATTATACATAAATAATAGGGCTGGGTATTGACACAAATTTCACAATTCGATTTGATTCACAAGCTTGCAATTCGATTCGATTCAATATCGATTATTTTGGATATCAAGTACAATATATTGCAAATTTTCTCAAGGAAAACAAATCTTTTAACTAATGCTGTAAACTATGGGAGTCAGTGGTATTCTACTACGCTTCATTAGCCTACTATAATATTGAAGGTAAAAATGAACTGATTTGTATACAAACTCTTAAATTACATTTTTATAATACATTTATACGAAAAATAAACATTTAAATGGTGGCTGTCATAAAAACTTGCCAGATTTATTCAAACATGCAATAAATATTTAGCCTGGATGCCAGGCCGAACCCCGCCCACAACATTTTTTGGTCGGGAAGTTCGGTCTGGACTCGATCCATTGAGGAGTAATTATGATCAGTTCAGAAATCGTCGGGCCAATCAAATTGCCAGGGCGGGCTTTATACGATGATGGACAGATGATCTGCAGTTACGTATTCATCACGTCATCAAAGAGCGCTTGGTTTGAACTGGTTTACAACAAAGATGACTGCAGCTGGAGAATTGAGATGTATAGATTCTGCTATCGCGTCTGTTGTAAAATAAATCGACAGCGCATTAATTTTAAAAGACGAACAGAGAACTGCAATCAAGGCATTTGTTGATCGTAAAGATGTGTTTGCCGTCCTTCCTTGCCGTTTGCTTGCTCTGATTGGTTGTAGGTCTATCCAATTGAGTGCAGAGTTTTTTTTTTCCTGGTTCGGTTAAGACACGCCTCATAATCAAAGCCCTATGGAGCAGTATCAGACTCACATTCTGACTAGAATATGAGTATGAGAAGTCAGGCTAATAAATATTGAATAACATTAACAATTATAATGAATTTTTACTATGGTTCATATATCTAGCAAAATGCTCCTCTCTAGAGTTAATTTTTCTAGCTGACTAATGAGTTTATGGTCACTGGATATGGTTTTTCTGAGGTAAATGTGACGTTACATGACATCGTTTACAAGCTAATTTACTTACGTCTTTCCATGGTTGAAACACTGATTGAGCGATTCCATGTGACATGATACGGATTTCGATAAGTTGTAGGCCTACTCTTATCTTTTAACACACTTTCAGATGCTCATTCATATTTATTTCGCGCTGTAACTGTTATTATTAAGGCGGAAGAGAAGATCATGTGAGCTCCGCGCTGCTGCTTATCTATTCTTGAGCTGCGCCAGAGCAATCTCACGCCACAGCGCCAAAACTGTATTTATGTTTTTGAATATCGTAAGAAAATGGACGTAAATTGAAATCTGAGACAGTTTCATATCAATAGTAACAAAACACAAAGATTATTGCGAGTTATTGGATGGGAGGCGTGCTACAATGCTCCATTCATTCATCAACTGAAAACAGGATGACTAATCGATTCTTGAAATTTAAGAATTGATATCGGTTTTGTAAAAATGAGAATCGATTAAAATTGAAAAATCTATATTTTTTTACCCAGCCCTAATAAATAAGGTAACAGTTTATGTTTTACTTACATATATGATTTAGTCAATCAAGAGCAATCAACAAGTCTCTCTCTTTCTCTTGTCAGTTAACGTTGATAAGCTACATTATGTCTTATTTGACTTTCTTTGCCATTTACATCTGACTGAACTACAAACTTTCCAATGACGTCTGGTTAAAGGGATGTACTCGACCAGCTCACGCGTCTGTCCCGCTGCACGCTCAATCCACGGCACCAAAGCAATGTTGTTTTACTATATTTCGTTTAATATTCCACTAGTAAGATATATTTACTTCATAGACTGCCTTTTTTTATCCTCATTATACCCTCTGTTGTCAGTGTTTCTTTTTCTAAACACAAACACTGTTTACACGCCTGGTATCGGTTGTTGGTATCGGAGTAAAAAAATCATTTTTACGAGTACATTGAGCTCAGTATCGCCCCGATATCGATACCGGTATCGGTGCATCCCTAATAATTATTATCAAATTATGATTAATTATATTATACCCATATATACCTATATTATAATTATTATTAAAGCTATTTTCAGAACCTCACCTGTATCTAGTCAGTTAGCAAATAGAACTCTGTGAATTCCCTGATGAAGTAGATTACATGGGGGTTCATGTATGAAGTCTTCCGCTTCACCACTCTCCCAGTCGTCTTGCTCATCTGCTCCTTGGCAGTGCACTTGTTGGAGTCAGGATTAATCCTGACTAAAAACCTATGAACATGAGTATAGGAGTTAGGGGATGGGACAATATGTACATATTCATTAATAACTGTAAGAGCAGTGAGCAATGTAGAATCATACATAAAGGCCAGCTGACGGAGGCATTTCACATCTCAACAGGAGTAAGTCAAGGCGGTCTACTTTCCCGATTACCATTCCTCTTCGAAGGTCGACTAGATCATGCGGCCGACTAGATCATGCGGCAAGCCACTAACAACAGGCGCAATGGGATCCAATGGACCCCATTTACACAACTGGACGACCTAGACTTTGCAGATTATATCACATTACTGCCCCAAAAACACCAACAAATGCAAGAGAAATTGAGAGAGGTAGAACAGAAGTCAGCTGAGACAGGTCTCCACATTAGCACAACGACCAAAGTGCAAACAGAAAGACACTGGCCAGCTTGATGGTTAACCACCAACCACTAGAGGAAGTCAACGCCATGTAGGTAGCAAGTGATGGCAGATCAAAAAGGGATGTAAAGAGGAGAATAGGCAAGAGCTGCATCTGAGATTAAAGATCTGAGACGTGCAAAACAACAAAGAACCTCCTGAACAAGCTACAATTCTTCAACCACTGCCTAAGACGTATTCTTAACATCAGATGGCCTGAAAAAAAATGAAGAATTAAGAGCTGTGGAGAAGAGCAAAGCAGCCTGAGATAGAAGTGGAAATAAAGAAACGAAAAAGGGGATGGATTGGGCACACATTGTGTAAAACGAATAATTCCATGACACAAAGCCCTGCAGTGGAACCCACAGGGTAAACGTGGTAGAGGGAGACCAAGAAACACCTGGAGGAGGAGTGTCACAGCTGAGATGGAAAGAGCTGGCAAGATCTGGAGAAGCTGGCACAGAACAGAATGAAGTGGAGAAATATTGTGAGTGGGCTATGCTCCTTGGAGTAACAGGCCTAAGTAAGTAATGAGTAACTGGTTAGCAAATCACAACTGTTTACAGGACATAAACCACTCTCCTAGTTTGTTTTTTCAGGGCAAATCATATTCCCCAGACATCTCCGCATTGGGTCCTCTCAATTTCTCCCAAAAGGTTTTATGTAAAAAGGAATATAGTGTGTACATGCCCAACAGTCCTCCTAAAGTATTCAAGTTGTAAGGAGGCTTCAACCTACACTATTTAGATACTCAGATACTTTACATAATAGGGCTGGGCGATAAAACATTAACAATATGTATCGCGATAGACATGAAATCAATATCAATAAAAAATTTGTTCGATTAAACGGTCTATTTTTTTTTTCTTCGTCGGAAGAAACCAGAGGTTGCGAAGCAAGTTTGGTTGCATGAACAAAGGCACTCACTTTCTGGTAACATAGCAACGTAGGGAGTAACACGCTACCAGCCAATCATGTAACAGTTTAGTTGCGCCATATAATTGTCTTGTGTTGGATTCTTGAGTAACAGAACCGCCGTGGAGTGATAAGTGAAAAGCCTTATGTGATCGGTGAGTGATGTAGAGTAGATGACTGACTGCTGCGCCAATTCTGACAGGCGCCCGTGCATGTTACTGAGAGAACGAGCAGAGAGAAAGAGAGAGAGAGAGCGCCTCCACCGGCCACGCACTCTGACAGTCTTCAAACTGTCTTGCTCTCCCTCCCTTCTTCGCGCATATTAATTAAAATTGATATTACCATCAAAATCAATTGAGAATTGAGTTAGTTGCTATTGTTTCCTCAAAAAAAATTATTTCTTTTCCACTGAAGAAAGAAAGACATGGATATCTTGGATGGCATTGGGGTGAGTAAATTATTAGGAAATTTTCATTTTGAGGTGAATTAATCCTTTAGGTTTAAAATAAAAAAGTTTAAATGTAATATATTTTTCTCCTGGTCCTTATTTTAAATGGGTTATAAAAAATATCAATAATTATCGATATCGACCAATATGAAACACTTATATCGTGATACAGTTTTCAGACATATCGCCCAGCCCTATTACATAACATTTTAAAGGGAGAAGATGATTTTGAACAGCTTTTCAATTGTCAATTTGCTTTTACATTGCAATCAAACTATTTAAGATAAAAAATACCTCTGAACAAACTCCAGTGTTGTGCTGGCTTCCACCTGATACTCTAGGTTAAATACATAGTAACAGGCGAAGAGAGCGGCCAAGGCAGTGGTGAAGTCCGCCATGTGAGCACCAGGTGGGATTCCGACCCTCCCCTCGATCGACAGCATCCATTTTTTTGCAGTCAGGATTGTCTCTCCTTAGTAAAGACAAAGTCATCACAAAAAATATATTTCATAGCAATACATTCTATAAAAGATTTTGTTCCACATAAATTATTGTAAAAACAGGGCAGGGAGCATACATATCTTCGAAGCAGTGCATTAAAGGATTAGTTCACCTCAAAATGAAAATTTCCTAATAATTTACTCACCCCAATGCCATCCAAGATATCTATGTCTTTCTTTCCTCAATGGAAGTGAAATTAAGTTTGAGGAAAACATTTCTGGATTTTTCTTCGAATAATGGACTTCAAGTGTAACCAACGTTTTGAAGTCCAAATCAATGCAGTTTCAAAGATCTTTGAAGTGCTTCAACGGGATGTGCAGGATCCCAGCTGAGGAGGAGGGTCTTATCTAGCGAAACTATCAGTCATTTTCTAAAAAAATATATAATTTATATACTTTTTAACTACAATTGTTCGGATTGAGCTGTTCGGATTGAACTGGGAACTACGTCATCACATCGAAAGGTCGCGCTCAATATCGCCGGCGGAAATACCTAAAGATGGCCGGCGACATCATGCGCGACCTTTCGACGTGATGACGTAGTTCCCAGCTCAATCCGAACAATTGTAGTTAAAAAGTATATAAATTATATATTTTTTTAGAAAATGGCCAATCGTTTCGCTAGATAAGACCCTAATCCTCAGCTGGGATCCTGCACAGCCCGTTGAAGCACTTCAAAGATCTTTGAAACTGCATTGATTTGGACTTCAAAACGTTGGTTACAATTGAAGTCCATTATTCGAAGAAAAATCCAGAAATATTTTCCTACAAAAAACTTAATTTCTCGTCCACTGAGGAAAGAAAGACATGGATATCTTGGATGGCATTGGGGTGAGTAAATTATTCTGAAATTTTCATTTTGAGGTGAATTAATTCTTTAAGCAGCAGTAACTGGTTTGGTGATAGAAAAACAATGAGTGATACAGGCATAGCAAGCAATCGGAAATAGCAATCATGACATTATAGCTGGCTACTAAAGATGATGAGAGAGTACTCCATATAACTTAAGTTTTTGAAGTTTTTGAGTGGTGCAGAGGCAGAGAATGACGACACAAACTGCATTCACTAGTGTTTTCCAGAAACTTTGCTTTGCTTGTGCCCTATACATTCCAAGGATTCGTTAACATTGAATGTGAAACTTACCGAGCATGATGATCCTTGGAGTGATTGGGAGAGACAGCTGGGCCTCTGCGTCTGCGGGAGTGGTAGTCTCCTATGCCAGCAAAGATAAGAGTTACTTGAAACAAGGTAAACGGTATATTATCTCTAGATTTTTGAAATTTGTTGATAAGGAAGCAATGAGCCTTTTTTTTTGCTCCGAAGGTTTGTGCATGTTTACACATAAAAAATTAACCAAGTACCACAATAACTTTATCAATTACAACACTACGTCATCAATTTTCTCTTAATTAAAATATTGTGCACACAGTGGACAACAGTGACTCACTTTACCCAGCATTTACCCAGATAGAAGCATGCACCATGTGGGTTATATTGTGAGGTGAGGTCTATCAAGGAAAAAGTGCTCAACCACCAATAACATAAACCTGACACAAACCTGTATTGAACAATTGGAGGCTCGTCAACCTGCATTGACAATTTGGGGGGTGTAAAATGTTTCACTCTAATCAGGGAAAATGATTCTTCCGCAATAAATGTGACAATTAATTGTTGAAAACTATAAATAAAAGATTTAAATAATTAAGGAACTTACATCAGCAATGAGAAAAAGTGACTCCTCTTGCTCTTTGAAGTGTGCCAACATCACAAGCATCGCTGCTAGGCCATCAGATCCTTCTCGGTCCTTCTTTATGGCTTCCTTCAGAACAGCTCTCACTTCTTTCCTCCACTTTGTAATCTGACTACTGAAGAAATCCAGGAGTCTTTTACCCTTTTTGTCCAAATCTTCATTCAGTCTTGTGTATAGTTCAACATTGGTGAGAGTGGTGAAGTGTGACAATAAAAACTTCTGTGAAAAGAGAAATGGCCACTCTTTACACACATCCAGAATGCTTGGGGAAGGCTTTGCGTTGATGTATTCCCGCTGTTTGGCATAAGTGATTGCCATTAGGTCTTCTACCCTTCCTCTCTCAGCGCCCTTGAGTCCCTCTCTGCTGAATATATCCATCATCTCAAGCTTCTTTCCCTTTAATGATGCTGATGTTTCCCCATCTGGATAGTCCTCTGGCTGCCAACGAACACACCCATAACTGTCGATTCTTCCACATGTAGCTACTGCTGGCTGGTCATCATCACCATCCTCATCTCACTGGGTGCGTTTGTGCTTCCTCAGACGGGAAAGAGTGTTGCCTCGATTCACATATTCTACTCTGGTTTTGAGCTGATTTATAACGCTGAAATACCCACATCCAATTAGCTCCCCCTCTTCATTTTTGTCTAAAAAGCTATTTGGATATTTTTGAGTTATAGCTTTAGCCACTACCACACACTCTCTGCGAGTAGGGTTCAAGGAATGCTCTCTCATCGCATCAACAGTGACTTTTATCAAGTGTCTGCGATCATCCGGAGCTGGCCTCTCACCAGCATCTACTGCTCTTCTAAGAGTCAGCCTGACTTTGTTCCATGGCACCTCAAAACTGTTCACCCATGCAGAGATAGGACTGATAGATGATATGGGGCATGTGCTGGAAGAGGCAACTGACAGTGGCTCAGACGATGAAGGGCTCAGCTGGGGATTGGAAGGACCTGCATTACACAAAAAAAAAAAATCTAACAAAAGGTTTATTAGTGGTTTACAATAGTATCAGATGTACTTAAACTAAAACTTAAAAAAAAATCAAAATGGTGGCCGTCAGGTCCTTATAGGTGGGTCAATATAGGGTTAAACCAAAAAAAATTATACAAAATGTTTTTTTTTTTATGGATTCTGGTACAGTTCAAATATACTAACTATAAAAAATACTAAATAACAGACTAAAAATCTATTTAAATCTGACCTTGGGAAAAGGGTCATTTCCAAAATGGTTGCCATGGCTTTATCTCAATTACTAATCAGCATAGATGGGTGATTTGAGGTCAACTGATGGTCAGAACAAACAAGAAAATTATTTTACATGTTAACATTGAAATATTTTTGATGATGTGCTTTTTTCAGCTGCATTGCAGGTGTATATTAAAATCAATGCGTTTAAAAAAAAAAGAGCAAATGCAATGCATGACTATGTGATCTGCATGGATGGGGGAATATTATTATATGGGAAATATCTTATATGCTGTTTTCAATTGCAATGCGACGAATGTCCTTCTATACTGTATTGCACTGTTCTTACATACTTGGGCCTATAATCGAGTGATTGGGCTCTTTGGAAAGCTGTGGGTCTGTAGTTTTGCGTGGAATAACTGTGGGTCTGTAGTTTTACGTGGAATAACTGTATCTAGTACAGAGACAGCATAGCAGAGGCATGATTATAGTTTTTATTTTTCCCAGATATACCATCTTTTCTTTTTTCTTTTTTTAAAGCAAATTTGGCTTTATATGCTGCCATTAGCAAACAGCAAACTGCACACCCAGAAGGGCATTTTTTGCCGCGGGGGATTTCAATAAATCCAACCTCAATCTGTACTCCTCAAGTTCTATCAACATGTCACCTGCCTGACCAAAGGGGACAGAATCTTGGACAAGGTATACACTAACATCCACATATAATAAGCTGAAATCAAAGATTTTTTGTTTATTTATTTTTTTACAAAATTATGATTGAATGATTGCCGATTTATTTAGTTATTAATTGTAGCGGATCAACTAATATATGTTAATTAAAACAACTAATCTCACCTCCTTTCAAGGAATGAATAATTTTTCTGCACTGAATGGGTGTGAGCAGATGTTTGATGTCATCTTCTTGAATAAACTGCAGATCATCTGGTCCTTCAACACCTACTTTCACCAACTCGTTGACTAAAGATTCAAGCTTTGCTTCATCTAGCTGTGGTAGCACGGCCTGTATTGCCTTCTCAATGGAGTCCATTACTCATTCTTCTGAAACACAGAATGATGCAGAGCAACAAGATTAAGACCAAATTGATTATATACAGAAAGAGGGTAATAATCTGCAAGCTTCTCTACAGTCAAACACTGATACTGTGCTTCTGAGTTGCTTTGTAAGCAATAAACACCAAGATCCACAACAGGCACAGACTGATACTGCTGGACAACAAAATGCACATTTGCCTCATTTACCAGTATCAACAGTATTTTCCCAAGTAGATACCCTGTGTCATTTTGGTCCACTACAACAGTCATGCCTCTTTTGTACAGAGTGCCTTTGAAAGTGACATAGGGTGTTTCAATAGTGTGTTCTGGGCAGAGACCCTTGAGACTGACAGCTCTCTGAATGCCAATCTGGTACAGTTGGTCATCAAATTTACTAGGTTGGCCCATTTGCAGAGTTGGAGGAAATAAGTTACCAGCATGTAAATATGCTTGTAGCAACTGGTGTCTTTCTGCTAAGGTACTGCAAAGGTTTTTAAAGTTATGCAGTTTCCTTGCACACTGCTTAAAATATGAGTGCTTGCTTTCAAAGCGCAATGTCCACAACCTAATGAGGGGACCAAACTGAAGAATGAGTTCTGGATAATGGACAAGATAGTGGTGTTTGGGTTTAAGTGTCTTTTCTGGGAATGTGGCAGTTCTTAGCTGGATGTATTCCTCAATGAGAATCTTAAGGTATGCTACTTGGTTGGTATGGATCTTGGGTGCACATATCAAATCCACAATTTCTCTGAGCTTTAAACACAACTGCCACACCTCATCATCAAGTGGATTTTTGATTCTGTCTCCAACCAGAATAGGAAAGAGACGTAAGAGGCACCAGTTTTGAGCAGCATGCCCTCCCAGCTTCTCCGCATTAGTTTTAACCTCACATGGCTTGTTATTTGCATCACTGCCTAGGTATGTGAACTGTGATATAGTCCGATTCAGTTGACCATAGGTGAAGTGTTTGCCCACTGTCACTAAGTGCTTAATGTACATAGCAAGATCAAATGAAACAACCCCTTCAAACAGGTCATGATCCAGGCATGGAGGGAGCCCTGGCTGGCAAACATGAAAATATTTCAACTGATTGAAAATTGAGTCAAACTTTACTCCACTGTTCATTTCCTGATCTACCTGTGCTGCCACACTGTTTTTGTAACTCTCTATGGTTCTTTTAGGACCAGATTTGCAGGGATCTGTTTGAAAAGACACTCTGTCGATGACACAATACCGGCAAAAATGTGTGCTTTTACTGAAGTTTTCAGTAAACCCGCCAATACTGTGTGACCCCAGATTATCTCCAGTAATGGCAATCACAGAGCCTTTTATTTTCTCCTCAGCACCATATTCAACTCCATTTTCCTCCATTTCTTTTAAGTCACTGACTAAAGTGGAGAACACTTTTTCTTGTCCAAAAAATTGGAAATCCTCCTCTCTGCACAACATAACAAGTTGCATTGAATCAATGGAAGACCTGTTGTTTGGTGCAATCTCTGCAAGTGTCATGTACATGGCCAGAATTTTGTGTTTTTTTCTGCCTGAGCCCAGTGGGTTCGCAACTTCGAAAGAATCCTGATACAAGATGAGAGACAAGGAAGATGGTGAATCTCGTAAAAGTATATTCTCTTTAAAGTTTCTACCATCTCTCACATCTTCCAGAACATCAGGATTTGTTTCTGTGTCAGCTTTAGCTTGGGCATACTGCTCTTTAACAGAGTTCTGAGAGAGGAGGGATTTTATTGTATCCTTGATGGGCACGTACTGGTAGAACCTCTCTTTGCCTTTAGCATCAATGCCCAAATAACTCTTGACTGGCTCAACATAGCTAAATCTGCTCTTAAAGAAGGTTTTACGGGTTTGATCTGTTCTAAACACTCCTTCGTTGCACATTTTCAGAAGGTTATCTTTTGAGAGATTATCAAGGAGCCTCTTAATATCACTTTCAGGCACATTCAGATTTGTTAACTCTTCATGCATCCTAGACAATAGATGAGTCAAACCAGTGTTGTGCACCTCTTGTATTTCCTCTATTAAGGTCTGAATTGTACTGGCTGGTAACAGCATTTTAGCCTGCATTCGGAGATAAAACATGGCCAGATTGTTCATAAAATCATCTGTGTCCACTACATCATTTGTGTTGTCATTATCATCGTCAAATGTTGTCTCAAAAGTGTGATCTAGTTCACTGTCTGATGACATGGAGGCACAGGTGATGTTAGTACTAGCACTGGTAGTAGAACTTTGGCTAATACGTGGAGAACTAGATATACTCTTGTGTTTCCGATTCAAGTGTGAGGCAAAGGTTGAACGGACACGGAAATGTTTTATACAATTAATATAAGGGCATGACACTTTTGTGCCATCTTTAATATGCGAATGAAGATGTTCACGTAAGCTTGGAAAATTTGCTGACACATAGTCACAACCTTCAACAGTGCAAGCCAAATCAACTCCATCAATTTTCCTTTTAAGTCCTGGTTTAGCTGTATTCTTGTGAAAGCGGTACATGTGGCTTTGAACGGCACCACGCGTCACAAATGTGGCAAAGCATTTTGCTACGCCACATGGAAACCTAAAGTTAGCTAGATTTCTGTGTATGCTCAAATGACGAACAAATGCAGTTATTGAAGCTGTGGTGAAATTACAGTGCTTGCACGAGTAATTCATTTTGATGGCAAGCTAACTGGTTATACTCCTCCTAGCGCTAGCTGTATGTGGCTTTCCACAGCCTGAAGGGTGGCACGGAACTTTTTTTTTTTTCTAGTGATGGTAAAGTTACTTACTGATTTTCTGGAAGTCCCGATAAGCAGTTGGTGAAGGATCCGCGATTCCAAGATGGAAACTCCGGCAGAGGTCACTGTTGGGAAAAATCTTCTCCTGGCTAGCTAGCTAACGTTACCGATAACTAGGTAAGTTAGTTAATAGTAACGTTTACGTCAAGGCTGTGAAAACGTCTCCGTCGGAGCTCTCACGGAAACGTTTTCGCTGAATTCCTCTCAGGCAAAGTGAAAGATATCAACACAAAGACGAACACAAAATAAATACAACCACAAGACAAAGCCGTGTATAAAGAAACGTAAATTTGAGTAAAAGTCTGTTATTAACGGAGCTTAACGGTAAAGGCTGTTAAAACGTCTCCGTCGGAGCTCTCACGGAAACGTTTTCGCTGAATTCCTCTCAGGCAAAAGTGAAAGAAATCAACACAAATACATAAATATAAAGACAAAGCCGTGTGTAAAGAAACGTAAATTTGAGTATTAACTGAGCTTTTCTGTCACTGACGACGAGTCAGAAATTCAAGTTCTGCTTCTTTCGCGCTTTTTTCCCACAGATTCTAGAGCTTTCTAGACTGGGCAAACCCCGCCCACTCTGCCGGCGCTTTGATTTCGCCCTGCAGCTCAGAAACAGCTCTGGAAACTTGCACGTTTCTCTCCTGCTTCCGAAGAAAAAAATATATAACACTGATTTTTGTAAAAGAAAGATCCCATGGTACGTATTTATGAGTAAACCAGACAGCCCCAATTTGGCAAGTACTGCACATGACATAGTAGCCTACCCAAAATAAAAAGGTTTCTGCTCATAAGTCATTCTGAATAGACACATAACCAACATATATTTAGAAAGCTTGAGAGTTTTGGCTCAAGTTCAAAACTCAAAATTAATCAGATGTTATTAATATTGAGATATATAAGCTCAAAAATAAAAACAACAAATATTAAGAATATATTTATTAAATGTATAAAAATATTAATATTTTAATATTAATATACATAATTATGTGAATATACTATTGCAACTTATAACCAATGCTTCATTTCAAATCTGAGGATGATATCTCAAAAAAATATGCGTTTATGAAGCCTATATTGTTAGACCTTGCAGGGGAGACTTTGGAGAAGTTTAAGATAAGGCTTATCAAATATTTTATTGCCCTGTTAACACCCATTTACACCCAAACACCCATTTACAGTCACAAAACAAACAAACAAAAAATATTCTTGGAATCTTATGCGAATTCTTTAAAAAAATATAGGCTATTGGAATATTTAATTTATATATGGAATAGAAAGCTCTTGCAGCAGGTGCATCAGAGTACAAGTTACAGAACACATTTTAATTTATTAATATTACACTTTTACTTAAAGCTCACCATCGAGTATTTGTATCATATTCCGGTAATGAATTCTGAACAACAATAATCTGGGGCCGTCCATGTGAAACGGGTACAAAGAAAGATATGATTAAAAAAAAAGAAAAATTACAGTAGTTTACTTTACTATTTACAGTACTATAGTGGCTAAATTGTGATTTTTTTACAGTAATGCTTTGACTACTGTGATTTCAACTGTAATGTTTGGACTACTGTGATTTTTAAGGTCTTACTGTAAACTTTACAATATTCTACTGTAAAAATATTATACAGTAATGTTACTGTGAAATCTACAATAACTGTAGATTTCACAGCAATTTTTTACAGTGTACAGCAAACATTGGACAATTATAATCAATTGATATGATCCAGCTTGGCAATTTAAAATATAATGATGGTAATTTGATTTATATACTAGGCTATTGTCAGTATTATGTTGTGTTTTGTATTCATTTTATTTCTGTGTGTGGTTTCGTGTGCTTCAGTTCAGTCTTTATCACCTGCTTTAGTCTCCTTGGTTACTGATTATGTTCAGCTGTCTGTTCCCTGTGTTTTTATACCCCGTTTCTTTCATGTCATTGTCGGTTCTTCTAGTCTATATGTGAGTAGTTTGTGTGATCGTTCTGTCTGCCTTACTGTATGTATTATCTTCATGTTTATTAAAGAAAGTTAGCATTTAATCTTCATCGTCTTTATTCTGAGAACTACATTAGATGTGACCACTATATTGTATCAGGTTCTCAAACCCTGAAAAAGTAGAACTGGTGTGACACTCACAAAAATAGGCTTTGTTGAGATTTATCTTTTGTTTTCTTTCCTCTTATTACAAGTTAAATACTATTGAGAGAATACACAGAAGCGTGCTATGACATGCTGTTGCACAGAATGGACACAAGGTGGCAGTACCTTTCAGCCGCGTCACTCTGGGACCCTTAGCGAGGCGTGGAGGAAGACGAGCTCATATTCCGGTTGAATGGAAAAAGAGCAACTGTTGTCCCGCGTCTCTTATAACCGTGTCATATTTTCAATATTTCCAGGTTAGTTTTACAACTTTTATATGACTAGAAAAGGGTTATAAGCTAATATGAATCCTCAGTGATGTGTGTTTGATAAGCGAAAGGTATTTTAAGTGTGTAAATGGTAAAGTATAATGATAACGTTGTGAAGTTGAGGAAATGGCGGCCGACGCTCGCACTAATGTTTTCTTTTATATATTCCTAATGGCTCGGGGATATGTCTGAGTTATTACTGTATATGTGTAAAGTAACTGTGTGTAAGCCTATGCATTACGGGTAATGAATAACGCTAATGTTCAGAGTAAAAGCAGTTTACAGATGTAGCTTTGGGTGAAACGCACGTGGTAGCATTAAATGCACATGGTAATATTAGACTGTAAAACAGTTTCGGTTCATAGGAATCGTGTAAAAGTTAAAAGGGCAAATATGTTTACTATTGAAGTTTGTTCTCGTTTAATGTAAATATAATTTAACTTAACCTAACTGCAAATGGGATTTATTCTGTTACATTAAGTGAACACTTACAAAATGTATAATGAATACAGAAATACTCGTTTAATGAGAGATAACAGAGAACATGGTTTAGAGAGAAAATGTGTGTTTATGGTTTAAGATAAAACTGTGAATGTTGAGGAAATATGTGAAGATACATTTATGTGGAAATGTACGTTTTGACGAATATGTGATTTCGTGTTATCCAATTGTGGATATTACCTGTGTTTCGATACAGAGCAACCAAAAATAACAGTAATAATTCTTGATTGCTGATATAAGGTTGAAATGTTGTTAATAAAGTGATATTCCGGTTGAATGGAAAAAGAGCAACTGTTGTCCCGCGTCTCTTATAACCGTGTCATATTTTCAATATTTCCAGAGCACTTCGACCCGGAGTATCAATATATATCTGCTAGCGGACCCCTGGCCGGTGTTGTGCCGAATTTCGACTCCCTGCCAAATTATTACCCTCCTCTTGAAATCAGTATCTGATTGCCTAATCCTAACCCCACCCCTAATCCTAACCCCTCCCCCACATCTAATCCTAAACCTACCATACTAGGGGGGTAATAATTTGGCGGGGGTCAGAATTCGGCACCACACCGGGACCCGTTACACTGGCACAAGAGATAATGAAGAGATCATTAGAGTGGGCAATTGATGAGAGCAGCACTATTCTTTCTACCATTGTCAAAAATAAAATGGTACCCTAATCATTTCATTTCAGTGATCTGAACAATGGTCTTGGCAAATTGAACTATTAATTCCAGGAATCTGTTAGTACTTTGCCAATGCATTTACTTACAATAAAGCAAAAATAAATGCTTAAAACGGATTTATTTCCATTTACACTTTACACAAGGTGTACCTTACCTCAATAAGGTGCAGGTGTTTTCAGTGCTGGGTCTGCAATGGAAGGAGGTGGTAGAGGCCCATGGGAAATTTTAGATAAAAAAATACAAAATTAAGTTTAAAAAGGTAATAAAAAACAAATATGCATATTGTTTTGCAGAATTTTTTTTTAAAATATCCATCTCTACATTTTCAATCTTCTACATAATGTTCAATAATAGTTTTTATAGCATACTATTTGTTTTAGCAAACTACAAAATACTCATCACTGTCATCTTTAGCACTTGTATTGCTCATTGTTCATGTTAATACATTCATTAACAAATGAGATCTTATTTTAAAGTGTAACCAAAATATCTATGTGTTCCAAAGATGAACAAAAGTCTTATGGGTTTGGAACAACACGAAGGTGAGTAAATGATGACAGAATTTTCATTTTTGGGTGAATATTCTTTTAAGGAATCAAGCAGCAGAAGCCATGCTAAACATCAATACCTCTGGAAATCCACTCTACGTGGAATTTAACAGGCTTTTGTCGGCCACTAATATGACTGGTGTCTTTAATATAACTGTTTTCTCTTTTTAATTTTTTTGGGATAAAACTCATATGAGTGCATCTTTAATTGCTAATTCACTCATATTTCGATATGTTGATGTGAGTTATTAAATGATTTCACAAACCACCATCAGTGATTTTTAGGCAGTAATTCATTTTTGAACACTGAATAATTATTTATTAATTGAAGACCGTGGCGAGTGACATTAATTTCCCGACTCTTGTCTCTCCCTAATGACTTTTATAAAAAAACATTTATCTTTTTCAACACAAGTCATTACTGTCTCCATCATTTATTCTGAAGTTGTCCCATAATTGCAGACTTTTTCATGCTGACTTTGCTGACCTATAGAATGAGGTATGAGCATTCATGTATACATGTGCAATACCAACAACCTTCTTCATGCTTATGGTGTATGTGCCATATGGTGCGTGTTTGAGTAATTATTTGTGTGTTGATGATCCTCACAGCTAAAGTGCAAAAGGCTAAACCAACCAAATTATGCATGAGACCTCAAAGCTGAAAATGAAAAAGAGACACTAAAGATGCTATTTTTTAATAATTAGTACTCAAAATATTACTACATCTTTAGTTATTACAAGTAGAAAGAGATAACTCAAAAAATACTGTACCTGCTAACATTTAATCCCATGTTAACCAGAGTTAGTTTGAGTATGGATTAAGTATGGATTATGTTTTAAATTACACAAATTACATATAGTATATTTTGTAAAGTCCTTAATTGTTTTGTAGTACTTTCTGTTACAGAACAGTTTCACTGCTGAAAATCAACATGTGTATGTCAGTGTTGTCATTGTGTTAACAACATACTCTTCTGACAATAATTTGCACAAGATGGCACAATCTTAGGTAGGTTCGGGGTTGGGTTTTATGGTTACATTTAGGTTTGAATCATACTCTCTACATTTTTGCCATTTCATAGGAATTCTCATGAAACTGTGTTAGCTAAGTGTGTGTTAGCGTTTTCTGCGCTCCAAAGTGATCCAGATGCCTTGCTCTGGTCGCAGTACCAGTTCACCCAGTGGCCGGAGTTCCTCCCTCTTCTGACATGCCACTATGTTAAAGTAGCGCAGAATATAAGACAGAATAACCTTCTCCTCCATTATAGCAAACCGCTGACCTGAATACACAGAAACATAAAACTACTCGGTTACTCACGTAACCTCAGTTCCCTGAGTTAGGGAACGAGTATTGCGTAGCTATACGCAGTGGGGAAACTCCTTTTCCTCGATTTACTGAAGCCTTTATGTAAAGCGCATTTGCAGCTGCACAGCTAGAACATGAGCGTCTGGCTCGCTCATAGGCTGCGCTGCGGCAACTGCACATCCAATGGCGCGGGCGCCTCTGACGTGCGACCAATGAGATTACTCTGCGTCATACACGTCAGAGCCCGCCAAGGGGGCGTGACCTCAGTCTATAATAGTCCCCGAATTCGCCATTATAGCAGGTTTAACGACTGAAGCGACAACTTGCCATGTTACCATAGTGCGGCCGGCTACGCAATACTCGTTCCCTAACTCAGGGAACTGAGGTTACGTGAGTAACCGAGTAGTTCCCTTTCGAACGGTCACTTCGTATTGCGTAGCTATACGCAGTGGGGACGCCATGCAAAACGCCGCACTGAGTAACTGGCTGCCACTGCAACTCAGGCCCCTGAGCATACAGAACAAGCCATAACCGCACCATTATGCATAAAAAGACCAGACACCGTCCGGTCTAAATAGTACGCATCAGTTAGAATAACCCAACATACTACACCAACGAACCCAGACACTGTCGGGGTTATTAGTATATGAACGTATACCCAGACAAGTGGGTTTATACATGAAATTATAACCGGCCAAAGCGGGTTTTATATATGTATGGAATATAACCGGCAAAAGCGGGTTTTATATCATATAACCGGCCAAAAGCGGGTTTTATATATGTAATTATAACCAGCAACAGCGGGTTTATATATATATATATGTGAATGTGATTGTGCACAGTAATATATGACAAGACCGGCCACAGACGGGCCTTAATCATACCGAAAGCACCTTCGCCTGCAGGGAAGGCACTTCCATATTATAAAAAGTCATAAATGTGGAAGGCGAGGACCAGCCGGCCGCATCACAAATATCACTTATGGGAATGCCAGATGACCAAGCCCATGACGAGGCCATACCTCTGGTCGAATGGGCCTTGACGCCTATAGGGCAAACTTGACCTACTGCGGTATAAGCCATAGAAATAGCATCCACTATCCATCTAGACAGTCTTTGCTTAGTGACTGGATCCCCCTTGGATCTACCACCAAAGCAGACAAAAAGCTGTTCTGATTGCCTAAAAGACGCAGAACGCTCCAGATAGATTCTCAGCGCTCTGACAGGGCAGAGAAGATTAACCTCTCCATCCTCTGCAGAAGGAGGGAGGGCTGATAACGTCACCACCTGTGCTCTGAACGGTGTTGAGAGCACTTTAGGGACGTAACCATGTCTGGGCTTGAGGACGACTCTGGAGTCATCCGGACCCCACTCCAAACATGCAGGGCTCACAGAGAGCGCCTGCAGATCTCCCACTCGCTTGATAGATGCCAAAGCCATAAGGAGAGCAGTCTTCAGCGAGAGGGGTTTTAGATCAACCGATTGGAGCGGTTCGAAAGGCGGACCTTTCAGAGCCCTCAGGACCATGGAGAGGTCCCAGGACGGCACAGATGGAGGTCTGGAGGGGTTCATCCTCCTAGCACCTTTAAGGAATCTCACGACCAAGTCGTTTCTTCCCAGTGACTGGCCTGCCACCAGAACATGATGTGCTGCTATGGCTGCCACATACACTTTGAGCGTGGACGGGGAGCGACCCGCATCCAGCAGCTCCTGTAGGAATGAGAGAACCACAGATATCTCACATGACCCTGGGTCAGCCTGATTTTTCGAGCACCAGCTGGAAAAACCTGACCATTTTGAAGCATAGAGGCGCCGAGTCGACGGGGCCCTGGCTTCAGATATAGTGCTTAAAACCTTCTCAGGAAGGTCTTTGGGTACCCGTTGAGGGGCCACACATGGAGGGCCCATAAATCGGGTCTCGGATGCCACAGTGTCCCGTTCGCCTGTGTGAGGAGGTCTTTCCTCAGTGGGACAGGCCATGGGATTGTGTCCGATAACTGAACCAGTTCCGGGAACCACGGTCTGGTTTTCCAGAGAGGGGCCACCAGAAGGACTGGGCACCCGCTCTCTCTGACCCGTTTGATGACCTGTGGGATCATCGAGACGGGGGGAAAGGCATAGAGGGGACGGTTGGGCCAGACATGGGCCAGCGCGTCCCTGTCCTTCGAGAAGAACCACTTGCAGTGGGTGTTGATTCTCGAGGCGAACAGGTCGATTTCGGCCTCGCCAAACACCTGCCATATCAGACTGACCGTCTGTGGGTTCAGGGACCACTCGCCGAGGGGAGTGTTGCCCCGTGAAAGCATATCCGCGCCCACATTCTGGACGCCCGGTATATGCGCTGCTCTCAGAGAGCTCAGGTTGGTTTGTGCCCATAAGAGGAGGTCTCTCGCCATCGCATGCAGGTTTCCAGACCTGATGCCCCCCTGGCGATTTATGTAGGCCACCACTGACATATTGTCTGTGCGGACTAAAACATGGTGACCTCTGAGGTTCGACAGAAACGCCATCAGGGCCAATGCAACTGCTTTCATCTCCAGACAGTTGATATGTAAGCTCTGCTCCGTGCTCGACCAGAGGCCGGATGCAGGCATGCCCTCGTGCAGCGCTCCCCAACCCAGGTTGGACGCATCTGTAAGAACCACTTTCCTCCTGGAAATTGTTCCCATTGTCACCCCCTCGTTGTACCAGCTCTGAGCCCGCCAGGGAATCAGGGTTCTTAAACAACCGTGATTTACCACGATGCGCAGTTTGCCAGACTGCCATGCGTGAGTTGGCACACGGCGCTTCAGCCAATGCTGCAGCGGGCGCATGCGCAGTAATCCCAAGCGGAGTACTGGCGATGCTGCTGCCATGAGACCGAGCAGTTTCTGAAATTTTTTCAGCGGCGCGTGCTCGCGCGCTCTGAAAGTGCCTGCGAGCGCTCGCACTGAGAGCGCGCGCTCTGGTGTGAGACGCGCTGTCATAGCTCTCGAGTTCAGCACTGTGCCCAGAAAAATCACGCTCTGGCTGGGGGTTAGTTTGCTTTTTGAAACATTGATTGTGAAACCCAGGCATTTTAGATGGCCGAGAATCAAATCCCTGTGTGTTAATAGCTCGATTCTCGACTGTGCCAGCACCAGCCAGTCGTCGAGATAATTTAACACACGCACTCCCTGATGTCTCAGAGGAGAAAGCGCTGCATCCACACACTTCGTGAATGTACGGGGCGCCAACGATAGACCGAACGGCAGAACGGTGTATTGATAAGCTTGGCCCTCGAAGGCGAATCTCAAGAATGGCCTGTGACGAGGGTTTATTTGAATGTGAAAGTAAGCATCTTTCAGATCCATTGTGACAAACCAATCCCCCGGGCGCACTTGCGCGAGGATATGTTTGATAGTTAACATTTTGAACGGCCGTCTCATGAGAGCTTTGTTCAAATGTCTCAAATCTAGAATGGGTCTGAGACCGCCGTCTTTTTTCGGAACCAGAAAATAGCGGCTGTAAAAACCCATCTGTTTTAGCGCGGGGGGGACTAGTTCTATCGCCCCTTTTGCTAATAGATTCTGTACTTCGGTGCGAAGCACGTGACTCACGCTGCTTCTCACCGAAGTCTCGAGAACCGCCTGAAATTTTGGGGGTCTGCGAGCGAATTGGAGCGAGTAACCTCGCTGTATAGTGTTTATGACCCAACTCGACACACCGGGGATAGCTTGCCAGGCTAGAACCCGTGTGGCTAGGGCTTGACACACAGATTGGGGCTGGTCGCCTAATGTAAGGGGACCTGATACCCTTATATTGTGATTTGTGCATACATTGAATATTGGACTGACTGTACAGGCATTCGCGTGTGGGGAAGTCAGTGATACAACAGGGGAGGGGCCACCTAGTGAAGGGGGACCTGATACCCTTATATTGTGATTTGTGCACACATTGAGTATTGGACTGACTGTACAAGCATTTGCGTGTAGGGAAGGCAGTATTACAACGGGGGAGGGGCCGCCTGGTGAAGGGGGACCGTGAACCCACGTGTTGTGTTTGTGAAACATACTCTTTTTGTGCTTTATTTGGGTCGCCGTGAAAACGGCGTTTGTTTGCAAGAACGCGCTTACTGTTGCGGGCCTGTTTGCAGTAATAAAATCCCCAGCCGCCTGAACTGAACAGGGGGCTGTGGGAAGTTTTTTTTGACTTCTTTGAGGGTGGTCCGGCTAGTGCGGGACCCGTGCCCTCTCTCTTCCTCTTGCATGCTAGGACGACTTAGGCGGCGCTGTGTGAGGCGCGGCGCTTGGTCTGGGGCCTTGGCGTCGAGGAAGCGGGAAGCGCTTGGTTGCTCTCGGCTGGCGCTGGGCTTCAGCCGCAGGGCGGGGCTGAGAGGCCTGTTTCGCGGGCTTTGCTTGCCGAGGCGTCGACGGGGCTAGCTTGTGAGCACTCGACGCCGAGCTAGAACGTTTTGGCAGGAAGTGACGCATGGCCTGGGACGCTTTCTGTGCCTCGGTGTATCTCTCCGAGAACCCCGTCACCGCCGGGCCAAAGAGGCCGGTGCTGGATACTGGGGCGTCGAGGAACTTCGTTCTCTCCGCGTCCTTAATGTCAGTGAGGGTAAGCCAGAGGTGGCGCTCGAGCACGACCAAACTCGCCATGTTCCTCCCGATAGCCTGCGCTGTGGCCTTGGTAGCCCTCAAGGCCAGGTCCGTGGCGCTCCGCAGGTCCCGAAAAGCCTCAGGGTCCGGGCCAGCCTCGTCCATAGACCGGAGGAGTTTGGCCTGGTAAACCTGCAGCACGGCCATCGTGTGCAGGGCCGATGCAGCCTGACCGGAGGCGGAATACGCGCGTCCAGCAAGGGCTGAAGTGCTACGGCACGACTTGTTGGGATGAACAGCTCTAGTTCGCCAGCTAGCAGCTGTGTTCGGGCAAAGATGAGCGGCCAACGCCTCTTCGAGGGGCGGCAACGACTCATAGCCTTTTCCCGCTGCTCCGTCCACGGAGGAGAGCGTCGCGTAAACTGCGGGGCCTCGTGTAGAATAAGGAGAGCGCCAGGCCTTGGTAAGCTCCTCGTGTACCTCAGGAAAAAATGGCGCTGGTTTGTGGCGAGGGGCCTGTTGGTGCCCTGGCAGAAACCAGCCGTCCAGCCGACTTCGAGGGGGTTCAGCGGGCGCGGCCCACTCGAGCTCGAGGTCCGCTACGGCCTGCGTCAGGATCCGAAGCATTTCCGCGTCGGAGTTAGTCCTGGTAGCTGAGGCGTTGGGCGTCGGCTGGGAAGCCATGACGGGGTCGAAAGAGCCCGGCCATTCTTCCTCAGACGCGGCGATAGACAGGCTGTCGTCGTGCTCGCTAGGCCCACCGAAGGAGACAAGGCCCGCCACGTGGGGGGGGCGCAGATCTCCCTCGAACAGGACCGGAGATGAACGGGCTGGAGAGAGTGAGGCACGCGGGGACGTGGCCGGCGTGCGTTCACTAACATCCATGCTCTCCGGATGCCGTTGGCTGCGGCGCTTCTTCTTCCTCGGTTGAAGTAGGGCCGGAAAAGGAAGCGCGGGAAGGGCGGCATCACCGTCACGGGAGAGGGCTAGCCGAGATCGCAGCACGGAGATAGGCATGCTCTGGCAGGCCGCACATCCGCCGGCAGACAGTGCATTCTCAGCATGGTGGAGTCCCAGGCATGGAATGCATTTAGCGTGTTGGTCCGCCTCGTGCAGCTTGCATCCGCACGTGGCGCAGGTATTGACACGAGGCATTTGAAACAACGCTCGTAACAAATAATACACACTATAATACAATTGTGGTGAAAAGGATATCGCCGGATAGCCACAGGAGAGACGGCGTCAGGAGAAACACGATGAATAGTGTCGTCTGCTGAACTGTAGCTCGCTCAGGCTGAAGGCTTGTTCGACGGCGAAGACTCAATAAATGGTCAGAGACATGAAGTTTGTCGCTGAAGGAGTAAAATCTGCTATAATGGCGAATTCGGGGACTATTATAGACTGAGGTCACGCCCCCTTGGCGGGCTCTGACGTGTATGACGCAGAGTAATCTCATTGGTCGCACGTCAGAGGCGCCCGCGCCATTGGATGTGCAGTTGCCGCAGCGCAGCCTATGAGCGAGCCAGACGCTCATGTTCTAGCTGTGCAGCTGCAAATGCGCTTTACATAAAGGCTTCAGTAAATCGAGGAAAAGGAGTTTCCCCACTGCGTATAGCTACGCAATACGAAGTGACCGTTCGAAAGGGAACTGTGTATGTTATTTATTTTTAAAAAAAAATGTGGAGAGCTAGAATAACAAATCAATGAAAAGTATGATGTTTGTGTGTAGGTCTCACCGATACAGTTGCGAAGACCAGCAGAGAAAGGAAGGAAGGCATAAGGATGTCGACCGACACAATTGTCTGGCAGAAAGCGCTCAGGACGGAACTCTTCAGGGTCAGGGAAGAAGCGTGGGTCACGGTGAAGGGCATAAGTTATGACGATGGCATTTGCTCCTTTAGGGACTTTATAGCCATCTACAGAAGGCATGTAAAACACACACACACACACACACACACACACAAATATCATGTCAGATGTCCATCCTTATTTTCTCATAATAGGAAGGAATAGCTCACCAAGAGATTGTCATTCTTAAAAAAAGGAAAAATTTACAATATAATTATGATGACATTAATATTGCTTCAAATCCATATGATGTTATTTTCTTAAGTGGAAAGCAAAGGATTATGCCCTCATAATCTTCAATCAAAATAACTTTCTTCTCCTTCTTGCAATTACATCTCTTTTCTGACGTGTTTACTGACGCGAGTGCGGGACAGCAATAGCAAACCACAACAATACAATCAATTCCAGATGGACAAAATCAGGTCCTGCTCTAGATTTTGTTGTGTTTGAGAAGCTGTTTCACTCTGATATACGTCACACTATCACAACGTCCGTTTCATGCTAAATGTATTTTATTAACTGATGAATAGACAGAGCAAAATGGACACAAAAAAGATACTAAACAGTGTAAATTAATGAAATACCTCATTACTCAATGCATGCATGACTTAAAGAATGAATAACTATGTGAGACGACTTATAAAAGGAACTCACTTATCTGTGTATCCTCGCAGATGGTTCGGGCAAAAAATGGAACAGATGGGAAGAGACGCAGAGACTCCTTTATCACACACTCCAGATAACGCAGTTTCTTCAGATCCTCTGTGTTAACAGGCCTCTCAGACTCGCCTGACACACACACATTGCAAAAATTTTAAAATGAGTTTCAGGCTCTTTTAGCTCACAATAATGTTTCAACTATACTAGGTGTTTAACTGCATAATATGAACCAAAAGCGGGCTTAACACACCAAACACTTCAAATTGTTCTTGTTGGGCCTTTCTTTGGATTTCAGGATGGGAACCTAACAAGTGTATGGCCCAGTTCATGGCAGCTGCTGTAGTGTCATGACCCTGCAAAATGTTGCAAAAATGCTAATTGGAATAAAGCCATCAGCACTCTAACATGAAGTTATTGTAACAGTTCCTGCCTCAAACATAAAGGTGTCCACTTCCTCCTGGATATCTTTGTGAGTTAACTTTTTCCCATCCTCATCTGTTGTTTTCAACAGCATGTCCAAAAAAGCCCGTCTTTTCTTCATCCCCTGATCTGATTCGCTGTCGGACTCAATGTAGGTGATGTACTCTGCCCTTTCATAAATCACCTGTGTAAGAAAAAAAACACAGGTGATCAGAATGCAGCCTTGATTAGAATGAATGTGGACGGATACCATAGACACTCACACTCTCTGTGAAGGAGTGAAGGATCTTCAGACTACGGTTGTGTTCTCTGCCTTCGCCAAAATAGTTATACACAAAATCGGGCCAGTACCAGGGCATCCTCTGGCGCCTAGTGATGATGTCACTCATTCTGCACCAAAGAGAAAAAAAAGGGACTTGCAAGTAATTGACCCTTTTTACAGACTGTGATGATGCATTTCCACAATTATCAACATCGCAGATCTATAACCTTTTTTTTATATTTTCATTTCTTTTAATTAATATACATTTATCGCAGTAAACTTTGTGTCATATTACCTTGGCAGTAATTACAAACACTAATTAACTCTGCTGAGGTTGTTTCTAATATAACGGCTAAGGGAGTGATGGCAAATATTCCCTCTTCTGACCAACATAATCAATCTCTCAATATTCTTCCCTCTTTTGGAAAATCATGGAAATACTATCATGGATTTTTCTTTTGATATTGGAGCAAATGGGAATGCAAAAATTAGTTCCCTTTCAGTCGCTCACGTTCGACGTTATATAATCGGGATCACTTCAGGGAGCCCTGTCATCTTCGAGTGTCTACAGAACGAGCCAATGAACGTTGGCGTGCGTGAATCGCGTCACGCGGCCCGCCCCGCAGCGCGGGTATAAACAGGAAGCGGGCGCACGCACACATTGTCTTTCACTTCGGAGCCGATCTATCGTTGACTCTTGAGTTCTGCAGACTGCTGCTACTTTGAAGACTCCAAAGAAGAAAAAACTCTGTGTCCAGTGCTGGTGTGACGGCGCGATCAGTGGTGGCCGCGAGCATTACAGCTCACAACTGCTGTTTTCACAGCATTGCTTGTGTGTGTGTGTGTCGGTCTCAGTGGGCGTTCCTCTTTGAGTGTGTACCCCGATTACACCGCGGCTCTCCCTGGTTGCTTCAGCACTGAAAGAATTATTTTTTTTCTTTTTTCTATTTTTTGTTTTTCAAACTGAAAAGTGCAACACAAGCATGACCCTGCGTCATTTTCAAGATGTCATTCCGCTTGTGCGTTTCTGGGTGCGGTTGTTCTCTGGCGCCAGCAGACGGCCACAATAGTTGCCTCTCGTGTTTGGGCATTCAGCACGCTGAGGCAGCTTTTGTGATTAGTTTGTGTTCCCATTGCGGGAATATGACTATGACAAAGCTAAGATCGAGACTCGCTTACCTCAAGGGAGGTGCAGTCCACTTGCCCATGCCCCGATCTAGCGTCTATTCTGGACCTCAGAATAGGCCTACTTCTGTGCATGGCCAGGGTGATCTGAGGATTACCGTGAGGGCTTCCCCGCCGAGGCAATCTTCGTGGGTCCCTCACGCCTTACCAGCGCTGCCACCAATGGAGCCCCCAAAGGAACATGCTGGTCCTTCTCATGGACGACCAGCCGTGTCCTTTGGGGCTCGACCTGACGATCAGATGTTGATCGCAGCATTGGAGGGGGAGCTCCAGTCCTCTGGAGATGAAGATTTGGCTGCGTTACCCCCTTCGGGGAGAGTAGCGTTGTCCGAGTCCGATCCAGAATGGGCGGCTATGCTTTCCCGGGCCGCCAAGAAGGTCGGGCCTGTGTGGAACCCTCCACCACGTCCCGAACCTTCCGGGTTGGACGATTGTTTTCTCGGGGCGGGCCGTGCTGGTTCTCGTGCCGTTGCAATGCAGCTGTGTCCAACGTCCGCTTCCTTTTGGCGGGGGAATCCAAAAGCTGCAGGAAGTCGACCACGCCCGTCCAGGCCACTGCCAAACCAAGAGGCAAGTGGAGGCGCAAACGACCCTGAGACGGGCGACCCAGAGGTGGATCAAGTTGCTCTTCAGGAGATGGTGAACGCGCCGCTCCTTCCCCCGGTGGAGGACCGGGCGGAGAATCTTTTGTTTCCTTTTCTTTCTGTTCCCCACATTTTCAATAAAAGAGCAATTTCTGAAACCTCTGTGTCCCAAGAGGGCGCGCTTGGCGGTCAACAACGCTATGCCTTGTCACCCTCAACCCCCTCTTTCATCGCCAGCGAGCAGCAGTGGCTGTGTCCCGGACGCACTGACGCTTCCGCACACTCACTCTGCCTTTCGACGGAAGCAGGTACGTGTTGCACCACACACTCAGACCCCACTCCGGGGCGCGATGTCGTCCGAGTTGGGTCCCTGCATTCCGCCATGCTGCCCCACCCCGGGTATGTCTGTGGTGCTGCTGGTCCCGCTTGCACTATGTCTGGGAGCCTGGATTAAGCTTGGCTCATCCGTACTGTCAGACTCGGCTATGCGTTTCAGTTCGCCCGGCGTCCCCCAGCTTACAGGGGCATTCAGTTCACCCGTGTTCTGGCGGACAGTGCCCCTGTGCTCAGGGCGGAGATCGCTGTCCTACTGGCGAAGGACGCGATCGAGCCGGTCCCTCCAGACGATATGAAGACTGGCTTCTACAGCCCGTACTTCATTGTACCCAAAAAGGCAGTGGGTTACGACCAATCTTGGACCTGCGTGTCCTGAACCAGTCCCTTCACAGGCTGCCATTCAAGATGCTTACGCAGAAACGCATTTTCAAATGCATCCGTCCTCAAGATTGGTTTGCAGCGATCGACCTGAAGGATGCGTACTTTCATGTCTCGACTCTCCCTCGACACAGACCGTTTTTTCGCTTTGCGTTCGAGGGACGGGCATATCAGTACAAAGTCTTACCCTTCAGGGTGGCCCTGTCGCCCTGTGTCTTCACGAAAGTTGCGGATTGCTCCCATGTGCGAGCGTGGTGGCTTATTCTAGCCCAGTCAAGAGAGCAGTTGTGTGAACACAGGGACATGGTGCTCAGTCACCTCAGCCACCCAGGGCTTCAGGTCAACTGGGAAAAGTGCAAACTTACCCCCGGACAGAGGATCTCTTTTCTCGGTATGGAGTTGGACTCGATCAACATGACAGCGCGCCTCACTGAGGCCCGCGTCCAGTCAGTGTTGAACTGCGTGAGCACGCTCAGATGCAGAACAGCGGTACCACTGAAACTGTTTCAGAGCATATGGCATCTGCAGCCGCGGTAACGTCATGTCGGATTGCTTCATATGAGGCCACTCCAACACTGGCTCCACGATCGAGTCCCGAGATGGGCGTGGCAGAGCGGCTCGTGCCGGGTTCAAGTAACCCCAGACTGTCGCCAAACTCTCAGCTTGTGGTCGGACCATTCGTTCCTGCGGGCAGGTGTTCCCCTAGAACAAGGGTCCAGGCACTCTGTGGTCACCACGGATGCCTCTGCCACCGGCTGGGGGGCCATGTACAACGGGTATGCAGCTTCAGGTCTGTGGACGGGGCCTCAACTGCATTGGCACATCAACTGCCTCGAGTTGTTAACAATACATCTGGGCCGCTTCAAAACGCCGCTACTAGGCAAGCATGTACTGGTCCGTACGGACAGCACTGCAACCGCTGCGTACATCAACCGTCAGGGTGGTCTACGCTCCCGCCGCATGTCACAACTCGCCCGCCATCTCCTCCTTTGGAGTCAGAAGCATCTGAGGTCGCTTCATGCCATTTATATTCCTGGCCTGCTCAACCGTGCAGCCGACAAGCTCTCACGACAGCAGGTGCTACCGGGAGAATGGCGACTCCATCCCCAGGTAGTCCAGCTGATTTTCAGGCGCTTCGGGACTGCACATGTAGATCTGTTTGCCGCCCCGGACATGTCTCACTGCCAGTTGTTCTATTCCCTGACCGAGGGGACCCTCGGCACGGATGCTCTGGCACACAGCTGGCCCCCGGGCCTACGCAAATATGCGTTTCCCCCAGTGAGCTTTCTTGCACAGACCTTGCGCAAGGTCAGAGAGGACGAGGAGCAGGTCTTGTTAGTTGCGTGGTATTGGCCCAACCAGACCTGGTTCCCGGAACTGGTGCTCCTCGTGACAGCCCCTCCCTTACCCATCCCTCTGAGAGAGAACCTGCTCTCTCAGAGACGGGGCACCCTTTGGCACCCGCGTCCAGACCTCTGTAAACTTCATGTCTGGTCCCTGGACGAGACACAGAGGTTCTAGGTGACCTACCCCAGCTAAAGCCCCTACTCCGCTAAAGCCCCTTCTAGGAGGTGCCTCTATGCATTGAAGTGGAACCTATTCGTTGACTGGTGTTCTTCTCACGAGGAGAACCCTCGAACTTGCTCGATCAGAGCTGTGCTTTCCTTCCTGCAAGATGGGTTGGAGCAAAGGCTGTCTCCCTCCACCCTTAAAGTGTATGTTGCCGCCATTGCCGCACATCACGATGCAGTTGAAGGTAAGTCATTGGGAAAGCACGACCTGATCGTCAGATTCCTGAGGGGGACGAGGAGACTAAATCCGCCTTGCCCGCTCTCTATACTCCCCCCTTTGAGCCTTTGCAATCAGCGGAGTTAAAAATTCTGTCTTGTAAAACAGTACTCCTGGTTGCATTGGCCTCCACCAAGAGGGTAGGGGATATGCATGCATTTTCGGTTGACGAATCGTGCCTAGAATTTGGCCTGGCTAACTCTCACGTGATCCTGAGACCCCAGCCCGGATACGTGCCCAAGGTTCCTACCACTCCCTGCCGGGACCAGGTGGTGAACCTGCAAGCACTGCCTTCGGAGGAGGCAGACCCAGCCCTGGCTTTTCTCTGTCCCGTCTGTGCTCTGCGCCTGTACGTGGACAGAACACAAAGCCTCATGACCTCAGATCAGCTCTTTGTCTGTTATGGAGGCCAGCAGAAGGGAAAGGCTGTCTCCAAGCAGAGGATGGCCCACTGGATAGTGGATGCCATTGCCTTGGCTTACGAAGCCCAAGGCGTGCCTTGCCCGCCCGGGTTGAGAGCCCACTCCACTAGGAGTGTCGCTATTTCCTGGGCGCTGGCACAAGGCGCCTCGCTGACAGATATCTGTAGAGCTGAGGGCTGGGCGATACCTAACACGTTCGCTAGGTTTTATAGCCTACATGTTGAGCCAGTTTCTTCCTGTGTGCTCGCTTCAACCAGCCGGTAACACCGAAGTTCCCGCTCTAGTGTCGGCTTGCTGCGCCACTCCCCTCCACATGGAGCGGATACGTGCGCTTTTTGCTGCAGTCGAGTTCCCCAACAGTAGAAGCCTGTAGAGTTCCTCCTTACCCCTTCGGCAGTCGGACATTGAGGCGCGTCCGACGCCAGCGCTAGTGCTCGCATGCTTGTGTAACTTGTGCTAGGCTGGGTTCCATATGTGATGATCCCTGCGCAATCCCAAATGAGTATTCTTCCACGACCAGCTCCCTGTGGTGAGCCCGTGTCTTTCCCTTGGCAGAGTCCACTCTGCCGTCACTGTCTGGTGTAGCCTCCCCCTTCTCAGGCTGGAACCACCCCAGTGACATTCCATATGTTGCACTGCCCCTTCCGGCCAGTCCATTTGTGTATTCTCCACATGTTACCTCCCTTCGGGCAGGATGTGGCTTCCGCAGCATCCTTCTCCCCTGGAAAGGCATGCTTTCCCAGTGTTATCCAAGAGTTCCACTGGGTGGGTTATAATGGAACAGCAGTTCGAACTCCCTCTACGCAGGCCTTCCGCCCCAGCCAGTTGGGGGTCTGAGAGTCTTGCGTAGGGCGCTGGATGTGGCAGCAACCGTGGCGTTTTCCATGGGATCCCAATTACGTTGTCACGTTGACATTATGTCGAACGTGAGCGACTAAAAGGGAACGTCTCGGTTACTAATGTAACTCTCGTTCCCTGAAGGAGGGAACGGGAGACGTAACATACCGTTGCCACCGTTGCTGACCATCGCTGCACGGCCGTCACGATCTCGGCTCCTCAGCGAAAAACAATGTGTGCGTGCGCCTGCTTCCTCTTTATACCCGCACTGCGGGGCGGGGCGTGTGACGCGATTCACGCACGCCAACGTTCATTGGCTCGTTCTGTAGACACTCAAAGATGATAGGGCTCCCTGAAGTGATCCCAATTACGTCGTCACGTCGACGTTACGTCTCCCGTTCCCTCCTTCAGGGAACGAGGGTTACATTAGTAACCGAGACGATTTGCTGTCATCTCAAGTTCACCACTTTAGAAGTTTACCCAACTATGACAACTTCTGAAATATGAAAAGGGTCCATGGACTGTTTAGAATAGCATGCTATATATTTAAATTTTTTTATTTATTTTCTTTAAAAATTCAAGCTATATTTATTTTAAGTATTTTGATAAAGACAGTCATCTGTTGCATGGCCTTTACCCTATTCAAACAAACATGACGAGGAATAAAAGCAAACTCGCCAACCCAGATAAATAAATACAGTCATTTGCACAGTTACAAACCAGTATTGATTTGTACTCAGATGCACAGTCCAATCGGTCTAATATCCACCCTAAATATCCCTGGCATATTAACTACGTTACACTAATAAATGTAAAAAAAAACTAAACACTTACCTGTACACACTGCGCACATACTCAGAGTCATAGTTGCTCTGTGCATAGATCTTCTTCCCCATAGCAGTCTCTGAAATGCAAACAAGATCTGTTTTTAAGTTTGACACTTGCTCCACATCCTCAAAGTACTTTCTATTGTCATCAGCACTAAAAACTAAAACCACCATTAACACACAAAAACCATGTACCTTTAACATCAGTCCAAATTGTATAAATTATCTATACCTTGAAGCATACATTTTAGACTATCAGTACCTTAGCCTGTTAACAGTCAGTTGTACTGGTAGCGTGACACTACGTGCCCTTTTTTATTGACTATCACATATTTGAGTAATCATCATAAATTTCATTCGAAACCTTACTTGAAATTTATGACTTGAAATTGGACATTGCATTACCATGAAAGCTGTAATTTATAACCTTTTAGCAGGCTCAATGTTTGTGTTATCAGCTACCAATTTGGAACACAACTTGGTTAGAAATGGCTTTGATTTTCTAGCCATTTTAGAGTCCAAATGATGTTTTTTTATGTATATATATTGTATAAAATGAAAAATGTTAAGTTTAGTAGCTACACTTGTTTTAGAGTACACTTAAACTTGAAGTGCTTTCACTTCTGCATTGATCTGTTGAGTGTCTTCTTTAAAAATAGATCAACCATTAATTACAACAATTTAAGTTCAGATCTATGCTCAAAAAGAGGGGTGACATGTTAACAGGTTAAGGTTAAAGTGTACTCAGAAAATCATACAAACCGCAGATGATGTCAAGGGCACAGAGAGTGATGTGGTTAAAGCAGTTGAAAGGTCCTTTTCCAGCTTGCTTCTCTAGTTTCTCTATGAGCACCTCCGCCTGCTCATTCATCACCTCAAGGAACTCAGTTAGTATAGAGAAATGAAATGTTGGAGTTAGCATCTTACGTCTGCGTCTCCACTTATCCCCAGTACTAATAGAAAGGAAAATAGAAGGGTATTTGAGACAGGTATCCTTTATTATTATCTACTTTATGGATAATTTGATAATTATTTGCAAAGGGATAATACTAATATGTTTGCTCTTTTATCAAGAGTAATTTATTAAACAGTTTACCTGGTGAGTAGTCCTGTTCCCAGCCAGGGGTGCAGAAATTTGTATGCATAGGCCTTGTCCATGTGAACAGGGTTGTTCAGCACTGTCTGTATACGTGGTAAGATTTACCAAGAGCAACATATAAAACAGAGGAGTGAGGACTTGTAAAACTGTATTTGTAATAAATTGAATTCCGCATGAGTGTTACCACTTGGGTTAGATGATATATTGAGTATGATTTGTCTGCAATGGAAACATTTTGTCAGCAATTTAAAATTAAGCAACATTTTGAATCTTTTTATTTGACAATTAGGTTTTCTAAAGACTGCCTCATAACACTAGTTTCACAATCTTGTCTTTTTTCACAAGTGTGAGGCATCCTGTTGCTGATTTGTCTTTTGTACACAGTGAAACTTGCACTTTTTTTTACCACATTGGACTTTAATACTCCACTGAAAATTCTCTTTGAATATTATCTTCTAATCTTAAACATCATATGTATTTCTTTGTACATAGATAATATACATATACAGGGGCGGACTGGGACCGAAAAGTGGCCCTGGACTTTCTGGCCCACAGCAGCCCACTACATCCCAAATCATAACACATTGGCCCATTAATGTGCAGAATATTTTTTTTAACACCACTTATAGCATAAAAATATAACACAATACAAAAATAAATGCTATTTAAACATTTATTTTAAGTAACACAACATATAGCCTATTAGGTCATATTTGTAAAACCAAAGGGAAACAAACAGAAGAACATTAAGACAACATATAAAACTATCAAGACAGCATATCAGCTAGTCAGGGGGAGCTCAGAGCCTGTTGAACTGCTACTCTTCGCGCCAAATGTATAATCTGTTAAAGTAACACAAAGTATTTTTTCCTCCTCGGTCGCCCTACTGGATGGAAACGAAATTGTCCATTGCCGCTGTCGTAAATAATTTAGCCTACCGTCGCACGCACACTCGCTGTTTACCCAGCACCGGCTTTAGAATGAACGATGTCCACAGACAAGGTAAAGTATGTTACAGTATTTCATGAAAGGATGATGTGTTGCGACATCAGAAATGAAGAAAAACGAAATAATGACTATTGTAGCGCTTGACGTAAAGCAGTCGAATTTTGTAGTTCTTTTTGTGCACGGGTTCCTACCCGAAACCCGAAGTTACATAGTGCCTGTAAAAGCGATACAGACACTGTCAGGCTATGGCAGACGTGTCATTTAACTTATTTTAAGTCGATGTACCATCACAAGGGTCTTGGAAATATATTATGAAGGTTGAAAAACTACTTAGTGTTACTTTAATTTGAAGCATTTCACAGCATCCACCTCTAATGCTTTTTTAACCATCGGCTGAAATTGGTCCTTGTCGGCTTTTTTTTTGGCCGATTCGACATGTCGGTGAAAGAGGGAACTCTGATTGGCTGTTCAGCTTAGTGAACGAGTCAGTGCACTGCACGAGAATACTAGCAAAACAGCGAGCAAAAAAGTCAAAACTGCACAGATAGAAGGCTGTTCTAATGTTACGTCATATTACCTGAGTGTTCCTTGGCGAATATTTAAATATTAACATGAGAGGAGTGGAATAAAGAATGTGTTTAGCAGGATTGATATTCAGAACGATAAGCACGCACTGCTTTGTTTACGGTGTGTATCTGCAGCCGGCAGCGTTGGTTTCTCTTTTTGAATGACGAATATAGGCGAATATATCTGCAGAAATAGAGTTGTCTCATTACACACAGGCGCAGAACGTGCATTGCCGCATTCTAGCTAACAGTCGGCTGTAGTTCTCTCGGTGTGTTCAAGTGCAGCTTTTTTCCAGCGACTCAGGCGACGCGGCGATGCGAGGCGACAACACAGTCAGCTTTCATCTGATTCTGCGCTAGTTCATCGGCGTTGGCTTGGTGTGTTTCCAGGACGTGAAAGAGGGCGTGTTTCAAGATATGCAATGGAGTAGACCAAACTTAACAGGGAGGGAGGGCAATACACTCACATGCATGTACACGAAACACACTCCTTGTCGGCCGCGCCCGCGCGACAGGGGCGGATCTACAGGGGGGCAGGGGGGGCTGGTGCCCCCCCACTCTAGAGCCTTGCCCCCCCAGCTGCCCCCCTAACTTTGATGATCCAAAAACTGTACCTGTAAAAACAACCCGCAAGCTTCTCAAAACAGTGAACTAAACGATACATTTACCAAAAGTGAACAATTTAATTTTTATTAAAGCTCCTTCCCCCTCCCCCTCAAATACTTAGTACATCCCTGATTCAAACGTAGAGCGCCGTTCGCTCAGTCTGGCTCACACACACACACTTTACTTTTTAAAAGATGCACAGTTTTGTTTTGTTTTGTTTGAACACTGCACTGGGCTTATTCCTGTTGTGAATTAAAAAACCTTTGTAGTTTGTAAGGGCATGATTAAACAATAACTACTGTGTTTTTGTGTTTGTTTTGTTAAAGCAATTTACATAGGGATTCCCACCGTCTACCCCTGCCACCCTGCCAAGACCTCTTGCCACCCCTTTGCCCCCCCATGTAAAATTTTCTAGATCCGCCACTGCCGCGCGATCGATTCCCTCATCCATTTGTGAAGAAAAGAAATGTAATATTATTATTTCCGTCATTTTTTTTTATATCTATTGTTTTATATGTGTACCGGGCCAGCCCACATTGGCCAGCGGCCCACCGGGAAAAGTCCCGGTGCTCCAGATGGCCAGTCCGCCCCTGTACATATATTATCTTTTTAGTTATAGTTATGTGCCGACAGATAAGTTCACAAACCAAGGTTATCTACATCTTCAAACATTCGCTCATATTGTGAAATATACTGATTAGGCCAGAGACCCTGATCATAACAGGTGAGTCTTTCTGTACATGCAAGTGGACAATACAGTACCTCGATAGTCTCAGCATGGTATAAGATGAGAAATGGGACAGGTCCAATCCATAATTTAAGCAGAGGAGAATTCCGGAATTCATTTGTGTAGCCAACCAACTGACAAAAGAAATCTGAAAGAAAGTTTTCAACCTTTTTATTTTAATTAATTTGAATGGTTACTTTAAGTCAAGTGCAATTGGTGTTGTTGACAGTAACATGGACTTTTTTTGTTAAATTTAAAAGAGACTGGGGTAGTAGTCACATTGGTAAGGTGACAACTATAACTATATATTTCAACTAAGGTTTGTGTAAGTGAAATTATTGCACAATCGCTTATGCAAAATATTTACTATAGAGTAAAAATGTGACACCTAGTCCCAGGCTTAAAATATGGTGAGGGAAACTGTACATTTTAGGTGTTTTTAATTGTTCATAATTTCTTTTACATTTTCCCTTTTATAGTATTGAGAATCAGATTTAAGAACAAGCCTCTACAATACTCTAGTCTTTAATATGTCATAAAGCTGCATTGATAGGTACACTATATTAGGCAAAAAATTCCTTTTCAATGAATTATAGCATATTACAGAGCATTAGTAGCCTCATTACTTGTCATATCAATTACCCATTTGATTGTTATCATCCTTTTATAATATACTTTAAAATATTTTCATGAATAAAATATATTTGTATTTTTATTGATCAGGTTATAGCAGATTAAAGTAGGACGACCTAAAGATGCTGGGGGGGAAAGGGAAATGGACCGATATAAAGCTCCTCTTACCTCCAGCGTTCGATTTAAACTGTAGCGCATTCCCAATGAATGGATATGTGTTTCCAATGCTCGGGATGGGCTTCAGCTCTTTCCAGTTGTGCAGGTAGTTTTTCAGCAGCTGGTAAGTGATATATGTCAAGATAATAACGCATATTGCCGCTGCCACAAACCCAAAGGTATAGACACCGACAAACACGACCATCTTGACAGTGAGACGCACGGCCGGCGAGTTGTCTGTGTCTTTATCAGCTCTTCAGTGAATTTACTGGACTTTGGATCATCCTGACAATAATTCAACAAGCTCTGGTACAACCCACTGAAATAACTAGAATTGCAGAACTGTTCAAAATCAAAATGTGCTTTGAAATTACAAAATTAAGTTTGGTGTGTTTATGTTGGGAAATTCCCAATGGGAATTATTGGAAGGACTATAGGCTACAATATGTTCAAAGCATAGAAGCGGTTAGAGTGAATGTCGAAGTGTCCTGAAAGAATAATTTGTACAGAGATCTGCCAGAAGAATCAGGCATGATGAATGGCCTTACTGATTTGTAGAGGCATCTGGTGACCAAAATAACCTGCAATTCACGAATTTATAAATCAAGTGAACCAAGAGCGATTTGTGTTCACAATGTACGTTTTAGCAAAATGTACTCAGACCACCTCCCAAGATGCTCTCGGGTTGGTTCAGTCTAGATTGTTTGGAGTGCTCACATATCAGCAAAAAGACCACTAAAAAAGGACCAAGTGTGAAAACACATTTATGGATGTGTTCACACTTGTTGATATATAGCACGTAGGCTACAGTACATCATGCTGACTGTGACTGATGTCTGCAAGATGTATCTTTTAGTGTTTGCTAACCCGCAATATGTCTCTAAGACTTTTCCTGTCAGATGTCAAATAGACATTTCGAAAATGTCTTTAAGATGTTTATGATTATGACTGGTTCAACCCTGATTTTCAATTATGCAATAAACCGATCAATTTTCCATCTTGGCAACAAAAAGGAATCACTCATCTCCATCACTTATTTGAAAACAACCAATTTGTATAATTTAAAATATTAGTCCACAGGTACGGTCTTGGGGGAGAACAGTTTCTACAATATCACTAATTAAATCCATAGTTAAATCCAAGATCAACATAATTAATAACCCACTTCATCCCTCTCAGTTAATGGAAGATATAATGAAAATCACTAACACCAACAAACTAATATCCAAACTACATAAACTTATATTAAATAATGATACAACAATTATAATACCCATGAACAAATGGGAAAAAGTTTTAGCCTTCTCCTCCAACACCGACCTCTAGAAGGAAATCTGTAACAACACATTTTCAATGACTAAGAATACCAACCTCCAGCTCATTCAGTTCAAGATTATTCATAGGATTCACATCACAGAAAAAAAGATGTTTAGAATGGGCTTGAGGGACACAGACATTTGTTCACAGTGCACACTGGGGAGCACAGAAGACTATTTTCATGCCCTATGGACCTGTCAATCAGTTCCCTCATTCTGGATATCAGTGACCACAAAACTCTCCGTTATCATGGGTTGTGTAATCCCTCCATCTCCTAAACTCTGTTTACTCAATAACAGCATGGAAGTTGATAATCTCCCAATAAAATACAAAAACCCACTCCTCATAACTATCGCCAAGAAAGTAATTTAGCAAAACTGGAAGTCCAAAAACTGTATTCATATCAATCACTGGACTAATCTTCTAATAGAATACATCTCATTAGAAAAAATTACATACACTAACAAGAATATTATATCTACATTTCTTGATATCTGGAACCCATTCCTAACTCATCTTCATATAAATCAGTGACCTGGAACCGGAGCAACGCACTCTCCCAACCACATGTTTACATACATGTATTACTGTACAGTAGGGTTGGACCGATGGACGATGATGTGATGGCTGACAGACATCACGATGTTTAGCCGGCATCGCGATCCCCCCCCCCACCAGGCCCGGATTAAGAGGACTTTGGGCCCTGGGCTATAGCAACACCAAGGGCCCCCTTTCATCTGATTGCCAAGCCACAGTCTTCTACCGCAATAAATATTTTTTTATTGTTATTAAAGCTGCAGTCCGTAGCTTTTCCTCTTTGTCGCCATCTCTGTTCGAAAACTGCAATTGCAGTTATTTGCGGAATTGTCAACTTTACGTGGGTTGTACATCGGCATGAAACAGCGCGGATGAATCCAATGTTTTGAGGTGAGTGTGCGGCTGCTAATCACCGCGCCGGTGTGGATACGGGTATTCAGAATCACACATTATACTTTTTGGAAGTATGACCAATATTAGAATTTTCAACGGAAAATAACGTCTGAACAAGTAAGTAACATCCACTTTTGTTCTGATCAAGTAAGGGGAAAAAAAGCATTGCAGTAAATCTTATTTTGTATAAACAAATAACAATCATAGTCCTATGAAATATACGGTGTATGAACAGAATCCCTGTTATGCATAAACGTGTTATAATATAACATAATATAAACATCTTACGACAGGAAAATTTTTATATGGAAAATCATGATAAAAATTACTCCACATAATTTCTTGGTTCATTTTGGGAACATTTTATTGATAAAACATTTTTACCCCCTCCCCTTCCATAAGTGCATTTACTCCAGATATGAACTCAAAAACATAAAGGTTGCCAAAATCAGCAAAAACAGTACTCATACTTCAGTCATACTTCCTCAATAAGTACTTAACCGTGAATAATTTAAAGGGATAGTTCAACAACATCACCCTCATGTTGTTCAAAACCTGTATGCATTTATTTCTTCTGCTGAACACAAAAGAAGATATTTTAAAGAATGTTGGTAACCAGACAGTTGACGGCACCCATTGACTTCCATAGTAGGAAAAATATATATTAAGTCAATGACTACGGTAAACTGTCTGGTTACTAACACTATATAAAATATCTTCTTTTGTGTTCAGCATAAGAAAGAAATTCTTTCAGTTTGAACAACATGAGTGTGAGTAAATGATGACAGAATTTTTATTTTTGGGTGAACTTTCCTTTTACATAGGGTCTTACAGTTAAATAAATCATTTATGATATCATTAAAATCCAGTCACTGTCTTAATAAGCGAGTCATTCGTTCAACCGATTTGTTCAAACGGCTGTTTGATTCAACGACGAAGCAAACGAGGAGTCATTTAATCATTAAATGAACCCATTTGTTCAAAACGCTTATTATTCAGTAACGAATCACCACTATCAGTTTCAGAGATTGTTTCTGCTGTGGTTTCATTTTGGAATTTTCATCGGCGAAGTGACGACAAACCAAAACGTAACTCTCAATGTTAACTTATTGGTCAACTCATTTATTGTTGCATAACATATATCACATTATCAATTGTGCTGATATTTGAGGAAAACGACTCGGTTACTAACGTAACCTCGGTTCCCTGAGAGGAGGGAACGAGTATTGCGTAAGTAGCTTACGCTATGGGAAAACTCCTTTTCTCGAGAATATTGAAGTCTTTATGTAAAACGCATTGCAGCTGCACAGCTGACAGCAATGAACGAAGGAGCTCGGTCATTGGCTGTGCTGCGGCAACTTGCTCGAACCAATGACGGGGCGACTCTGAATGCGCGACCAATGAGCGCGCTTCGCGCCCGCCAAGATGGGCGTGGCCAAGCTATATATTGGGCGCCCCGTCGTGAGAGTTCTTTAGGTTAAAAACGACTGAAGCGAACTAACCAAGCACAAGCACGGCAGCTTACGCAATACTCGTTCCCTCCTGTCAGGGAACCGAGGTTACGTTAGTAACCGAGTCGTTCCCTTTCGAGAGGTCTCTCCTATTGCGTAAGTAGCTTACGCTATGGGAACACCATGCAAAACGCAGTGCGTGCTGAACTTCGCCTTATGATAGCCAGAGGCAGGTGCCTGAGCTAAAAAGCAAAGTTATCATCCAACTAGCCGGCAGAGGCGAGCTTTATATGTGGGTAAAAATACAGAGCGGCTAGAAGGCGCTCAGTGTGACACAAGCACATACATAATCTAGATGCGAACTCGCAGTTCAACTAGCATCATGCTGATAGCATATTGGAATGCAATGTCGGGACCTGTAGGTTGTAGAACCTGATAAATGTGGACGGTGAGGCCCAGCCTGCCGCCGCACAAATATCCTCGATCGGTATCCCGCTCGACCATGCCCAGGAAGAAGCCACACTCCTGGTGGAGTGTGCTTTGACTCCCCAGGGGCATTGAAGTCCCTTAGCTTCGTAAACCAGCGCTATAGCTTCAACTATCCAGTGAGAGATTCTCTGCTTTGAAACGGCGGAACCTTTCGTACGGCCGCCAAAGCATACAAACAGTTGTTCTGTCTGTCTGAATAGGGCAAAACGCTCCAAATACACTCTGAGAGCCCTAACGGGGCAGAGTAGATTAGCGTCGTGTTCGTCTGCTGGAGACGAAAGCGCAGTTAGGGAGATAACCTGTGCTCTGAAGGGAGTGGTGAGCACTTTAGGAATATACCCCTGTTTCGGCCTAAGGACGACCCTGCAGTCATTAGGACCGAATTCTAGGCAGGCAGCGCTTGTCGAAAGCGCGTGCAGGTCGCCCACTCTCTTGACCGAGGCGAGTGCCAGCAAGAGCGCAGTCTTGAGCGAGAGCTGTTTAAGGTGCACGGTTCGGAGTGGTTAGAACGGGGGCTCTTTAAGAGCGTCTAGGACAGTAGCTAGGTCCCAGATCGGCACTGATGGGGGGCGTGAAGCGTTCATCCTCCTAGCGCCCTTTAGGAAACGAATAATTAGGTCATTTCTTCCCAATGGACGTTCCATTACAGGGTCGTGTGACGCTGTGATGGCCGCCACATATACTTTGAGCGTGGAGGGGGTGCGGCCCACCTCCAGAAGCCCTTGTAGAAAAACGAGTACATTCGTAATCTCGCATGTCTCAGGGTTCAAGCCCTTGGCATTACACCAGTCACTGAACTCTTTCCATTTCTGGGCATATAAGCGCCTCGTGGAGGGCGCCCGCGCCTCAGCGATGGTTTTTAGTGCTCTGCTCGCGAGGTTCCTGGGAACCCGTTGAGGGGCCATGCATGAAGGGCCCACAGATCGGGGCGGGGATGAAATATCATCCCGCTGGCCTGACTGAGGAGGTCTGGCCTCAGTGGAATCGGCCGTGGTGCAGATTGCATTTGCATCAGATCTGGAAACCATGTTTGGTTCTTCCAGAGTGGGGCTATCAGCAGCACTGCGTTTTTCTCCTCTCTGACCCGACTGATGACCTGTGGCAGCATCGCGATGCTGGCCCGAATGCCCGAACGCCACGCGTGAGTAGGGACGCGGCTCTTTGAGCCAGCGTTGGAGAGGGCGCATATGCAACAATCCTAGCTGGAGTACGGCCGATGCTGAGGCCATGAGACCGAGCATCCTCTGAAACCGTTTGACGGGGCGCGCGCGCCCGCCCTGAATGATGTTGCAAGGCTCCGGATGGTGAGCGCGCGCTCTGATGAGAGACGCGCTGTCATTTCTATCGAGTCTAGAACTATTCCCAGGAAAGAAATCCTCTGGCTGGGAGATAGTATGCTTTTTGCAAAATTGATTCTTAGACCCAGGCATTCTAAATGGCTGATAATCCAAGATCTGTGTGTTATTAACTGACTGTCTGATTGTGCTAGAACCAGCCAATCGTCGAGATAATTCAGTATTCGCACTCCCCTTCGTCTTAGGGGGGAAAGTGCTGCATCCATACATTTCGTGAATGTACGGGGAGCCAGGGACAGGCCGAACGGAAGTACTGTGTACTGGTATGACTGTCCCTCGAAAGCGAATCTCAGAAACGGCCTGTGATGAGGCGCTATTGGAATGTGAAAGTAAGCATATTTCAGATCCACTGAGAGAAACCAATCTCCTGGGCGTACTTGCGCGAGGAAATGCTTGGTTGTTAACATTCTGAACGAGCGAATCATTAGTGCTTTGTTCAGGTGTCTGAGATCTAGGATGGGGCGGAGACCGCCATCCTTTTTCGGGACGAGAAAATAGCGGCTGTAAAAACCTGTCCCGCTCAGAGAGGGGGAACAACAGTTTCCACAGCGCCCTTTTCTATTAGTTTGCGCACCTCGGTGCGTAGAACATGTGAAAACTCCTTTCTCACTTTCGTCTCGACCACAGTCGTAAAACGTGGTGGTCTGCGAGCGAACTGGAGCGAGTATCCGTGCTTTACTATATTCAATACCCATTTCGGCATATCTGGAATGTTTTCCCATGCCGCTGCGTGTACAGATATGGGCCGAATACAGGCTAGGGGCGGGCCGCTGTGACGTAGGGACCTGGCCAGCGAATCCCCTGAGCTCGTAGCTCTCAGAGGCGCGGGCGCGCGCTGAGCAGCTGAGTGAATGGGCGCGTGTGTGATTACAACAGCGCACGCTGTGTTTGTAAAACTCGCAGCCTGAGCTGAGGTTGTGTTTGACACTGTAAGGACAGTGTTTATAAGTGGGGGTGCATAAACAGTGGTAGGCACACGCGTCACTTTTATAATGTTTCCCGCTTTTACTGGGGATGAATTTATAACTGTGTGAACAGTGCTTGTGTGTAGTGGTGCGTACATGACCGTAGGCACGTGATCTACATTCATGGGAAGCGCAGCCTGAGCTGGGAATGAATTTGGCACTGTTTTGACAGTATCTGGGAATGCACACTTTGTGGACATGTGAACCCTTAGTGACGCAGGCAGAAAAAGACTATTTTTTGTGTTTTCTGTGCGTCGCCGTAAAAACGGCGTTTGTTTGCAGGTGAGCGAGCTCTGTGACTGGCCCATTGACTGCTGTATGGACATATCCAGCCGCCTGTAAGGGGACTGGGTAATGTTTGAGCTTTTGCAGAGAGAGGGGTCTGGCTTTTGCGAGACACGCACTCTCTCTTCTCATTTCTGTGGCTAGGACGGCTTTCGAGCCTCAGGGTTCAGCACAATCTTGGGCCGAGGACCCCGTCGCTCAGAAGGCGGCTTGCGGTTGTGAGAGCGCGAGCGGCGTCGAGCGTCAGCCTGAGGCGCGGGCTGAGAGGCGGTGGGAGCTGTTCTAGCCCGCTGCGGCTGTGGCGGTCTCTGTCTGCTCTGCGATGAGCTGGAGCGCTTTGGCAGGAAAAGACGCATAGCTTGTGAAGCGTTCTGGGCCTCAGTGAAGCGTTCGGAGAAACCTTTAACCGCCGGTCCAAACAGCCCGCTGGTGGAGATAGGCGCGTCGAGAAATGGCGCCTTATCCGCGTCCTTCATCTCAGTCAGAGTCAGCCACAGATGGCGCTCGAGAACAGTCAAATTAGCCATAGCACGGCCAATAGACTGGGCGGTGGCCTTCGTGGCTCGCAGAGCTATATCAGTTGCGCTGCGTAGGTCCCTGAAGGCTTCGGGTTCGAGGCCAGACTCGTCCATAGAGCGGAGAAGCTTGGCTTGGAACACTTGAAGTACCGCCATTGAGTGAAGCGCTGATGCAGCTTGGCCGGCGGCGGCGTAGGCGCGACCGGCGAGAGCAGAGGTAGTGCGGCAGGGCTTCGAGGGGTGGGAAGCTTTGGCTTTCCATCCGGTGGTGGAGGGCGGGCAGAGATGATTGGCCACGGCCTCCTCGAGGGGCGGCGTTCCCTTGTAGCCTCTTTCCTTCGCGCCGTCCACTGAGGAGAGCGAAGAAGAAAAAGAAGGCTTTAGGCGCGCAGAGTGGGGGGCTTTCCATGACTTGGCGGAGAACACCAATCGAGCCCGAGGTCCTCCACGGCCTTCGAGAGGATGCGGATAATCTCCGTATCCATGGTGGAGCCCGCACTCGTGCTAGCTAGTGTCGACGGGTCGGGGTTGAAAGTGGAGCCCGGCCAGTCGTCAGATGCAGCGTCGATGGACAGGCTGTCATCCACTCCCCCGTCGTCCTCGGACGCGCCGAAAGTCACAAGGCCCACCGCTCTGCTAGAGGGGTGTGGGTCCGGCTAAGTGAACTGAACCGGCGGTGGGGAAGGCAAGAGCGGCGGTGAAGCACGCGGAGACTGGCTCGGCGTGACGTCACTGAGCTCAGGTTCAGGAAGCCTCTGTGAGCGGCGCTTTTTTTTTTTCTTTTTTTTAAAGCGCGGTTCAAACAGAGGGGTGGCGGCGATGGGCTCGCTCGCGGCGAAAGCCCGCAGTGTGGAGAGACCCAGGTCGTCACATTCCGGGCATCCGCCCTTGGTCAAAGCAGCTTCTGCGTGGTCCTGGCCCAGGCAGCGAGCGCAGATGATGTGACGATCCCCGTCCGGGAGAAGGTCTCTGCACGACGCGCAGGAAGGCATTTGAAACAACGCGTCAGAAAAATTGCTCTTTTACAAATGTCGCGGGGCGAACAGATGTAAAATACTTGCGTGTGTGGCGCGCCGGATGGCTCAGTAGGATGGTGTTCGAAGGCGGCTGAAGGTACCGACGTCCTCGTAGCAATCCCGCTGGTATGCTTTTCCACGGCGGCGAAGGCTTTCAATAATCCGGAGGATCCAGCGAAGAAGGTGTTCGCTGAAGGAGATTAAATCTAAAGAACTCTCATGACGGGGCGCCCAATAGCTTGGCCACGCCCATCTTGGTGGGCTCTGACGCGCGCGGGCGCGAAGCGCGCTCATTGGTCGCGCATTCAGAGTCGCCCCATCATTGGTTCCAGCAAGTTGCCGCAGCACAGCCAATGACCAAGCTCCTTCGTTCATTGCTGTCAGGTGTGCAGCTGCAATGCGTTTTACATAAAGACTTCAATATTCTCGAGAAAAGGAGTTTTCCCATAGCGTAAGCTACTTACGCAATAGGAGAGACCTCTCGAAAGGGAACTGCGCTTTTACTTGTGATATATTTATTTTATATTATGTAATTTAACAATAAGACAAAAACTCATCGGGGCAAAAATGCCCATGTAGACCTTGGATATTGGACCTAGATGTTCGTCAAAAAACAGTAATTCGGCCGGGGATTTTTACACGGGTGAGTGGTGGGTGAAAAAACACTGACATTCTGGATTCAGACTGCAATAAAATCACCGACTAGCCCCTATAAATATTGAAAATACCTTACGACTCCACGAGAAACAATTACCATCCAAATAGTGCTTAACTCATTAACTTACTTCAGCTGCTTGCTTACCTTCTTCGACGTATAAAACACGCAGATCGGTCACGATGCAGGAGCGTGAAGCTAACTGTGCTGCCCTACAAAGGGAAAAGACCTTAACTCACCAGAGTGTGAAACTGAGAAAAATGAGTTTAAAGTTTTTTTGTTGTCCAGCCAATTGTATGATAGGTAGGACACTGAAAATTTGCCAAGTAGTTGTCACAATGAATATATTTATCTACATAAAAAAAAATAGCTCAAACTTGACCTTTGACCTTTATTCAGAAGTTACTGTATTCTGCCTTTGCATTTTTTGCAAAACAATCATGGGTCATACAAAGGCAAAATACCTTAACGTCTAATTTTTTGACCATTTTGACTTTTATCACTCTATACAAACATTTCTATGATAACAATGATAGCCTTAAAATAACATTTAGTGAGTTCTGTCTAGTAAGGCTTAATATTACATCAATAGAATATTAAAAAAAATTAAAATAAAATGAAGGCTATTATCTGTACTGGATAATTTTAAAACTTTATCGTTGTACTTAATTTAAGTAAAATGACATTTTAAGAGGTAGGAAAGTAACCTGTTTAACCGGGACAATTTCATAGTGGTTGGTGTAAACCGGACGTGGTCACCCTACTAATAGCCTACCTACAGCGACACTTAAAATTGAATGTCAACCTCCGGACAACTTTGCACTTTAGGCTAGCCAGCCGGCACATGATGGATTTAAACAATGGATTTGTCTTCTCAATGGATGTTGTTTTCCATGGATTTTGACCATGATTAAAATAAAAAGGTAAGCTGCGATCTAAGTTATATTTGCTGGGTTGGTTTGTGTGCGTGGTAATGTTTCTTCCTTGCCAGGGGAGGTGTGTCGTGAGGCGTATCGTGAGGCGTCCCCAACTCACTCGTGTTGTTTTCTGTCAGTGAGTGGACTGTCAGATTGGCAGGCAGCTAGCCACCCTGTATGGCACGAGAAAACTTGTAACGTTAGGCCTACTACTACTACTAGTACTAGTACTAGTTAATAGTATCCAGGCTTTGATTTATGGTGTCTTACAGCTGGCACACCATCATGTAGGCTATTTGTGGATCAGGAACAGTTGTGTTTTGTGCGTCAAGAAACGTTACGTTAGCCTAGTTTACATAGACATCATAGTTTAGCCCAAGTTTGCATCGCTAGCTAGCTAACTAGGCTACCAGTATCCTAGCTGATTTTTTTTTCCCTTCATGTAACGTTATCCATATCATCCATATTGATCTTGGTGTTTGCGTTTCAAAGCCATCTCTACCATAGTTTTCCCGCTAGAATAGGAAATTCTTAATTCTAGATAGAAAACAACCACTGCAACAATTTTATTTTCACTTTATTTAATGCGTGTGGCAAAAGTGCTTCAATTACATATAGGCATAACACCGTAACTTCAGCGCGGCAAACGCGTTGCTGGTGGATAAAACTAAGGCAGAGTGCCTTAACTCCACTGTAACTTATAATAACAGCGTTCTAAAGTGCAGCGGTACAAAGCCAAAAGACTGTAACTGATGTTAAGGTCTTCTGCCTTTGCTTTCCCTCTGCTTTTGGAAGTTATGGCAAAAACAACATCTTATTTTTAGCAGAAAAGAACAAAATTGACGCAAGATATTTGTCCACATGATAAAACTGATGTCCATTGTTCCAAATATGGCAATAACTCATTTTGACCAAAATTGAAGTTAAGGTCTTTTGCCTTTGCACGGCAGTGTGGGCTACTGCCCCTGCACTCGGGGTCTTCCACGGGCACGGATGAAAGTGAACCAAAGTATTTAGTTAGTTTAGGAATTTTTGCTTCCCTTTTCTGTCTTTCGAGTTTGTTTTTCCTTTTTTGTGCACCACTATCACTTTTTTTTCATCATTTTTGCACTCTAGCGAGCGATTTATACGTTACCCATGTTCTATCTACGTGAAAGCATAACGAAAAGAGGCGTTCCCTTTCGAGAGGTCTCTCCTATTGCGTAAGTAGCTTACGCTATGGGGAAAACTCCTTTTCTCGAGAATATTGAAGTCTTTATGTAAAACACATTGCAGCTGCACAGCTGACAGCAATGAACGAAGGAGCTCGGTCATTGGCTGTGCTGCGGCAACTTGCTCGAACCAATGACGGGGCGACTCTGAACGCGCGACCAATGAGCGCGCTTCGCGCCCGCGCGTGTCAGAGCCCGCCAAGATGGGCGTGGCCAAGAGCTATATACTGGGCGCCCCGTCATGAGAGTTCTTTAGATTTAATCTCCTTCAGCGAACACCTTCTTCGCTGGATCCTCCGGATTATTGAAGCTTCGCCGCCGTCGAAAAGCATACCAGCGGGATTGCTACGAGGACGTCGGCACCTTCAGCCGCCTTTGAACGCCATCCTACTGAGCCATCCGGCGTGCTACACACGCAAGTATTTTACATCTGTTCGCCCCGCGACACTTGTAAAAGAGCAATTTTCTGAGGCGTTGTTTCAAATGCCTTCCTGCGCGTCGTGCAGAGACCTTCTCCCGGACGGGGATCGTCACATCATCTGCGCTCGCTGCCTGGGCCAGGACCACGCAGAAGCTGCTTTGACCAAGGGCGGATGCCCGGAATGTGATGACCTGGGTCTCTCCACACTACGGGCTCGCCTCGCCGCTTTCGCCGTGAGCGAGCCCATCGCCGCCACCCCTCTGTTTGAGCCGCGCACTAAGTAAAAGCGCCGCTCACAGAGGCTTCCTGAACCTGAGCTCAGTGACGTCACGCCGAGCCAGTCTCCGCGTGCTTCACCGCCGCTCTTGCCTTCCCGACCGCCGGTTCAGTTCACCCAGCCGGACCCACACCCCTCTAGCAGAGCGGTGGGCCTTGTGACTTTCGGCGCGTCCGAGGACGACGGGGGAATGGATGACAGCTTGTCCATCGACGCTGCATCGGACGACTGGCCGGGCTCCACTCTCGACCCCGCCCCGTTGACGCTAACTAGCACGAGCGGGGGCTCCACCATGGATACCGAGATTATCGGTGTCCTCTCTAAGGCCGTGGAAGACCTCGGGCTCGATTGGTCTTCTCCCGAAGAACCAACCCGGAGCCGACTGGATGACTGGTTTCTGCAGCGGCGCCAGCAGGCCCCTCGGCAAAGGCCTTCTCCCTTCTTCCCGGAAGTTCACGACGAACTCACCAAGTCGTGGAAAGCCCCCCACTCTGCGCGCCTAAAGCCTTCTTTTTCTTCTTCGCTCTCCTCTGTGGACGGCGCGAAGGAAAGAGGCTACGAGGGAACGCCGCCCCTCGAGGAGGCCGTGGCCAATCATCTCTGCCCGCCCTCCACCACCGGATGGAAAGCCAAAGCTTCCCACCCCTCGAAGCCCTGCCGCACTACTTCTGCTCTCGCCGGTCGCGCCTACGCCGCTGCCGGCCAAGCTGCATCAGCGCTTCACTCAATGGCGGTACTTCAAGTGTTCCAAGCCAAGCTTCTCCGCTCTATGGACGAGTCTGGCCCCGAACCCGAAGCCTTTAGGGACCTACGCAGCGCAACTGATATAGCTCTGCGAGCCACGAAGGCCACCGCCCAGTCTATTGGCCGTGCTATGGCTAATTTGACTGTTCTCGAGCGCCATCTGTGGTTAACTCTGACTGAGATGAAGGACGCGGATAAGGCGCCATTTCTCGACGCGCCTATCTCCACCAGCGGGCTGTTTGGACCGGCGGTTAAGGGTTTCGCCGAACGCTTCACTGAGGCCCAGAACGCTTCACAAGCTATGCGTCATTTCCTGCCCAAGCGCTCCAGCTCATCGCAGAGCAGACAGAAACCGCCACAGCCGCAGCGGGCTAGAACAGCTCCCACCGCCTCTCAGCCCACGCCTCTCAGCCCACGCCTCAGGCTGACGCTCGATGCCGCTCACGCTCTCACAACCGCAAGCCGCCTTCTGAGCGACGGGGTCCTCGGCCCAAGATTGTGCTGAACCCTGAGCCTCGAAAGCTGTCCTAGCCACAAGAATGAGAAGAGAGAGTGCGTGTCTCGCAAAAGCCGGACCACTCTCTCTGCAAATGCTCAAACATTACCCAGTCCCCTTACAGGCGGCTGGATCTGTCCATACAGCAGTCAATGGGCCAGTCACAGAGCTCGCTCACCTGCAAACAAACGCCGTTTTTACGGCGACGAACAGAAAACACAAAAAGAGTCTTTTTCTGCCTGTGTCACTAAGGGTTCACATGTCCACAAAGTGTGCATTCCCAGATACTGTCAAAACAGTGCCAAATTCATTCCCAGCTCAGGCTGCGCTCCCCATGAATGTAGATCACGTGCCTACGGTCATGTACGCACCACTACACACAAGCACTGTTCACACAGTTATAAATTCATCCCCAGTAAAAGCGGGAAACATTATAAAAGTGACGAGTGTGTCTACCACTGTTTATGCACCCCCACTTATAAACACTGTCCTTACAGTGTCAAACACAACCCCAGCTCAGGCTGCGAGTTTTACAGACACAGCGCGCGCTGTTGTAATCACACACGCGCCCATTCACTCAGCTGCTCAGCGCGCGCCCGCGCCTCTGAGAGCTACGAGCTCAGGCGATTCGCTGGCCGGGTCCCTACGTCACAGCGGCCCGCCCCTAGCCTGTATTCAGCCCATATCTGTACACGCAGCGGCATGGGAAAACATTACAGATATGCCGAAATGGGTATTGAATATAGTAAAGCACGGATACTCGCTCCAGTTCGCACGCAGACCACCACGTTTTACGACTGTGGTCGAGACGAAAGTGAGAAAGGAGTGTTCACATGTTCTACGCACCGAGGTGCGCAAATTAATAGAAAAGGGCGCTGTGGAAACTGTTTCCCCCTCTCTGAGCGAGGCAGGTTTTTACAGCCGCTATTTTCTTGTCCCGAAAAAGGATGGCGGTCTCCGCCCCATCCTAGATCTCAGACACCTGAACAAAGCACTAATGATTCGCTCGTTCAGAATGTTGACAACCAAGCATTTCCTCGCGCAAGTACGCCCAGGAGATTGGTTTCTCTCAGTGGATCTGAAAGATGCTTACTTTCACATTCCAATAGCGCCTCATCACAGGCCGTTCCTGAGATTCGCTTTCGAGGGACAGTCATACCAGTACAAAGTACTTCCGTTCGGCCTGTCCCTGGCTCCCCGTACATTCACGAAATGTATGGATGCAGCACTTTCCCCCCTAAGGCGAAGGGGAGTGCGAATACTGAATTATCTCGATGATTGGCTGGTTCTAGCTCAATCAGAAAGTCAGTTAATAACACACAGATCTTGGATTATCAGCCATTTAGAATGCCTGGGTCTAAGAATCAATTTTGCAAAAAGCATACTATCTCCCAGCCAGAGGATTTCTTTCCTGGGAATAGTTCTAGACTCGATGCAAATGACAGCGCGTCTCTCATCAGAGCGCGCGCTCACCATCCGGCGCCTTGCAACATCATTCAGGGCGGGCGCGCGCGCCCCCGTCAAGCGGTTTCAGAGGATGCTCGGTCTCATGGCCTCAGCATCGGCCGTACTCCAGCTAGGATTGTTGCATATGCGCCCTCTCCAACGCTGGCTCAAGAGCCGCGTCCCTACTCACGCGTGGCGTTCGGGCCACTTTTTAATCAGAGCGAACCACGGCTGTATAAAAGCCCTGGCGCACTGGAAAGCCGCCGACTGGTACCAGTCAGGCGTGAGTCTGGGTGTGAACACAAGGAGAAAGATGATAACGACAGATGCCTCCAAAATAGGTTGGGGGCCCTTTACGAGGGCAGGCCTGTCTCCGTCTTTTGGTCAAACCCGGAGAAGCGCCTACACATAAACTGTCTGGAAATGAAAGCGGTCGCTTTGGCTCTCAGAGCCCTGCTCCCACATCTAAAAAACGAACACGTCCTGGTCCGAACGGACAACATGACGGTAGTGTCGTACATAAATCGCCAGGGTGGACTCAGGTCGAACTCCATGCATTCAATGGGAAGGAGACTCATTTTATGGTCCCAGCACAACTTGCGCTCGCTGAGAGCAGCGCATGTGCCAGGCGCCCTGAACCACGGGGCAGACATGCTATCCAGAGACAAGATTCTCCCAGGAGAATGGGCTCTCAACCCGCTGACGATTCAGTGGTTATGGAAAACCTTTGGCAAAGCGGAGATCGACCTCTTCGCCTCCAAGGAGAACTCGCACTGCTCTCTTTTCTTCACGAAAAGCAAGGACGCGCTCGCCCAGAGCTGGCCGAGCCGCCCCTTATATGCCTTTCCCCCGATCGCGATGCTGCCACAGGTCATCAGTCGGGTCAGAGAGGAGAAAAACGCAGTGCTGCTGATAGCCCCACTCTGGAAGAACCAAACATGGTTTCCAGATCTGATACAAATGCAATCTACACCACGGCCGATTCCACTGAGGCCAGACCTCCTCAGTCAGGCCAGCGGGATGATATTTCATCCCCGCCCCGATCTGTGGGCCCTTCATGCATGGCCCCTCAACGGGTTCCCAGGAACCTCACGAGCGGAGCACTAAATACCATCGCTGAGGCACGGGCGCCCTCCACGAGACGCTTATATGCCCAGAAATGGAAAGTGTTCAGTGACTGGTATAATCCCAAGGGCCTGAACCCTGAAACATGCGAGATTACAAACATACTCGCTTTTATACAAGGGCTTCTGGAGGCGGGCCGCACCCCCTCCACGCTCAAAGTATATGTGGCGGCCATCACAGCGTCACACGACCCTGTAATGGAACGTCCATTGGGAAGAAACGACCTAATTATTCGTTTCCTAAGGGGTGCTAGGAGGATGAACCCTTCACGCCCCCCCTCAGTGCCGATCTGGGACCTAGCTACTGTCCTAGACGCTCTTAATGGGCCCCCGTTCGAACCACTCCGAACCGTGCACCTTAAACAGCTCTCGCTCAAGACTGCGCTCTTGCTGGCACTCGCCTCGGTCAAGAGAGTGGGCGACCTGCACGCGCTTTCGACAAGCGCTGCCTGCCTAGAATTCGGACCTAACGACTGCAGGGTCGTCCTTAGACCGAAACATGGGTATATTCCTAAAGTGCTCACCACTCCCTTCAGAGCACAGGTTATCTCCCTAACTGCGCTATCGTCTCAAGCAGACGAACACGACGCTAATCTACTCTGCCCCGTTAGGGCTCTCAGAGTGTATTTGGAGCGTTCTGCCCTATTCAGACAGACAGAACAACTGTTTGTATGCTTTGGCGGCCGTACGAAAGGTTCCGCCGTTTCAAAGCAGAGAATTTCTCACTGGATAGTTGAAGCTATAGCGCTGGCTTATGAAGCTAAGGGGCTTCAATGCCCCTGGGGAGTCAAAGCACACTCCACCAGGAGTGTGGCTTCTTCCTGGGCGTGGTCGAGCGGGATACCGATCGAGGATATTTGTGTGGCGGCAGGCTGGGCCTCACCGTCCACATTTATCAGGTTCTACAATCTACAGGTCCCGACATTGCATTCCAACGTACTATCAGCATGATGCTAGTTGAACTACGAGTTCGTATCTAGATTATGTATGTACTTGTGTCACACTGAGCGCCTTCTAGCCGCTCTGTATTTTTTCCCACATATAAAGCTCGCCTCTGCCGGCTAGTTGGATGATAACTTTGCTTTTCAGCTCAGGCACCTGCCTCTGGCTATCATAAGGCGAAGTTCAGCACGCACTGCGTTTTGCATGGTGTTCCCATAGCGTAAGCTACTTACGCAATAGGAGAGACCTCTCGAAAGGGAACGACTCTGTTACTAACGTAACCTCGGTTCCCTGAGAGGAGGGAACGAGTATTGCGTAAGCTGCCGTGCTTGTGCTTGGTTAGTTCGCTTCAGTCGTTTTAACCTAAAGAACTCTCATGACGGGGCGCACAGTATATAGCTCTTGGCCACGCCTATCTTGGCGGGTTCTGACGCGCGCGGGCGCGAAGCGCGCTCATTGGTCGCGCATTCAGAGTCGCCCCGTCATTGGTTCGAGCAAGTTGCCGCAGCACAGCCAATGACCGAGCTCCTTCGTTCATTGCTGTCAGCTGTGCAGCTGCAATGCGTTTTACATAAAGACTTCAATATTCTCGAGAAAAGGAGTTTTCCCCATAGCGTAAGCTACTTACGCAATACTCGTTCCCTCCTCTCAGGGAACCGAGGTTACGTCAGTAACCGAGTCGTTTCCCAACGTCATGGCGCAAATTTTAGAGTTAATTGGATTGGGCGGTGAATTATATCAGTCAGGCACATTTTCCAATAACTTGTTTTTTATTATACAAAAATCAACCACCTATGATTTGACAGTCTCATTTCCTCCAGCCAATCACGGGCCCCCTAATCCCGCGAGCCCTGGGGCTTCAGCCCCACTTAGCCCTTATGTTAATCCGGCCCTGCCCCCCACCCCCACCCCCCACGTTTCCATGGTGACGCTTCATGCTTGGTACGTGATTCACCACAGCCAAAATAGCGCTGTATGAAAGATGAAGCGCTTTTATTTATAAATATTAACAAACTTGCTTATCATGTCATCAACTATCTTCTATTCCGATTCTCAAATATGTGTAAGTGAGTTTGTTTTGTTGTTTAAAAAACCTTTTATAAATTATCTTGATCTGTAACGTGAGATGGGCGCCCGTTTGTGCCGCAGTTCAGAGATTCCTGTCTGTTGGATTTATTACAGCGCGTGAATTAATCAGTTTCTCCCGAAATACATGAAAGTGGCCGGTGAACTGGGATAGAAATAGAGTTGACTTTATAGTTAACGTTATTTACACTGTGCAGAGGTGGAAAGTAACGAATTACATTTACTCGCGTTACGTAATTGAGTAGTTTTTTTTGTGTACTTCTACTTTTTAAAGTAGTTTTTAAAATCTGTAATTTTACTTTTACTTAAGTACGTTTTCTTTGAAGTATTGTACTTCGCTACATTTGAAATCATATCCGTTACTGAGTAAAAAATAATAATACATCATAAAAACAAAAAACATCACACACTACGGAAACCTTCAGACCCAGCTGAAGCTGAAAGCGAAGCGCCAAGCGAATTATGGCCAGTATGAAAAGTAGAAAAAAAGCGTGGTTGTCTTCGAGGATAGATATCCAATTTGCAAAAAATGTGGACGCAAAGTGGCTGCAAAAAGAGGATATAGGATACCATCCCTCCTGCAGATAAAGGTATGTCCCGATTTACGTGATGCAAAGGGAATCCCGGAATCCAGTCATGAAAATGGAATTCACATAATGGAGATGTCACGTAAAACATGCAAAATAATGGATGGATGAATACATGGAAAGTAGAACTGTGCAATAAATCCAATCGCGACATGGTCTGTGTATATTTAAGCTAAGCACAAAAATACTGCATGTAAATATATAACCCTATTTGTTCTGCTGAGCTGCGTTTGTCTACTACATACTCAAGTACTGGTGACGTTCATGGTGTTTTCAGCGTCTCACAAACAATTTGAGGAATACATGAACATTTCCAGAGCTGCTCTGAGAGAACGCCTAATGAGCATTTTCATAATTTTATTTGAGAAAAACCATTGTCAAATACACTTTGAAACAGGTCTACAACCCGTCAAAATAAAAGTTCGGTTTTACTAGGAGAAATTATGACAGAAATATATTACTATTGTAGGCATACAATAGAACGTAGCCTACTTCTCAAAATAATAATAATAACAACAATAATAATACATTTTATTTAAACATTATTTAAAGGAATATTTTTTTTGTCCATGGTTTAATTTAGTAAATCTGTTTTTGCAGCGCTTCCCCAAAAAATAAAAGGACACAAGTTTAAATTTACATTTGATTACCACCGTTTTTGATAATATATTTTGATTAAATCATAAAAAGAAACATTAATTCTCTGAATAAAATACATTTCATAGGACAATATTATTCTTAAACATTTTAATAAATTATTAATGTTAAAAATAAGTTGTTAATCTAATTCATTATCAATTACTGAATTTAATTGATTAGACATGTTTTATTGAAATTTTAATAAACAAACAAATTATTTCAAGTTTGTTATAATAAAAGCATTTGTTCAACCAAAAAAAATTCCTGTTTTCATTAATTTAACTGTCATTTTAACTGATGATAATAATAATAATACCCATAATTTAATAATACAGTCTATTTATTTAACAATTGATAAATACTGTAAACCGTAATATTTTCTGAGACCTTACCATACTGTGAAAATCTCATACCATTACAACCCTACACGGGAGGGTCCCCCACCCCACCACCGCTGTTAAAAAAGTAACTTGAGTAAATTGTAAATGAGCTACTTTTTACTTTTACTTGAGTAGATTTTTAGACCGGTACTTTTACTTGTACTTAAGTAAAATTTCATTGAAGTAGTAGTAGGCTACTTTTACTTGAGTAGAATATTTTATTACTCTTTCCACCTCTGACACTGTGTGTCTGATATGAATAAAAACCGTCGGGAAATAAATTTGAATGGTTTGTTATTGCTGCTTCCATAGACACCATTGTGTATTTTACAAACTATAAATGTATTGTTTTGCTATAAATTATATGTATTTAAATGTCTGAAACCTAAAATAAACATTATGTGGTTAAAAACACGGAACAGTTGTGATATAGCCAATGACAAGCACTGAGCGCGTGCGTCTTTGGCTCTGCGCCAGCCATAGCGCGAAAGCACCGTTTGAATCTGGCAGTGATGTCACGTCACTGTCCATTCGCTCCTTAGTGCTCAGCTGCTGCAGATTTTGCCGAAATCGAAATTGCTGATGAGATGTAGAGGAAAATATCTAGTGGAAAATGAGAATGTTACCCCCCCCCCCCCCCCCCCCCCCCCCCCTCCCGATATCATCGTGCATCGCGATGTTTCACTGTAGACATCGTCTGATACCAAATTGGTAGACATCGCCCAACCCTACTGTAGGCCTACAGTACTACAATTATTCAGTGTGGATGTCCTTTATATGTATGTATGTATGTATGTATGTGTATGTATGTATTTGTTTATATATGTGTGTGTATATGTGTGTGTATGTATTTATACATATATATATGTATAATGATTATAATATTCAATAAGCTGTACTTATTTTATTTAAAATCTGCATATTATTACCATTACTACTTATTTTTTTTAAATATGGTGATAGTAGGGATGATGATATTGTTATTGCATATCTGCATATTATTACCATTCCTACTTATCTGCAAAAATCTGCATATTATTACCATTACTACTTATTTTTATTAAAGATGGTGATAGTAAGGATGATGATATTGATATTGTTATAATGTTCGATAAGCTGTACTTTTATTTTATTTAAAATCTGCATATTATTACCATTACTACTTATTTTTATTAAAGATGGTGATAGTAGGGATGATGATATTGTTATTATTAATATAGAATTATTAGTCTTCCCTTTCTCTCTCTTCCTATATAAATAACAATTCAGAATATACTACGTATAAATATTTATAAAAAATTTATAAATACTGTACATGCCAGTTGAACCCTGGTGGGTGCAACTGGCATGTCCTGTTGGCATAGGCCTAATCATTACAGAATCAGTGGTTGGACTGACTGGCCATTCCCTCTCACTGCCTCTGGCCAAGTCCCTCCCTCATGTAAAATGATGGTATTGAATTGATACCTGGGTTGGATGTGGTGTCTCTGGCTGGGGAACTAACCAGTGCACACCTTGGGCCGAGCCATGGGTAAAAAAAATAAAGAAAAAGAAACACACAAAAAAAAAAAAAAAAAAAAAAGGAACAAGAGGGCAGACCACCCATATGGTGCCCCGGCGTACTTTTTGGAGGAAAATTCAATGGAATTTAGAAACGTACCTACGGGGGTTGGGTGTCGCTGGCAGCGGTAGGGGGGAATTC